>JBCNYH010000001.1:25221940-25234536 GCA_039654325.1 Tandanus tandanus
GGCTGAGATGGGCACCAGCCTCCCCGCGACCCTAATTAGGAATAAGCGGTTCAGAAAATGAATGAATGAATGAATAACTGTCACTGTTCTCTGCATTGCTACAGCTCTCAGGGATGTTCAAATTCTACTAAGTGCTACGGAGTGCTACAGCTGGCCACATATCTATGGTGAAATGATCTTAAATATTCATGCATTCATTCATTCATTCATTTTCTGAAGCGCTTAATCCTAATTCGGGTCGCGAGGAGGCTGGCACCCATTTCAGCCAACTCTGGGTGAGTACACCCTGGACATCTTGCCAGGCCATTGCAGGGCAGAAACACGCTGACGGCTACTCAATGGCCTACTCTTTACGAAAGTCAGCAATGGTTCTTTTACATGCCTCTCTCCATAGACAGTGAGAGACATGGCTGGACTTTGGTAACCCAGTTAGCTGCACTGGGCAGACAGCAGTGACAACATGGTGATAGTGGGACTTGAACCCCCGACCTTTGGATCAATAATCCAGCACCCTACCACCGGGCCACCACTACCCTGATCTCAAATATATGTTAAAAAATATTTTCCTTAATGCTTCTTAATGTAAAGTCAGTAGAGTAGAATAGCATAGAATGAAATAGAATTCTGGCTTGCATTAGTTGTGTCACTTTAAGAAAGGGGCGGCATGTGGTTAGCACGTCCGCCTCATAGCAAGAAGGTACTGGGAGTCCCAGACTCGGGTGTTTCTGTGTGCAGTTTGCATATTCCCCCTGTGCTAGCATGGGTTTCCTCAAGGTTCTCTGGTGTACTCCTACAGTCCAAAGACATGCACATTAGATTGATAGGCTGTTCCAAATTGCCCCTAGGTGTGAGTGTGAGTGTGAATTGTTGTGCGTTGCCCTGCGATGCTCTACTGAGCTGTTCAAGCTGTAACCTACCTTGGCCCAGGGTTGGCTAGGATAGACTCTCTGTGACCCTAACAGGATTAAGTAGTTCAGAAAATGAATGAGTGAGAATAGAATAGAATAGAATAGAATAGAATAGAGTAGGATTCTACACACTGACAAGCTATGTGTTCATGAGGTTAGTCCTATCATTTTAAGTAAGGGTTGGCATGGTATGGTAGTGGTTAGCACTTCTGCCTCATAACAAGTTTTCATGTACTCCCCATGCTTGCATGGGTTTCTTAAGGGTGCTCTGGATTCCTCCCACAGTCTAAATACATGCACATTAGGCTAATTGGATATTCAGTAGCCCCTAGGTGTCAATGTGAGAGTGAATGGCTTGTTACCCTGTGATAGTCTAGCGAGCTGTTCCGCCTTCTATTCGGCATCGGCTGGAATGGGCTCCAGTCTCCCCACAACCCTAATAAACAATTGAGTTGTTTGGAAAATAAATATGTACTAAGATATACTGAAACAATGTCACTCACAATTCCTGTATTATACTGAATATCATGTCTATAATCTGCACTGATATTCACTACAAAACACAACTGTAAGTGTGATGTTGTTTACACATCGACTCGATAAACAAGAAATTAATAGTAAATGACTGATATAATTCTGACAAAACATGACAAATAATCCATAGACAGATGAAGTGTTGTGTGTTGCCATGGAAATGTACAGGCTGACTGACAGCCAACAGCAAGAGGAGTAACAGCTTCAAATTAACTGTTGCTAGAATTGGAAGTTTATATAATGAACAAAGACAAGCAGCGTGAAACAAACTGAAATGTGTACTGAAACAAATATAAAAGTGAAAAATGCACTGTATTTAGTATTCTCATGTACAATAGTGACACATAAGCTGAATACACTCTATATACTTTACAATTTGTAGCTATTATATTTTTAACCGGATATCATTTCCTCGGTACTCTTGATTTATCAGAAGCTAAGTTCCATATCCCTGATGTCAGTGCTGTTCAGAGAGCCCAGTGTTCTGGATGGAGTCCATTATCCATCCAGCTGATATGATAACACAAGTGAAATCTCTTGACTTGCAGGTCCTCTAGGAGGTTGTATGTTCTAACCTTATTATAGAAAGATTTTACTATAAACTTGGTATGTCTATGTTGAATGGCTGTGAAAAGCTTTTAGATTTTAGTTCCAATCAGTCCATTTTTTAGTACTCTAGAGTAAATAATGCAGCTCTGAAATAAAAGCAATGCTCCTTTTAGGGTGTTTCCTGTCCATTGGTTCCTTAAGTAACCCTTAAGCTCCCTGAATAGATCACAGCTTTAGTCAGCATCATAACCCAAATGAGGATCAATATTAAGCGTTTTTGCTACTTGTGTAAAGAAACAAAAATACATCAGTGTTGTAAATAATGAATAGGAAGGGGGGTTTTTTTTTACTTTTTTTTTTTTTTTTTTTGCTTTTAGAACTATAGCACTTTCAGGGCTATTTCTTTATCCTTTGGGGCTGGATACCCAGAATAGATAAACAGCTACTTATATTAACAGTAACATACAAGTTAATTAAATATGAATATAGATACTGTTGATATAAAAACGTGTTGTGCTAAACATCTAGTTCAACTGTGCCCCATATAGTCTTAAATCTACTGTGTGATCATAATCAGGCACCTGAACTGTGAAAACAAGCAGTGACGTCCAAAAGACATACAAATATATCATCTGTATTTAAGCCTCAATATTGATATATGAGTGTTTTCCCAAAGTAGCAGAAAATTAGCAGCAAAATCAAATAAGCACAGATGCTACTTGAAGGCCAAAATGCTGACAGCATTACTAGGGGACAGGGAGAGAGTTCTTAGTAATAACATTATTGAGTTTAGAAAAAGCACACTAGACAGCTAAAATTTGAAAATGGCTGCTATTGCGTTACCTGCAGAACAGATAGTTGTCATAATGCACGAACAAAAGGACTGGAAAAAGTTTGAAGGCAAGATAAGTTGAAATTTAATCATCTCCCCTGCATCATTTTGTGGTGGGCACCATCAATAAATAAAACAGTGATAGCGTTGTCTGATAACACAAATATACTAATTCCTCTGTCATCTTGACTTTTTAATAGGACACTAGCTGCATTCCTTTTAATAACTCATTTTACTGGAGTGTGAAAAGAAACAAAGACATGATCATGTATTTTATGTAATCCAGCCATACACAGCCAACATTAAATCATGATTTAATTACAATTGATGAACAGCAAGTGTGCAGGACAGAAGTGGCTAAGTGGTTAAGGCTTTGGGCTGCTGAGTGGAAAGATGTGTTTTGAGGCCCAGAGCAGTCACACTGCATCTGCTGGATCATTGAGCCCTGACCTGTTTATTTGTATCCTATTTCAGTTTATATTGAATCAGTAAATTGCTTTTGATTAAAACATCATACAAGTAAGCAAAATTAACTGCTAATAAGTAGTGAAAAAGCTACCAGCACAGTCTGACAGACATCAGGTTCTAATGAATGGACAGTAGGTTTAGATATAAAAAGAATAAATGCAGCAATTAAAATAATTTTGTTGCTTCCATTTTGCATTAAAAAAAGAAATAAAAGCAAAGTGTAATATTTTGTCAGTTCTTTAAAAATGCATTTCACAGAAAGAGATATGCCGCAGCCTAAAATCGTGGAATTTAAATTAATCAGCAGATAAAGTGAATTGCGCTTTCATCAGCTAAAATTTGGTCATCAGATTAGTTCTGGACTAGTGCGCAGAGAGACGGAGCACATCAGCATTTGCTTAATCCCTTGGTAATGGAGGTTATCAAAGGCACAAGCCCAGATCCACTGCAGCCGCCCCTCAACAAATGCCCATTTGCATAACATTACAGCGACCCAACAATGTGTATTATGCTAGCACTGGTTTAGGTTCTCGCAAGGTCTTGTGCAGATTTGGTAGCATTCAGTGGAAAAGAGCACTAAAATGTCAAAGTGCTTGTTTGTTTTTGTCATCCAAAAGACTGAACACTCTTGACAAGGGTGTTAATGTAAGGAAAAGATTGTCTGCCTATTTTTAGTACTTGAATACACAGTCTGTAAATGTATAGATATGGAGAGGGATTTCACTCCCTATTAGTGATGTAATAGATCAGATACATTCAGAAACTCTTTTCTACTTATTTTTTGTAATATATTTAGAATTGCTAATAATTTTATTTCTAAATTCCGTCATTTCTGTATTCTCAGGCAAATACTGTTCTAATTAGTCTTAAGATATGTCACTATTATAAATTGTTTAAATTCTGTATTAAAATTAGGAAATATTCAGTTTCCCTAAAGAGGGGTTTCATTTTAAAGGTAATACTATGATTGGTTTAAAAAATTAAATCATGGAGAATTATTAGCATGAAAAACAGAGCTACTCTGACATCACACAGCATTATATTTCAGATTGGAATGAATAACTCCCCAAAATCTTGCATGTTCAGCGTATCCAAAAAGAAACAAGGCACCCAAACAAGATGAATGCAGACAATGCAATATGTGCTGAGCAGTAGGTTCCCCCCTTTTTTTAATCTCTGAGTTTCTTTCCCGGTTCAAAGACCATACTGTGCACAGTTGGGGGGCTTCAAAGCTCCAAGTCCACAGAATTAGGGAAAAGAAAAGCGGCTTCTTCAAGGCTCAAGGCTCAGAAATATCACAACGCAAGCAGCCAGAATACCATACTTTCCTCCCCTGAAACTCTCACATGAAGAATAGTTTGCTTTACCTGTCGCTGCAAAATTCATGCTGAAGATTTGGACACTGTTTTCTCCATAGGACGGCATCAAAGGGAAGACATTTTGGACAGAGGCAGATGGCCTAGGCATTTTCTACCAATTATATCCTCAGTGGGATGAGACGCAAACAACTTTAGGTAGGCTGGTTGACAATGTAGTGTGGTATTTCATTTTTGCTTTTAACCTTTGAATGCTCACACCGTATCGATGTGAGTTGTAAATATTCTTTAAAAGTTTGAATGTTGTTTAAATATGTGTTAAAGCTTCTGAAAGTGGTGAACTATGTATTTTCAGTAATAAACAATGTTTTTCAGCGTCATGATCTCTGTAAAATAATAATAATAATAATAATAATAATAATAATAATAATAATAATAATAAAATCTACAAAGAATCTCTGTATTTGTAAAATAATAATAATAATAATAATAATAATAATAATAATAATAATAATAATAATAATAACAATAATAATAATAATACCTAAGACTTATATTTTGCAGTTTAATAAATTATGTTCTTTCTCTAGACCTCTTGGCATAGCTGATTCTCTGTTTTACTCTGAGAATCTTGGTTTTAACTCCCTGGCATTGTCTGTGCATCTGCTAGACTTAGACATGGAGCTTATCACCTAGTGTTTGCTAAAATAGCTGCAGTACCATCTTCTAATTTTTCACATAGACTTGAAATCCAACTGCTACATTTGAAAAATGAAAGAGCAAAAACTGTGACTGATGTAAAAATAATTAGTGTGCCATGGCTCAGAATGCTCTGTGCCTACGCCGGAACAGTAATAGCTAATGGGCTGTGAAAAGGGATTGCTACCTGGTTGTGTTGTACCTTTTCTTCCTAAATTATGGAATATATGTGTGCATGGTGTAATGGGGTACTCATACAGAGCCACTCTGCTGCCCAATTGTAACCAGCATACCTGCCAAGGTGCCACAATGCATAATGCTAATGGTACCTCATTACTTTTTATGATGTCACTCCATTCTCTCTTAGGGTTTTTTTTTTTTTTTAGATTGGTGTTAGACTCTGTATTAATGGAGCAGCATTAATAATATCAACACTGGTTAAACCATTCAGAAGAAAAAAATTTAATTAGGAGAATAAAAAAAGAATTAAGAAAAAATCATTAGGGAAAGGAAGGAAAATATGGGTAAAGAAAAAAAAACGTGATTTTCAATTGTTAGCTCAGGCTAAAAATGATGAGTGCTGTGTCAAGCAAGAGTGTATAAAAACAAGATAAATGCCTAAAAATTCCCTTTGATAGGTAAATAATAGAAAGGGAGTGCTTTATATATACATACATAGAATATACATATATATGGTGTATGAAATTGTACATATCTTTATTTTTGTTGCAATCCTTTAAATACAATAAGCTATAATTTTTTAAAGCCATCCACAATGACCAATCATATAGAAACACATAAATCATGATCATATACCATAATCTAATTATTTTAGCAATTTCTAATCATTATGTATGAAATGTGTGTATTGTAAATAATGTAATTGTATGTGTGATACAATGTATTATTAATAGAAACAAATATGTATTTAACAGTTTTCAACAACAACAAAAAACCCTCTAATTAATTAACCTTATCACATGCCTGGATTTACACTACTGCTACTAATGTCCCTCCAGCTATACACTGTACTACTGATGAAACTCTACATAATCCACACAGGAGATAGAAAAATAAATTTACAGTAACAAACCTTTGATCTTTGTCCAATTTTTGAATTCTAAATAAGCTATTGTACTGTCCATGGTCATGGGGTTCAATATTAATATCACTGAAAGTATTTTGAAAAGCAGTCATGATCCCTATGTTCATAAAATATCTTATATATTCAACTTTCATTTGTATTCATAGAATGATCTGCTCAATATCCTGCTTATTTATCCCTCCAGCTGTACACTGCCTAGTCATTCTGCATCGTTTAGCACAGAGCAGGCACAGAAATCTTCTTAACATCTGTGGCTAAAATGGCCACAACTGTGGAAAAACAAAGTTCCCAAAATCCCAGCATCCCCCGGTCATCGAGGACATTGGGCATACTGTCCAATACAATTATATTTCTTAAAATTGAGGGGGGAAAAAACTCTGTATGAGCATATGGTAATATCTGAGTAGAATTACAAATAAATAAATAAAACATTATGCTTATGATTACCATTACAGAAATACTGTATGAAGAGAGAATCCGTTTCAGTGACACATGCAGTTAAACATGAACAACCGACATGCAAAAATGAAGTACATTATCAATTTGTGAATAAAAATAAGCGTATTATGTTAATATTAAACAATCCTATTCATAGTTTTCTGATCCAAACACAAATTCATTCCTTCTTTTCAGAGAAGCACAACAATTACATTTAACCTCATCTGGCACCCTACTACCATCAAATTAAACCGGCACTTCATGCTCTTGCCAAACTATATACTTTTTCACAGTTACGTGAACAATAATTACAATAATGACAGTTTGGTGTAAACATATTCAATGTTTGCTAAATTGCCAACTTGGCAGGTAGTTTAGCTGAAAGTGGCTTAATTTGTTACAGTAATCATATGACAGTATTGCTGCAATTCAATGGAAGCTTTAATGCAGGTAATGTAATATGCAGCTATCTAAAGTTAAACTGCAATTTTCCTGTTGTTCTCAGCTTAACATGTCTTGCAACCAAAGCGGCATGCCTGTTTTCCTCCACCATAGTTTAATTATCAGACATCATTTCAATGTTCTTATTTATTTTAGTTGACTAACTACATTGAACAAGCTATATTTTATTATATAATAATGTCTACATTTTCTATATCCAACAGAGAACATACAGTATGTTTTATATAGAGTTTTAAAAATATCGAGACTGGGGTGTATCTGACCGGCAACGAAGCCATAAGATAGCTACACTATGCGCTATGATCTTAAAGGACTCCTTCACATAATTTTGAGCTATCTTTAGTAAGTGTACTATTTGGTGTACAATTTAGAAACATTTTATGTCTTTATTTCTCACTAAACCAAGTTTACAGCCTGAGGAGCAATTGCACTGGAGCATGACTGTTTGTGCTTTTTGACTTTTAACAGTTTAATTTGTTCTAACGGTTTTGCTGCAAGCTCAGCGTTATGCTATTCAAATTTGCACTGTTTGAGAAAAGGTCTTGCTTGACTAGCTCATTTACTTGTCCCTTAAAGAATAAAATAAACTTTAATTGAAGTGTTTTCATGGAGAAAAATGAGAGAAATAAAACGTGCTGTTGCCTGAATCTGAAGTTGTGAAATGTTTGTTTTGCTTTGATTGATTGCAGTGATAATGCATTGCACACATTGTCATACAACCGTAATGAAAATCTAACAGCGCCTGAAGTGAATTAAAAAAGGCCTTCATTTTAAAATGCCATATAATAAACTTCTCATTGACCTCGTTTGCTCGGTCTGTACAGAGAAATCTCACCAGTTGGTCGTTTTGCACAGACTTTACCTTTGGCTTGGACTGTAGTAAAAACCTTGGGCAGAGATTTCTCTGCAGAGACCTTGTACTCAATTAATAAGTAGTTTTTATCTTGTTACAGTGGACCCTGCCATGTAATGGGATGTACATGGCAGAATTTGAACATTTAGTTCTTAAGGTGTGTTGGAAGCATGAAAAATTAGCAAGTGTAAGGATCTGAGTGACTTTGACAAGGGCCACATTGTGATGGCTAAATGACTGAGTTTATTCATCTCCAAACCAGCAGATCCTGTGTGGTGTTCTTGGTATGCAGTGGTAAGTACCTACCAAATGTGGCAAAAGAAGGACAACCAGTAAATTTGCAAGATTGTCATGTGTGCCCAAGGCTCATGATGTGCATTGGGAACGAAGGCTGGTCTGATTCCACATAAAAGCTACTGTAGCACAAACTGCTGGAATTATTAATGCTGGCTGTGATAGAATGGTGTCAGAACACACAGGTGCATTGCTGCTTGCTGCTCGTAGGACTGCCTGGCTGCAGACCAGTCAGGTGTTTATAATGATATAGTTGATCAGTGTATAATACAATGTCAAAAGAAAGTCCATATTTTGTGTGGAAAGTGTTGAAGTAGACGCTTCATTTGATGAGGATTCTGACAGAACATAATAAATAGTACTTACTGGATACTGAAGGCTTGGCGAACAGTATATGTGACATCCAGTCATAGTGTGGATGTTCAGGGTAACTAGCTATTTAGTGGTTAGGGACAATGATCAAAAGAAAGATTCTATGAAACTACAACCCCACTGCAGTGAAACAAGCAGAAAAGAATACATGTTGTGCTCCAAACTGCTCATGTACAAATTTGTAAAGTGTCCAAAAGTGTGCCACATTTGTGATTAACCATTTGTATTAATGTTTAATAATAATAATATTAATATTTTATCATAATAATGTGATGATAGTGAATGAACATGAAATAACAATATTTTGTAATGAAGACAAAGACTCCAATACGTCCAAATCAAATTTATTCATTCAGTTATTTGTCAAACCACTGAATCGTACAAGTCTGGACAACACACAACCATTCACACTCATACCTAGGGGAAATTTGTAAATGTCAATTAGCCTAACAATGGAAGAAAACTGGCGTAACCAGAGGAAACCCTGAAGTGTGCAAGGTCCATGTTAACATAGAGTCGACTGTTTGGTATATCTCTACATAAAGAAGTTCAGGAATGTTAATGCCCAACTCCCAAGGGGTGTGAGACTGGCGCAGGTGCGCCACTATCACCCAAGAGTTTGTGAGTTAGAGTCAGGGTTGGTACAGACGGAAGCCCACGAGAGCCAATGAGAGCTCTCAGGGAGGGAGCAATGGGATATGCCTTCTTCCCTGTCGTTTAAAGTAATCACTAGCCAATCATAGGCATCTGTAAGCTCATGCCTACAAGGGTGTGGAAAGCACTTTCCTCTAAAGTGTGTTATGCTGCTGCTAAATATGGTTTACATCACATGCCTTGGAGGAAACATATGCTTGCATTCGCCTTCCCTGGTTGGTGGTGATTGTGAGAAAGGGAAACATACATGTTGGGTAGGAATTGGCTACATTTAAATTGGTGAGAAAATCAAGAAGGAACACCCCTCCAAAAAAAAAAAAGAAAGAAAGAAAAATAAAAGAAAAAATAAAAAGAATGTTAACAGCACACCTCACTGAAGCACTGCCCTTGAGTGGGTGCCTATAAAATCATATATATGCTGATTTAGTTCCTACGCCCCCTTCCTCAGCCCTTCCCTCAGTTTTTTTGGCACGTCTTCAAAATTATATAGTGGGATGAATTAGACCAGATTTCAAAATAATGCAGGGGAGCTAGAGGGAAGTTACACATTAATTACAGAAATTGTTTTGTTTAGTGTAAAGGGGTCTCAAATATTTTCCAGAAAGAGCCACTGCATATGCAGGTCCCCTAAACTAATAAATTGAATAATAGCTTTTAGTTTATATAACCTATTCACTTATTGTATTAGTCTGCAAGAGGATGAAGGTGATCATGGATATTATTTTAGAGTTGAATGGATTACATTACACATTAAACTAATGTAAGTGTGGATGTTTAAATTACAGAATGATTAATTTGAAATTTATCTTCATCATAATTCTACACTGAACCTCAGTGAAATGAGATGCATGACTCTATGAACTGCCATGCACACCGATAGGCAATATTGGTAAATATTTTACCAAAATGTTCTTAAATTAGATTAAATTACATTCCTTTCTAGCATTAAAGGAATCAATTATTCTTAATAATTGTATAAGTTCTGTAAACATTTTTGCTTACATTGTCAGTATTTAACCTGAAGTGAAATAGGTTATTAGGCTAGCATAGGACATAGGAAATTAGGCTAGCAATAATTGTCTAAATGGGAATAGGTAGGATTTATTAAGTTACTGTTTGAGAACATAAAGCAAAATATGAGCATAGAATTTATAATTATACTTCTCAATTTCAGGGTGGTGAATTCATTCATTCATTCTTTTACAAACTGTTTAATCCAACTAGAGTCACAGCTCAGCTGACTCTGGGCAAAGGCGGAGTATATCCTGAACAGCTCTCCGAACCATCACAGGGCCAAAACACACAACCATTCACACTCACACCCACACTTAAGGGCAATTTGGAACAGCCGGTTAGCCTACTGTGCATGTTTTTGGACTGTGGGAAGAAACCAAAGTACCCAGAGAAAACCCACGCAAGAACATGTAAACTCCACACAGAGAAACAATTGCTGAACTCAGGACTTGAACCCAGGACCCTCTTGCTGTGGGGCAGACCTGCTTTGTGGTGAATTGTATTAATTAATTTTTTTAATTCTCTTGATTATTTTTTTTTCTCTCTTTAGGAGTTCTGTAGCACCAATGAGGCACCACGTTAGTTTTTGTTTAATGTAACAAAAAGAAGGCTTGCACAATTTCATGCACAGTTTTACAAAGCAGCATAAAGATTGGAAAATGTGTGTCTCTGCATTATTATTGTCATCACTGACAATTCAGAGATTTAATTAATATGACATTAATTAATTAAAAATTAAATTATTTGGTTAAAATACTCTACAAGAGTTCTGAGGGTGTACTGTGGTATCTGGCACCAAGCAGTTCACAGTTTATCCTTTAATAAAGGTGGGGGCTCCATCGTTTGGATTTGTTTTCCAGCACACCTCACAGAGGTGGAACTACGATGCAAATTTTAATGAAACCATTCCTGGGCATTTTTTGCAGTATGGCAGGGTGCATTATCCTGCTGAAAGAGGCTACTGCCTTAGGGAATATCACTGCCATAAACAGGTGTACTTGGTCTGCAACAAACTTGGTCTCTGACTGGTCTGATGCTAAGCCCTAAGTGCCAGTGAATCTGTTCCTGGTTCACTGTTTGTCCTTCCTTGTATCACTCTTGGCAAGTACTGATCACTACATACCGGGAGCACCCCAAAAGACCTGGGGTTTTGGAGATGTTCTGACCCAGTCATCTAGCCATGAGAATTTGGCCTGAAGTGATATTGCGAAATCGCTAATATTTTCGACTTCTTTTTTTTTCGTTTTTTCCAAATTCATAATATGATGTCAAAGACTGAAATACTTTTTGTTATATAAAACCTTTTAAATAATTATTTTTATTACGGTACAAAGCATCAAGCAAACAAACAGATCTCCCTTAAAACAGGTCTCCCTTGCAAATGAGACACTGTGTCTCAATTGGACTGCCTGTATAAATAAAGGTTAAATAAAAATAAAAATAAATATCACTTCATTACATATCAATTATTGGAAAGCATGACTTATTTAATATTTGATAATGCGATGTATAGGGTGATTGTAGACCAATTCTTTCAAGGCTGGCACAATGGCATACTTATTGCTTCTAGAAGAAACTGCAGCATTTCTACTGCAGAGGAAGTAAAATTTTTCTTCCTCTTAGATTCCAGCGCTTCCGTCTTCATGAATATTTGTGTGTGCACATGGCCCTGTGCACTTTTATGCTTTTAATTTACGAAGACACTAAGATTCACCAGCCTAAGAACACAGTTGCAAACAAATCTGAGGTTTAAGAATTCAATTCCACAGAGACTTTTCCTACAAATTTTCTTAAGAACAAATTTAGCAAAAAACTTAAGAGGATATTGATCAATGAGGCCTAATGTTCCTAATATCCTTAAAAGAGCATAGGAAAACAGAAAATACTAGTTGTTACTTGTCACCCAACCTGTTATTTATACCTGTCATCATCTCGCCCCTTCACATTGTGCAACTTACACATGTAAACCTGCAACCCTGTCTGCCCTGTTGTGTTTTTTTTAACATGTAATGTCTACTTATTTTCCTCCGTGTTCTCTGGTTTCCTCCCACCGACCAATGGCTGTTTCAAATTGACCCGTTTTGTGTGTGTGTGTGTG
>JBCNYH010000001.1:25234925-25262625 GCA_039654325.1 Tandanus tandanus
ATATATATATAAAAATACACATACTATATATATATATATAGTCTCATTTTTGGTACAACATAATATAAAAAACAATTGTGTCAGTAAAATTTTGACAGGAAAGGCAAATTTGGTGTAAGTTAATTCAGCTCAAGGTTAGTTTATACTTCTAAAATATCACAGTAGAATAACCAGTGGTGGATTCAATCAACATTCTGACTCACCAATCTTTAAGAATGACACCACTCTTCACCAGTTCACCACATTAACAATGCCACAATCTTATGCCTCATTTTTTAACTTGTCATGCCAGGTTACAAAAATAGAAGCCATTATTGCCATATCAAATTTGTTACACTGGGTGTCAACTTGATGAAATTTATAGCAATACATTTACTGACTGTAGTCCATCTGTACCTATATTTGCCAGTCACCTACTACCCTACCAGTGGAATTGAACCACCATACTAGCACTGCTGACCTAATATTATTTATGTGATTGAAAATCTTAGAACACTACTACTTTAAGGTCTATTTGTAATTTGTGTTAATGTTACTCTTTCCTAATCTGCATGATCGTGGTTGGTTGTGTATTCCTGATTGCTGGACTTCCAGGCAGCAGACAGTGAGGAGTTAAATTATCCCAGCAATGCTGTACCATCTGATAGTCTTGTATCAGCACCACATTACCATGTCAGTGTTGCTGCTGTATTGAATATGTGCCTCCAAATAATCAAAATAATCAAGCCATTGGTTATCATATGCAAACAAATCTATGTATTTTACTACTTTCAAAGGAAAGAGTTAATGAGACATAAATAGACAGTTTTGTGTGTGTGTGTGTGTGTGTGTGTGTGTGTGTGTGTGTGTGTGTGTGTGTGTGTGTGTGTGTGTGTGTGTGTGATGCCCTGCAATGAATTAGGGTTTGGATTTACCATGAGCCTGTATGGGATGATTAATTCAGTATATAGTCTTTGCACAGGTCAGAATTACGTTTATATTAAGCCCAAAGACTTGGCGGCATCTATTAATAGAATCATCATGGAAAAGTCAAAGTTGCAGCAAACAGAAACTACCCTTCTGTACATTCATTCTACAATACATTTAATGGACAGGTATGACTGTGTTATCTGAATTGCTATGGTTGAAATATCACATACATAAAACGGGAACCTTCAATCTGAGGACTGACATCAGCCAAACTGTAGAGTTACAAAGAGGCTGAACAGTTTTAGGCATATTAATATTGTTGGTATAAAACATCAAGGGTGACACATTGGCACAGCATGTAGCATTGCTATCTCACAGCTACAGGATCCTCGATTCAATCCCAAGTCCTGTGTCTGTACAGGTTTTCTCCAGGATCTTTGGTTTCCTCCCAGCTCCTAAAAACCTTAATCAATATCCTTACACTATATTGTACAATTCTACAAGTGCCCTCTAAGGTATAAGTGAGTGTGTGAATCTGGGTGTGCATGATGCACTGGTTCATGCCTCTCCAGATCCATCACAACCCTGAGCCTAATAAACAGTTACTTAAGACAAATATATGACACCCCCACCCCCTCCTCCCTCAAAAAATAAAAATAAAAAATAAAAACTCATCAGGGGTCCAGCCACTGAAAGCTTGAGATAGCTACTGCCTCGATATAAGCACGCACAAATGAAATCCTATTTAGTGGTGCTGTTAGAGTTGCTCTCTAAATTGCCCTGCAGGGTTGGACATAAATAATGTCTGAATGTTTATTTACTATGCATTTTAATTTTCTGTTTCTTATTACCTTCATTTCTGTCCAGGTTATCATTATTTCAAGCCACTGATAAATTGGTGTGTTTACTTTTCATTTGTAATAAGTTCAGTGGAAAAACACAGCTGTTAAATGAATAAGAGATTAAATGTTTGAAGCAAGTCCGTATCAGGCAAATGTGATCGGCTTCTCCGCACACGATTCATTTCAAAAGTACAAAAATAAATGAAAACTGCATGATTCCTCCACCACTCACACATGAACCATTTCTGTAACAATACATAAATAATCACTATGAAGGCAATCATCACATGAATCACTAACATATGGAATCAAAGTAGCTGAGACATGTAAGAGCCCTCAGTGTAACTTCAAGACTTCAAGGAGATGGAAGATGTTTCAGACAGATAATAAATACGTGTTAGAGCACGTTAATGCTGATTGACAAAAATGATAGGAGGCCTGTTACAAAAAAGATTATGTGGCCTTTCTACTTGAAATGAGACCTGAATTTCACTAGTGGTCAACTAATTCAAGCACTGATGAGCTGGTATGGTAGTGCAAATGTTAAACTCTTGGCTTTTGTGTGCCTTTAAAAGATTTTGAATGTCATATTTAATTTCTGGATTAGTTGAGCTCTGAATAAATTGAATTATCAGCACAGGATTTGATCTGGACATTATTCTACATTTGTGGGTGAAAATTCTAAAGGCATACAATTGTACATTTACAATACATTTAGCAAAAAGTATATATGTTGCTTCACAATGTTTTTGCTCAATGTGTGCATGAGGGAGCTGGGGAACAGAATAATTTTAGAGCTCCTGGAGGGCTGGTTGGCCAGCTCACTTTTGAGGCTCAAGCTTAGCCCAGCAGAAAACAGCAGGGAGTCCTCTACAAAACCTATGAACAAATGTCACCATCACCCCCATCCTCCACCCCACCACTGCACCCCAGCATGCCCATCTTCCACCCTGCACCGTCCAACCACATCCCACATTTGACTGAGCAGAGCATGTGTTTCAATTAGCTGTGTTAAATTTAAATATTAACTTGAAGAAATAAGAGATGATGCAGTGGGTGTTTCCAGAGTCAGCATTTATTTAGATTAAAAACAAGATGGTGGCAACAGGTATAGAATGCTCTCTGGCAAAGCTTTTCTCATTATGAAATTTATCAAAATAAACCACTGCCCCTGTAGAAATGAATTGAGCAATGAAGAAGCTGATTTTTTCTTCTCTCTAAAACTAAGCTTCATGTCATTGCTGAAAAAATGAGCAGTTCTCTTCAGCAAGAAGCCAATTAGTTTTTACTGTGTGAGGGCATCTTAATCAGTGGAATAATTGGGAGCCCCCTGCTGAGACTAGGGACAGCATAAGGTCCAATCCAACACAAATGCAACTATACTGAGGTTCAAACAAGCCCCACACGTCAATAACAAAAGCAAACAATATAAAGAATTAACTAAATCAACAGTGAGAGGCTAGAAGAACTTGGCATCATTAAAATCTTGAAGGGTTAAATAATTAACTTCACAACGAATAGCTGGTCATTTTCTGGGATTCGAGTGGTGGATTTCCAAATAACAGACCTGTAGTGTGCATCATTGTTGTGAAATTACTTATGGAGATTTTATTGTGTTTGTACAGAATGTCAGTTCAATTTCAGCTTATGATGCTCTTTCCTAAAGTTTCTTTAATATGATCATAATAGAAAATATGGGCTCTCTTAACTGCCTTCCCTCTGTTCCCTGATATCCTCCTGAGACCCAAAAATTAATGATGAATGTCTTCTCATTTCTTCACACTGCTTCTGTCCCTCACCACCCAATAACTATTAAACTTGATCAATGTCTTCAAACAAGAAGAAGTTTGGGAAAAGAGTGTCTTAAAAAAATAGTATCTTACAAAGACATATAGTACATACAATATTGTTGGGGAAAAAATATGATGTCCTCATAAGAGGACATTGGGGCCTCAAGAGGTTATGTACACTTGAAATTTTGGCATACTGATTATTTTTCCTTGTTGTGCTCTTATTTCATTACTAAGCAAACATTAGTATATGAGCCTTTTCACAGTCTTCTAGAGCACTGAGGATACATAAAATGAGGGTTATTGTTTCAAAATCTGTACATATTATATAAAATTTCACATATGAATAAATACACAATAGTATGGAGTACTTTCAAATAAAAAACAATGAACAAAAAGTATCAGCTTGTCTTGAAAATATACACAGAAGTTAAATTTTGGACAAATTTGAGTTTCCCCACTTGAAAATTTCTCAGGATTCCAACTGAAATAATTTTAATTAATAATTAATAATTTATGTAATAAGGAGTACGTCTGTCATGAAAATTTTTCCATTCAAAATTAGATAAGCATATATCGTTTAACTAAATCATGCATTGGTGGCAATATCCCTGATTTGTTCTGCACAGGGCAGATCTGAATACATGCGAGGAAGTGTCCGTCCAAAAATGTCCACTCCGACTTTTCTATCTCTTGTGATAATAAGATATCTTTTTTCAATCAGATACACTTTTTATAAAGAACATCTAGGTGTGTAACTTTAGAGCAAAACATATCTGAACCAGATTCTGAAATGATGATTACACAAGCATGTGAATATGTGTTCGTCCAAACTCCAGTTGAACTTTACTTACAATAGTTCAGACATTTTAATATTGCATTATAATAATGTGATTAAAATGTAATTTAAAAATTGAACTGGTTTTAACTTTGAAATCTTACTACTATTGACAAAGATAGTTTTTAAAGAAATTTTATTGTTGTGGACATGCATACTTTCAAAGGCCAAAACTTCCAAGAAAATAATGTTACAGACCAAATTTTTAAAGTTTTTATAACCTTAAACATTTAAGAAAATTACTAAAATTTTTGACCCCTTTGGTACTGATTGCTCTCAGAGACTGTGAAAATGCCCATATTTCCTGATAATGATGCACCTTAGTGAACAGGAAGCAATAGATATATTCTACTGAAGCATCAGTGACTCAAACAGTATAAACAGGCACCAAGAGACAGTGTTTTAAAATGGTGGACAATAGACATTAGCATGGGCTACAAATTATATTTGCTTTGGGATGAGACAGGAAAGAAAACAGTATTATTTTATAAATGTTATTGCAGGTTTTCATACGGAGAAAAAGAAGGGGGGAGGTGTGACATTGCACAGAGTATGTTTGCAGCTCTCACAGTCCAACGAGCAATGATTTACACAAAACAATGTGAAAAAGGTGCATGAGACGTTTCTACAGTTAGAGAGGAGCTACAAGGAGAAAGATTATTAGTATTAACAACAGTTTGCAGGTAAATGTTTTTAGAGGCATAGCATGAAAGACCTTTAATATGTGCATCAACTATCACAGTCCAAAAACAAGGGGATTGTAAAATATTATATATTATGTCTATTTTGACCAATAATTAATGAATTAGAGTGTTTTAGGTTTTAGTTTTCTTTTTGTTTGTGTTTTGTCAGGATATATATATATATATAAAATATAATATGTTATACATATAATATTTGTATTCTAAAATGATGTTCCCAAAATAAAATAAAAGTGTTGAAAGATTCATTCATCATTCATTCATTTTCTAAACCACTTAATCCTAATTAGGGTCGTGGGGAAGCTGGCGCCCATCTCAGCCGACTCTGGGCGAGGGCAGAGTACACCCTGGACAGCTCGCCAGGCCATCGCAGGTGTTAAAAGATAATGTTTGTAAATATGAAATACAAAAAAGAACTGAGACCATTTTACAGTCTTGCTCTCTCTCTCTTATATCATCAGTCTGTTTCCATATTGTTTATTTAAATTTTTTAATAGGTTGAACAATTGTATTGCTATATGATTATATGTGAGATTGTCTGAATTAAATGGGGGGGTCAGACTGTTGAGGGCTAATTTACTTGTGAATAATTGTACCTGTTTTTGTCTCGAACAACGGGAGAGAGAAAGGGAGAGAGAAAGAGAGAGAGAGAGAGAGAGAGAGAGAGAGAGAGAGAGAGAGAGAGAGAGAGAGAGAGAGAGAGATTTTCTAACAGATTGCAAAAATGAATGTAAATGTCTAACCTTTTTTACCTGCACTGGTAACTAATTCTGTGGAATATGCATATAATATTCTCCTATGTATTTACTACTAATAAAATAGCACTTATTATATTACATTTTTAAAATCTTTATTGGATTCTACTGTGCACAAAAATATTGACTCTGAATGTGTAGTGTATCATTTATAAACGGCCCACTTAACAGTTCGAAATGGTGCCACAGCTGAGAAGAAATGCACATCTCAAAGATCCGGTCTTCAAGAATCAATCAAATTTTAACAATTGTAGTGTAAGAAAAACAAGGTGTAACAAATCAATGATTTGTGGTCGGTGATGTAAAAATGGGTTTCATTCATTCATTCATGTATAAATAGTAAATTTATCATAGTTACACGACATATAACTCAAACTGAAGGAGCAACACTGTAAGAAACCTGTATGTGTATTTGCTCTAGTTGAAATACGTGAGTTGTCTACACAGCTATAATGCCAGCACACTCTAATAAATGGCTGTAAAATGCTACTTATAAAATGTAATCAGGTATTTTGTCAGATTATGCATGTATTACCTTAAAATCTGACCAATTAATTATGTGCAAACCAAATTCTCATAACCTCTTAGTGCTTGAAGGCAACACAACATACACTAATGCTAGTGTTTTTACAAAACATTAGTCACTAGATGACAGTTATTACGAATAGCAGCACAGCACTGGTAGCAGTTTTCAGGAGACTCAGGCCCTGTCCCCCCTCCTGTTTCTTGCGGGAGTCTTGAACTCGTTTTAAGTCGGCCACCACACCATGTCTAATGGCCCCCGCTGAGTCTGCAGTCCTGCTCCCACCGCTTCCCTGCATCAAGCTCATCGGCCCCAAATCAAACCATAGAAAATTGGGCTTAAAATATCAGGGAGCAGCCCCACAAAAACCCAAAAGCAGCATCTGTCGCCAGCTTACATGAAAGTTGGACTCACAGGGGATAGTATGCACATCAGTGTTTCATATCACACTGTTTATTCGGGTTTGTGTTTATTTTTTCAACAATAATTATTTTTAGCAGTGTAGATACCTGTGCATGGACTACGGGAAATGAGCGGCGTGCATCTGCATAAAGCTTGCCGTAATTCGAAGTGAATGGTCTAACAGAGGTGAGCAAAACATTAATTACTGCTGAATTATATGAATCATGCTGTTACTATGGCAGTATCTTCTCCAGGATAGTGCATTGTTGAAATCACCTGATGTGTACAAAGCTCTATAGTTAGATTTTACTCATTCAAAATGGCTTTCAGTTAGTATGCAGAATAGACTGGGATTCAGATGGTTGTGAGTGCTTTGATTGACCTATATATGTATGTAATTTATTTTTGTTTAGATCTCAAAGTATCAATATCTTTTATGTTACTAGAGGTGTCTAATACAGCTAGTGTTTAACCCGAGCAAAATTACAGGTGCAAAGCATTTTATTGAGCAATCAAACTCTGTGTGCTTCTCTTCACATTGGCAGAATCATGTGTCTAGTGAAAAGGTGAGGACACAAACCAGAGTGGCTCAGGTGGTGCTGCCTCCACTCCGAATGCACACAGTCATTCTCTTTAGGTACATACATACACATACACATTCACAAACAGAAATACACTGAGGGATGCACAGCTGTCAGTTAACCTCTGCTTGTACTTAGTCTCTGAAAAATGCATATGAAACTCAGCTGAAAGATTTTGAACACACAGGCACAGCAGTAGTCCGAATTCTTATACTAGTGGTAAAGGTGATGTAAAATTTGAATAGGAGAATAAAGAAAATACTATGTATATCAAGGGGGAGGGGAAATAGTGAACACCATATCGGTGTCAGTGTGGAAAAAAACGGCAGTCGAACCCCGTGTATTGTTCAATCAGCTCAAGCTATTCTTCTTTCCTTTAGGCAGCTAGGGAAGCAGACAGACAAGACAAAAAGCCAGACAGAAAAAATAGACAAATAGAAAGGTAGGTGGCAGACGTACAGTAAAGGTCATTTTTATATGAGACTTGCAAAATATAAATCCTAAATATCCAGCAATGTGCAGCAATAGTGAAGAAATGCAATACAGCAATACTAAAAGCACAGTTAAGGACAAGATAAGAAGTCAGATGGGTTAAAACCAAGGGTTGAGTCATAATTATACTGAAATTAAAAGTAAAATCCTAGTATAAATCAAAATTATATACAGCTATAATTTTGCTAAAATAATTTAACTGATGTGTATATACAGGATGTCCATATTTTTCATACCATTATAAAAGAAGAGGAGGGGTAAAGCCATACAAAGAGAAGGTTCTTCATTGTGTAAAAATATAAACACAGACAAGCTGTGTCTTTGATTTGTTCATGCTTTTCACTCTGCGCAGCAGGGATATTCAGGAGGACCTGGCCTCTTTGCATTCGATGTAAATAGGGACCATGGACGCTGTGTGATGAGATTATATTCCTGCCGTTAGTGCTTTCTCTCTTCTTCCCTGTCCCTTTCTCATCTTCTTTTTAAAAAATAGTACATTTTCCCTGCCATTATAATCTTTTGCTGGCTTTGATTCATCTTTTTCGCTTCCACCGTATAGCATGTGCTTCCCTGGATTGAATAGATGAGTAATGGTGTTTTGGGTGTTACAGTGCAGATGAAAGATGCTTATTGTTTGCAGACAATCTAAGCGCCTGCCAATCAGTGTTTGACTACTAGCTTTTCATATTATACTACAAGCACCACAGCACCAAACTAAAACTTTAAGACAATCATTTGAATAAATTTTTGTCTCCAAATGCATCCAGAAAAATTTCAGCAAGAGTTTAATATCAATGGTAATGAATGCAATTGATAACAGACACAAACTAAAACAATTACAAACACACACACACACAATATATATGTGTGTGTGTGTGTGTGTGTGTGTGTGTGTGTGTGTGTGTGTGTGTGTGTGTGTGTGTGTGTGTGTGTGTGTTCACTTGTTTGCAACACATGTGTGTGGCTGTGTAAATATCCTTAATACAACATCCCATGTAAAAATGTAAAATAAACCAAATTAACTAATAGCTTAAATACCTTTCTAGTTAAAGTAACACTGTTCCACTGTGAATGTGAATTATGAATGTATTTGTTTTTACAGAGCTCTACTACATACCAAATTACACAATTCACATACATCACTGTTAACAAAAAGTATTTTAATTTCAGTATTGGTTTAGACTGCATTATCTGAATTGACATTTATTGAATTTTATTCAGGCCTTTGTCAAAATGTGTTATTAATGTGTTAACAATAATAATAATAATAATAATAATGATGATGATGGTGATGATTATGATGATGATAATAATAATAATAATAATAATAATAATAATAATAATAATAATAATAATAATAATAAAAATGATGATGATGGTGATGATGATGATGATGATGATAATAATAATAATAATAATAATAAGAAGAAGAAGAAGAAGAAGAAGAAGCAGAATCTACCTCACTTACTTTGCATTCCGCACCCATGATGCATTGGGCCACTTTCATGGTTTCTGTTGCAAGCTATGTTTTTTTGTTTGTTTTGGGGTTTAACCCAAGAGGGCTCTCTAGGACAAACATCCATTAATAATAATAATAATAATAATAATAATAATAATAATAATAATAATAATAATAATAATAATAATAATAATAAATAGCTTTACTGTCTTTTGCAATGGTTAATAAAAATAGACAGCTTAATTTGTATAATATATCCCTGTAATTTATTTAGGTTTGATTATTATAAATTCTTGGTGTTATATAAAGAGGCTGGTCTACAGGAAAAAACATTAATGCATACATTCAAAAAAATAAACTGACATTATAAAGAAAATTTTGACAACTCTTTTCTTTAATTAAAAAATATAGAAAATATCTAGTTTTAAATAATTTGGATTTATTAATTTCAACTTAAATTATATCTGTTGACAAAATAGAAACCTTTCTGCTGACTGTCTGGCTAATTCTAAATGCTCTAGTTTTTTCTCTTTTGGTGTAACAATAGGCTGTGCTGTGTTGAGATGGAAAGCCCAAACTTTTATTCGGTATTAGGTTTTCTATGGCATCAACTGGGATAACAGCAGAGCCGATGAATGTGGAGGGGGTGGCTGACCAACTCTTTAATCTGAGTTTTTGAACCCTACAATGAAGTGGAACACAAAGGAGGCTGACCTGCGGTCGGATATTGTTGCCTGTGCAGCCTCACAAAGTAGAGGAACTTTGAAGGGAATTTTGAGTCGAGGTGCTCAAAAGAGGGTTTTGTATTTGTTTATGCAAGTAAGATTATGCTTCAGTGTCTGGGAATGGGTGGGTGTTTGGTGTGCTGGTGTGTCTACAAGGTAAATAGCCGACCCTTTTGAACAGAGAAAACAATGTAAGACATGTCAATTTAATCAGTAAATTCAATTCAGACATTTCTTTTTATATTTATTACTTTATACATTTTATTAATGAAAATATTAGTTATGTTATTTATGTTAACTATATAAAATAATGATATTAAGGTTAAATATGAATAACAGATATTTTATAAATCATGATAATATTGGTATGTATGTATGTATGTACATGTTCAAAATTAATACAGTTATTTATACAAATAATATTTGTTGTGAGATTTTCAGAACAAATATATTCAAACTGAACATTAATATCACTTCTATGCCATGTTTGAACCAAAAATATTCAACCGACTGTTTTTTTTTTTTTAACTATCAGTATAAATAAATTATCAGTTGTTACTTATATTTCTGATTCTTTCACCCACTAGAACAAAGAAAAAAAATCCTTTGGCATTTAAGGTTTATTGTGGATCAAAATGAGTGGTAGATATGACCTTATAATATTCAGGACCTCTATTTTAAAAGCAAAACAATGCCCTTACAATGTCATGTAAATGACAATAATTCTGTTGCAAGAAATAATTTTTGCTCTGAATGTTACTATTATTTTTGTAAGACGCTGCGATAAAATTACACCAATTGCTTTTTTCCCCTTACCTCTATATGTTGCTTCAACATCTTATGCTCAAATATGCATTGTTACATGAAAGAGCTTTGGTTGCTTCTTTATGATGCGATAACAAACTATATTAGTAAGGGCTATAAATTGTTACTTAATTTATAAATGCACAAGCATGACTATGAGCATCTGTGTCTGTTCCAAGTATCATAGAAGTGTGTGCCTGTTTACTCTGTGTGTTGGCATGGACAGTAATGCTGGGCAAGACCCAGGCACTTCATGGAAGAGTCAATGTCCTTTGCCAGACATTATTGTGAATACTAGGATGTAGGTTCGAAACCTTTAGCTAAGTTGAGGTCAGGGTACACAATCGTGTGAGCACACAAGTGGGTTTTGGCTCGCCCCCTCCTTTCACGTACAGAGAAAGGTGCCCCTCCCCTCTGTACACTGCATCAATTCCATTTGCTTCCCAGGGGGAAAGTCTGCTTTTCACACAAATAAAATCCCACCACCACCACCACCACCCTCTCACTCCATCTCTTTTGGTCAAATGTTAGCTAGGAACTCAATGCATCCCTTTGCATCCTTGTGGGATGTGACCTTGCTCCATCTTTAGGTAAACAAGCAGGCTTGGCTATACATATGACCTTCTAGACTCCTCTTAAAACTACTGGGAGAAAAACAGCCTATGTATATGTAATCCTGTTTTGTTTGCGTATGCATCTCTGAGCTTGCATTCTATTTCTTTGTCATAATTCATGTGATTTAAACACCCCCCATACCACCACCACCACCACCATCACCACACTGTGGGCGGGATACAGACTACAATGCTTTACAACACATTTTCATTCTTTCTTTATCCATCTGCCCTGAATATACAATATTTACCTTGTACTAACATTGCAAAACCCTTATTTAGGTTTAAGAACATTAATATTTTTTGTGTACAGCAAGACTGCATTATGTAAGGCTTTATTCTTGCTATTATTACTATCTCATAAACCTTACATTATTCTTATATTAAATGAGTATTTAATGATTTCATGACAGCTGTAATGCATTCAGGGAGTGAATCAAATTTGTTCATGCATTTTAACTGTGATTCATAATAAAATGGAAAGCAAAGTAAAATTTGTGTGGCACTGTTATCATTTACTGTGTGTTTTTAACAAACTATTTTAAACACATTTAACAAAACAACTGAAAATCAATCTTTATTTATTTATAAGATATATCTTGTGCCAAAGTTCATGAAAAAAAAAGAACTGCAAGTAAGTAAGAATTAATATTTAAATATGCATAATACACATAATAATAATAATTATAGTTTTATTGTTATTATTATTATTATTATCATTATTATTATTATTGTTGTTATTATTGTTGTTGTTTTGTTGTTGTTGTTGTTGTCATACACAATAATCTTATGTACATGTAATATACATAATATTATACATTATTTAAATATTTTGTGTTGTTAGTGCTAAACCCGAACGATTCAAATGAGGAGAAAATATGACATTAATTTAGAAATAAATGTAAAATACACAGAAATTAAGGTTTATCTTCATATTCACAATTGCACACATTCATTAAATATTTTTGTCTTCACTATTGCATGTAAGCAGATTTCCATGTAAATGAACATTGTTTTTAGCTATAACGACATCCTATATTAGCTATGTTTATTTATAATAACAATTTGTGCATTTATTCATTTGGGCAAGTATTATACTTTCTTATTTTTTTTCTATTCTTTCGTATTATAGCCATCTTCACTTTCAACACAATTAAGCTTGGTGAGATGTTGTTGAAAGTTGTTGAAAGTTGTATATCTCAACCATAAATACTCAACTGAAGCTCAGCACAGCTCATAATATTACAGTAGCATATTCACCTCTCCAGTCGTTAGTCTGTAAAAATATGAGGTCTTATTGACAGAGGAACAGTATAGACAACACAGCTAATTCTGTTAATATAAGGGTATATTACGTTTCGTCTACATTTGTTACTGTAAAATATTATGGTATTATTCTGCATAAGGTATCACAGCAATATCAGCGTCCTGTTCCTGGATACTGGAAAAACAAGCTACAGGCTAACAGAAGGCCAAGGAAGGTAATTCAAGGTTATTTCTGATGACTGAACAATAGAGTAATTTAATGCCAGATTGTAAGAATGATTAAAGATGGCCCATAATACAAATCTACATTATGTACCCTATCCATCCATTCATCCATATATATATATATATACATGTATGTGTGTGTGTGTGTGTGTGTGTGTGTGTGTGTGTGTGTGAGACACCTCGTCAGCCATATGTTTCAACAAACTTTTTAAAGCACCCCCTTCAAGCGAACAGACAGATTTTGGAAACACATACCCATCTATTCAGCCATCAAGTGTGACTCGGGGACGCGCTTGACTGTCTACACTGGAGCAGGCAGAAAACTTAATGAGGGGGTGCGTCCCTCTGCCGTACTACACCTCACAGCACATGTGTTCCTACGCCAGTGTATAGCAGTACTACGTCACTACAGGATTTTACCTCGGCATTTATGCTTTAAACAGCCATTTTGAGAAATACATATTGAATTCGGCTTAGGGTTGGATCCCCCCCCCCCTATTTTTACTCTCTTTATCGTTAAAAAATTGAAGCGGGCAGGATCTACTTTATTCAAGGCGACGGGATATCATGGCCGGAGGAGTTTTTATAATGGCTCGCTCTAATAGTTTGACGCCATCTTACTTTGCTCGCTGCGGGAGAAACTAGGATATCTTACCCCCTTTTCCGCGGAGGAGGTGGAGTGTACTGCGGGTGGTTCACACACGTTTTACAGGATTGTGGTGTAAATTGTTGACTGTAAACGGACGGCTGAGGAAGGAGTAGGCATCCTTTGGAGCAGGTATGTGTCGTTTCATGATGTAAAGCGGTATCGCCGGTGTAAAAAACGTTGTTATTGTCGATAAGCGAGCTAACGTTAGCCGACCCAGCTCTTGGGTCTAGCCGACTTGTCCCGTGTGTGTGTGTGTGTGTGTGCGCGCGCGCGCGCGGTTGCAGCAGTGTGTTGGTGAAACAGTCCAGTATCCGTCCTTCATCCATTTTTTTGCATGTAATTTTGATTTGTTCCTGTTTTTTTAAGTGTTTTGCCGGAATGTTGCGTGTATCTCGGGAGCCTGGTGGACAGGTTTAGTGCTAACAGGCTAACCTAGCTATGTTTGGGAGCTCATGGCGGTTAAGACGCGATTCCCTGCCGCTCCAAACGACCTGGTGTAATAAAGTAGGATGAACGGGTGTGTGCTTATGTAACCCGCCAGTGTTTTATTACTGGACATCCAGGGGTGTTGAGGAAAGGAGTGAGCGTTAGGCGAGAGCGCTGTGTCGGTAAGTGTTTTGTCCCTGAGTCCCAGGTTGGGGTGACCCGAGCGGACATGGAGGTGTACCGCAGCACCCAAACTCCTCTCTCCCTCCTCTCTCGGGAGGAACAATTACACCATTAACCTCGTTTCATTCCCAGACTACACTTTTACTTGCATGGGGGTATTTATACTATTAATATATTTTGTTTATTTTTAAAAATCTAAATCTAAAAGAGCCACTCTGACCATAGCATGGGAAATGTACAGCTGGGAAGGAATATCGGATGTAAAACTCACACAAACCCTGAATATATAATGTAACTAAAATAAAATATCCCCATTCCCACACACACACCCTCCCCCAGTTACAAACAAAGGGTTTTAAAGTGTAGTTTTGCCCGCTGTGGTTGGGGAGGAAGTCGAGGAGGAGCCTGAGAGTGTAACCCGACCCCGCGAGCGGAGGGAGCTCCGGGTCCGGATCGGCTCAGGCGGAAGGTGGAGACTCCCAGATTCTCCCTGCGAGGAGGATTTACACCAGACACGGCGCTGGAGCGGTCATCTGGATCTTAGTGGAGCTGGTTAGTCGGTAAACGAGCTGTTAATACCGTGAACACACACCGACTTCGCCGGCTGAGGGTCAGTGATCACGGTGTGTGTGTTTTCTGGGAGTGTTTTCAGTGAACAAGTTCAACTGAATCGACTTTCACCAAGGTTTTTTTTGTGTGTATTGTCGGTAATATGAATCCTTTTACTAGTGATCTGAGTGTTTATATTCCACTATTTAACCCTGTTTTTTTTTTTTTATTATCCATTAATTGTTTTACTTTATTTACAATTTTTGTGGTTTTAAATTATAAGCACAACAATTCTGTATTATATATTTTACTCTGAGCACAGTCAATCCTCCCTCATTTTGGTCTGAAAGCTGTCGTTAAATTACTTTCAGCAGTCCATGTTTTCACTCCCTTTTTCCAGGTGATGTTTGTAGCAGATTTTTACCTCTGTATCTCTCTCTCTCTCTGTGTGTGTGTGTGTGTGTAGTACCCATATTTAATCAGGGAGATGGAGGCACATGTAGTACCACATGGAAAACTAAATTGTTCTCGAAGTGGTTTTGACTCCTGACGCCCCAAAAGAACGAGTCTAGTAATTAACCCGGCCTGTTGTCACAGACCCCATGGAGGAACACTCGGACAATTTGCCTGGTGGTTTTATAATCTGTATTTTGTGTATTTTCACCGTTTTTCTGTGATGCTTCACCCCACTGAGGATGTGTGATGGATGAGGGTGGTGAATAGACTGATCAGACTGTACGAATAGTAAAAGACAGCAATGTGTGGCTTACGCCATGCTGAATGGTCAGTGGAAAATAACCATGTGAGTGGAGTTTCTGCATCTGCATGCAGCAGTGTTAGTTAGCTAAATTACTAAAGAAATGAAGCATTAACTGCAAATAAAAATCCCATTCTCCATTTTTCTTGTCTTGGGGTAAGAGGATTGATAAAGGCTGTACATGTTTTTTGGCTGGAGCCTCATTGCGTGCGAGTGTAAGTCATGCCACTCAGCGGGTAAGGCCTCCATATTGCTGAATATTACCACAATTGATTCCAGATGTTGGAACACTCAGGTTGAGCCATTTGCTGGCTGCCGTTTGTTCTCAGCAGCCCGAGACAGAGTAGCACTGTTGTGTATGCAGCTTTACCGAACACTGTCAGAAGGTGGTTGGTTAGTGTAAAGTTGAAGCTGGTTGATTCAGGTTAGTATAGTAGTAGTTTAACTCTTTCTTCATGTTTTAATGTGTGCTTATAGTAGTGTGGTGGCTGTTTGGGTTGGAATCTGTTTGGTGTTTGTAACTTCACATGAATCAGAATCCCCAGGATTTTGAATCCGTGCGATGGAGAATTTCGTTCACTAGCTAAGGTTTATTTGTATTTGCATTTGCATAGAAAAGGCACACTTGGGCCTTGTGTCATGATAATTGTGTGTGTGTGTGTGTGGGGGGGGGGTCGCGCAACACTAGGCCCCCGTAGAGTATGTGACTGCATGCTGTTGAGCTTCACTGGGTGTTAACGGCTGTTTATGGGTAATAGGAAGTAAATGGCTTAAACATATTGACCCTGTAGGAGTTTAATGTCCTAACAGGCACAAAATAGATTGTACAAGTGCTCAGCCTATTCATTAGTTATGGATGTGAGCTGATTGGTTAGTTAGTTGATGGCTTCCCCTACATTAAAAAAAAGATGACAACAGTTGGCCTTGTTGGGTAATTGGACAGGAAGTTTGAGATCACAAATGGACTTTAGTGACCTCCTGTATTAATAAAACCAGCTGTTTACAGAAATCTTATTTCAGACTTATTTTGATTAAATTCAACCTTCTCTGAGTATATGCACACACGCTGATCTTTGCTCTGAGATGAGCAGGCAGTGATTTTCATGTCTGAATTAGTGCATCACCGTTGAGTGTGAAATTATCTGTGTCTGTTTCAGATTAAAAAGCTGTGCTGGTGGCAGGCTGAGCGGGGAACATGGCTACCCAGTGTAAGTTTTTATCCAGCAGCACCAGAATTTTCCTAAATGTAACTAGATTTTATCACTAGATCAATATGTCTTAATATGGACTGAGAATAATTAGTTTAAAGGTTGACAATATTTGCGATCCAGTGACTGTTAATTTATTACTTAAACTAATTTCAAAATTGTCTGCATCACCAGTGGATTTAATTACAATCATATGGTTTGGGGCTGATAGTTTGGGGCTGTTGCAGACTGTATTAATGCTGGCTTTGAGTGGTGGTCTTTCAGGGGTGGAATTTAGCAAAACTAAGCTACTGGCCAACAGGACTAGTGAAATTATGAAACCACTAGTCCTTCATATTTACTGGTCAGGAACACTATCTTCTTTGCCTATTGGATTTGTCAGGTCGCCAGCAGGATAACTTGCTTGCTAATTTCACTCGTCCTACAGATTTTTGACTTGCCACGGGCCAGAGGACTAGTGTTAATTTCCACCCCTGGTCTTTTCATTCACAGCTGATCTGATGGAGCTTGACATGGCAATGGAGCCAGACCGTAAAGCTGCAGTCAGTAACTGGCAGCAGCAGTCCTACCTGGACTCAGGTATCCACTCTGGAGCAACCACCACGGCTCCCTCCCTCAGTGGTAAGGGCAATCCAGATGATGAGGATGTGGACAACCAGGTGCTGTATGAATGGGAACAAGGATTCAACCAGAACTTCAGTCAAGACCAAGTGGCAGGTGTGTGTTACTTTAATGCTGCAAATTAACCTTGAGTACATTTAATCTTGGACAAGTTTTAAGTCCTATTAATAAATCAATTTATTTTCTAATGCTGAATTATCACTTGATGCTCTTATGAGATAAATCTCTCAGAGAACTGTTTTTTTAGCCTGTGTTCTTTTATGTATATTTGTTACCAAATATGTTTAGATGAATAGGTAATGTTAAGACAAATTTTATCAAACACAAATGAACACGCTCTTTGTAGACATCGATGGCCAGTATGCCATGACCAGAGCCCAGAGAGTGAGGGCGGCCATGTTTCCAGAAACACTTGATGAGGGCATGCACATTCCTTCTACACAGTTTGACAGTGCAACCCCAACCAACGTGCAGCGCCTCGCTGAACCCTCACAAATGCTCAAGCATGCTGTGGTCAATCTCATCAACTATCAGGATGATGCAGAATTGGCTACACGTGCCATCCCAGAACTCACAAAGCTACTAAACGATGATGATCAGGTACAGTGCTTTAGTAACAGTGTGTACAGTCATTCTCAAAGTAATTTGGGTCCCGTTCCAAATACATCAGGAACCTCTGCAGTGAGATTTTTTTTTATTTTTTTTATGCATTTCCATTAGCATAAAGATCATTAACAGTAATTGTACTTTCTGTATCTAAATGATACTTGTGTTGATGCATAGCGTGAAACCACTGATTGTTTTCCTCTCCTTATTTTCCAGGTTGTGGTTAATAAAGCGGCAGTCATGGTGCATCAACTCTCCAAGAAAGAGGCTTCACGCCATGCCATCATGCGCTCTCCTCAGATGGTGTCTGCCATTGTAAGGACCATGCAGAACACCAGTGACGTGGAAACAGCCCGATGCACAGCTGGCACCCTTCACAATCTCTCCCACCATAGAGAGGGACTGCTTGCTATCTTCAAATCAGGGGGCATCCCAGCTCTCGTCAAAATGCTGGGGTTAGTTATCCAAATCATGATGTTGCTTTAATTCCAGTGTAATTTTTCGTGGATAAAGCTCCTGTCAGATGCCTCACACAGCAAGTCCACAACAGAAAATTTAGCAAATTCCTTGGACAGTTGTGGGTGTGTCGTACAAAACAAACAAAAAAGCAGTTTTTAACCCTTCCTGTGAAGGTTTGAGTAAAAAAAACCTACACGGTTTTTACGACAGTGTTAGGTTGAATGTATAGTACAGGGCCTCACTTTTTTTTTTTTTTTTTTTTTTGCGCCTCGCAAAATCGTCTTGACTTTTGAATGAACATGGTACAGACCTGACCTATTTTGTCCTGTGACAGATGTGCAACACATTTTATATATGTGAATGTAACCACAAATTTTACTTACTAAACTTGCATCAGTCCATTCTGTCGGAGCCCTGCTAAATTTGTTTTATTATATAATATTATATAAATGTTTAATTCTGAATACTTTAACTTGACTGTTATAATTAGTGTCCTGGTCTGTTGCTTTAAGGCTTATTTTTCTACGTTATGGTTCCTGGTCTTATTGAGTGTGATCTGTTCTCTTCAGCTCTCCAGTGGACTCTGTATTGTTCTATGCCATCACAACTCTACACAACCTGCTGCTGCACCAGGAGGGAGCCAAAATGGCTGTGCGTCTCGCTGGAGGTTTACAGAAAATGGTGGCGTTGTTGAACAAAACCAACGTAAAATTCCTTGCCATCACAACAGACTGCCTTCAGATCTTGGCTTACGGCAATCAAGAAAGCAAAGTAAGATACACAGTGTTCTAAATGCACGTTAAATGTTGGGACAGTTCTGCAGCGCTTAAAGTAGTATTATACATTCAGTGAGACTTTATTTTGCTTCTATCTAAGTTTCTCTTATCTGCTTTGCTAGCTCATCATCCTGGCCAGTGGAGGCCCCCAGGCTCTGGTCAACATCATGAGGACATACACGTATGAGAAGTTGCTGTGGACCACTAGCCGTGTGCTAAAAGTTCTGTCTGTATGTTCCAGTAACAAACCTGCTATTGTTGAGGCTGGTGAGTCAGCAAACATTTTGCAGAGGCTCTTTGACCATTTACTTACACGGGTGAACCTTAATTTAAATACATTTCGATCATAGATCTGTATCTAATATTATTGTGTGTACTTGTTTAGGTGGTATGCAAGCACTGGGTCTCCACCTTACAGATCCCAGCCAGAGACTTGTTCAGAACTGTCTATGGACTCTCAGGAACCTGTCAGATGCTGCCACCAAGCAGGTGAATGAGTCATGTCTTGTTTTTCCCTCCACCTCTTTTACACTTTGCTCTATTCTTCCTACATGAGCGCTCTCTTTTTGTCTCCCCCACTTTTCCATGGAGAAGACCTCCTTAGCTGAAGTAGATGTGATGCAGGTAACGGTCATTCCTGCCTTTATCTGTGGAGGGTCATGGGGTTGTAGTCAACACCTGACCTACCAAAAGTTAGGGTGTTGATTATTAAAGGAAAACCATGAACGCATGAACAAATGCTGAATGTGATTGTAATGCCTTCCACACATTATATTCACTGGTTGGCATAGTGGCAGAATGTTGTGGAGTAATTGTCCTTTTTCTTGTGGTGGTTGTTGTGATTGGATTAAACATTATGCAGTATTTCTTAATGTCCCAAATAACCATGACTTATTGTTTTTGAATTGCGAGTTAACCTGTCAGGTTGCTTGGACCCGTTTCTAATGGAGAACTTTATTTTCTGTGGCTTTCTTACAGGAGGGCATGGAGGGCCTGTTAGGCACTCTGGTGCAGCTTTTAGGTTCTGATGACATCAATGTGGTGACTTGTGCTGCTGGCATACTGTCCAACCTAACCTGTAACAACTACAAGAACAAAATGATGGTGTGTCAGGTGGGTGGCATTGAGGCACTGGTGCGTACAGTCCTCCGTGCTGGAGACCGGGAGGATATAACAGAGCCTGCTATCTGTGCCCTTCGCCACCTCACATCTAGACACCAAGATGCTGAAATGGCCCAAAATGCTGTACGGCTACACTATGGCCTGCCAGTGGTGGTTAAACTTCTTCATCCCCCTTCCCATTGGCCTCTTATAAAGGTACCATGTAACTCATTGTATCCAATCACATCAATCTGTAATGTGGTTTCTCATCCCATACCTTTGACAAATACGTTTTGAAAGCATGCCTGCCCTCTTTTCTCCTAGGCTACAGTTGGTCTGATCCGTAATCTGGCTCTGTGCCCTGCCAACCACGCACCTCTCAGAGAACAAGGCGCCATCCCTCGATTGGTCCAACTGCTTGTCAGGGCCCACCAAGATACTCAGAGACGTACTTCCATGGGAGGAACACAACAACAGTTTGTGGTGAGTCCTGTGGCTTATTGCCCAGTAGGAGTAGAGAAATGAGTGAGTTTCTTTGCTCACTGTCTTCCTGGTTGCAGGAGGGAGTTCGTATGGAGGAGATTGTAGAGGGCTGCACTGGAGCACTTCACATTCTTGCCAGAGATATTCATAATAGGATCGTCATCAGAGGGCTTAACACCATTCCACTTTTTGTCCAGGTTAGTTTCATCTCTTGCTGATTTGATTGTGCCCATTCCAGAGATGATGCTTGATTTTAAATTCCTTCAAAACATGGTCTCCATTTCTGGGTATATTATGCATATTTAAGTGTTTTTAAAATTTATTTTTAATTAATTAATTTATTTTTATCTGGGGGGTTATTATAAAACAGCTGAAAACCTTCCAGTATTTTAGATTTGTATGAGCTTGTGCTGCAGTAATCCTAACCTTTCCTTTACTCCCACCAGCTGCTGTATTCCCCTATTGAGAACATCCAGCGTGTAGCTGCAGGTGTCCTGTGTGAGTTAGCCCAGGATAAGGAGGCAGCTGAGGCCATTGAGGCAGAAGGAGCAACTGCACCACTCACAGAGCTGCTTCACTCCCGAAATGAAGGCGTTGGTAGGCATCTTAGTTTGCAGTCATGCTAATTAATTCAGGCTGTTCTTGTGAACACATAATTAAGCCAGACTTTTGCACTGTCTAAATCTAGTTGCCAAATGACAGCAAGTAATTGGAGGCTAAACTTGGTTAATTGGTCATCCACGAACAGTTGCGATTCAGATCGTAGTCCGCATATCAGATGCTGACTTAACAAATGTAGCACTGGGCATAATTGAATTTAATATGCAGGTACTCTTTGCTTTAAGATATGAATGTTGTGTTCATAAATGTCAGAAGCTGTTAAACATACTCTTGCTCTGTTTTTTTTTAGTTGTACAGTAAACAGGGAAAAGTATGACTAATATGCAGATATCTATATTGGCTAGGCTGTGTGCTTGTCTGGGTGTACTGATGGCACTATCTTTACTCCACAGCCACGTATGCTGCAGCAGTGCTGTTCCGCATGTCAGAGGATAAACCCCAGGACTATAAGAAAAGACTGTCTGTGGAACTCACCAGCTCCCTGTTCAGGACTGAGCCCATGACCTGGAACGAGGTAGAGCAGCTCATCCCAGTTAAACCCTATCCAAATCCCCATGCAAGATCAACGCCGTAAAATGAATCCTGGGTCAAAGCCCACACATGACAGATTTTGACTAGGACACTGAAATGAACAAGATTGATGTGAAATAATTTTCTAAAACAGTTAAGGCATGGTGTTCTACAAAATGGTAAATTATAAAAGATGATTTTGAGAATTTTCTCGTCCTCCAGACTGGAGACCTGGGTTTGGATATCGGTGCACAAGGAGAACCTCTTGGCTACAGACCGGATGGTGAGTATATAGCCCAACCCCCCCCCCCCCCCAAAAAAAAAAAAAAAAAAGAAAGCTTCTTTTTGCATCTGTACTGAGCAAAGAGAAACTATTCAGAATGCTCTTTCACAAAAACATGGTTAGGCCTGGAAGGCTTAAAATAGCACTCGGTATGTTTGTGTGGTGTGATGTTGGTATTTATCCTTTCTCTTCCACTTTTAAAACTTAACTGCTTCAAATTGCATCCACAGTCACATCCCTTCTCAATTGAATTGCTTCTGAAATCATTCATATTTCAGTCTTCTATTGCAACACCATAGATATTATCAAAATATACAGCAGTTTACCCTTTCCTATGATTGTTTCTCTGAACAAATAATTTTAAAGTAATCTGGTTTTGAAGTCATAGCAAATAAATCAATGACATGTTGGGCACTGAGTACACATTTTTGCAAATTGGTAAGTTGTGTATACCACTATCATGGTTCCATGCTAGAGATTCCGGACAGTCTCCTACACAATTATGAAAAGATTGCTACTGCCAGCAGTTTATGATGAGATGCATGTAAAGAAATAATTTCTTAACATTCTGTACGTGTTTCCCCTTGATATAAAGGGATATAAAGTAATTATTCAGCTATAGAGATGAATACTACCTCAAACATGCTCAAATTTCTTGTATACTGACTGATGGTTAGGGTGATCACTGTTCACTGTATTTCAACTTGGAAGTCTTAAATGTGTATTATCGACATGTAGTATAACGGTACTGTTTTCAGAAAAGTCTCTTGCACATTACAATAAACAATCTCATTTTATACTGCAGCAACAGTCCACATTAATATTACAATTACTTTTTTTTTTTAATATAAATGGAAATTCATTACAGTGGTGTTAACGTTAGTATTTTGTCTGTGTTTACCTCCAGTGTCCCCTTAAACTGAATCTAAATATCAGGTGTTCTTGTATTGTAACTTAGCATTGTTTCCCTGTCCAACAGATAGCAGCATTGTACCATCATTAGTTGATTTGGTTAATGGAATAGTTTACTAATACCCTTAATTTAGTGATTCATTTAGCAATACTGTTAAATATTTGAATATAGACTATCTGCAGGAGTTTGTAGTGTTATTCTCTGCACTAAAGCTTTTGATATTGGCGAGACAATATTTCAAAACACACCAGCATCACTTTCCCATGTTATTAAATATTTTACCGATTATGTTCATTACTGTGTTCAGTCACTGTGTTCTGATTGAACATTGCATGTGTATGTGCCAGCATGGAACTCCACAATGCAGCAGCTGTAACCACTCAGCCCTACAGTGGAAAAGAGGCTAAAAATAATAGTTTCTCAGCATAGGTGTTTGCATGCTCTAACTAGTGTGGCAGCTTTCACCTGCTAAACATAGACTCTCATCTTTGAGTACAGAGTTTGCTGTTGTGAGCTGCCTGTTTAATATGCTTCTTCTAACCTAGTTGTGTGCACCCCTCCCTTCCCTCCACTCCATTTCCACACTTCCTACAGACCCCAGCTACCGCTCCTACCACCCCGGAGGGTATGGGCAAGATGCCATTGGCATGGACCCCATGATGGAGCATGATATGGGTGGGCACCACCCTGGCACAGACTACCCTGTGGATGGTCTTCCTGACCTTGGGCACACCCAGGACCTGATGGATGGCCTTCCCCCAGGCGATAGCAATCAGCTCGCTTGGTTTGATACTGATCTGTAAATAAAGAACTTTTTAGGTGAGGCACTAATTCACCCAAAAATGTTTTCACAGTGAATGGCTGTTCGGGTTTGGTCAGTGCTTAAGCATTATGATGAAAGGCATGCTGTTAGCACGACTAATCTAAATGTGATGTTGGGGCACACCTACATGTGTGCAGGTCCTGACTAACAGCAGTGTTTCTTTTGTCTCATAGCTGTATTGTCTGATCTGAATGAACCTGCATTGTGATTTGGCCTGAAGAGTTGCTGAGCGGTCTCAAGAGTGAGCTAGTTTCTCTGGAAGTGCCTGACACTAATACAAGCTGAGTTTCCTATGGGAACACGAGCAAGTAAAAAAATTTTTGTCCTGGTCCTCATTGGTGGGAGTTTTAACCGCAAAGGAGTTTCAGTGGGCGTGTTACTCAAAGAAAGCTCAAGAAGTGGATCTTAAAATGGAATTTTAAACCTTAGCCTTGCCTGTATTTTTTTTTTTTTTTTTTTTTTTACATATTTTTTTTTTTTTTAATTCTGTAGTCTAATGGTACTTAATTAGCTTGCTTTGACACTTGTCTTTTATTTTGCAGTAATTTTGTATTCTTTTCAAATCTCTTGCATAGTGTTAAATTATAGTGGTTATCTTCCATCAATTAAGATTTTATCAAGTTTATGGTGTAGAACACTAATTGAATTGTATTCTGATCAAGTGTACCATTGTGTAGCTTTTGTATAAAACCAAGAATGGAAGAAATGGTCCAAAACCAAGCTTTCTTGCTTTAACAAGATCAAGGTTTCCAGTGTCGCAAAAGGGTCTGCAATAGAGGGGTCAGTTCTTTTTTTTTTTTTTTTAAGTTCTCTTTTTTGACGGTAGCTGTAGGTTTTGAAATGAACCCCTTAATTATTGTAGCCTGCTGTGTTTATTGGAGACATGGTTATGATGTGGCTAAATAAAATAATGGACAAACTTTGTTTTATTTGTCTATTTTAGTGCCAGTATTTTGTGTATGAGGTGTGAAATCTGATCTTTTTTTTAAAATGAAAAATGCCTGAGCCATTGTTTCACAACTCAATTTGACAAATTAGTGAATTTAAATTGCTAAACTGTGTATAGAATTCCTTTATATAATCTGGTCAGTTCATGTGGGGATATGCAGTCACTCGTAACCTGCATAAGTTTAAATGATAAATGTGAATCCTAAATGAGTTAAACATAATTCAAAATTTGAAAATCCAAAACCCTTGTTCTGAAAAATCACTATTCTGCATTTTACTAACCATCCTTTGTGTTGAAAGGGGTGTGTTGGTACAAGGCGTACAGGGGTAACAAAGTGCAGAATGAGGGTTCGACTGGACGAGAACACTGTACATGGATCTGCTAATGGGGAGCTAAAGCAGTAATGATGTGGATTTATTGATTTACAGTGACATGAAAAATGAATATGCTGAACTTTTGGAAAAGCAAGTGCTGTATAATTTATTTACACAATGAATGATGCATCTTATAATGAAAATGTTTTACAACACTAAAGTGACAAATACAAAATTACAGTAAGTGCATTGGGAGTGCAGCTTCACTAATGCTCTGGGTTCCTCTTCCAGCTTGGTATCACTCCATTCAAAATTTCAGCAGCTAGTGATCCTACTGCAGTGGTTGAATGAGACCTGGTGAAATAACAGTACTGACTTTACAAGCAAGACATTCGACTGAACTGCAAAGACGTTAAGCTTTATCATAATGAACCTGAAGGCAGACTTGGGTGCAATAAAATTAGACAAATTGACCATTGGATTTAAAGATGGGTGTTAAATTTTCCTGACATCTTGCAGTATTGTTACTATTACAAGAATATTCATGTTGGGCCAAAACTAGTAGCAGAATTAATATAAATGGGGCACTGACAAGCACAGACCTGTTTAAAAGATGTATAATGTTCCACTGTATTACTGATGCACAGTGTGGTATTAAATATTGTCTGAAGTTGTACTATGCTTAATACATAACTGGTGCTGCTCAGTAGTAGCTTCCAGACCAACATTTTTTTGAGATGTTATACTCCTATTTTTATTTATATATATATATATATATATATATATATATATAAATTCTAACTAAAATATAAACCAAATCCTGAAGCGTCCAGTTCAACTGAGACTGAAACCTGCCCTTTTCCACAGCTGTACATATTAGCTAGTGTAGCCGAAAGTACAGCCGTCTCATCCATTCAGAGAGCATGGGCAGTGTTGCTCACTGGAATGTCAGGTTTTGGCCTTACTGTCTAATGAATGGGTGAATACTTTTCTGCTGCATTACTTGGGAGCCTAAACATGACTAATTCAATGGGGAGCTTTATTTAAATACTTGCTGGAACACAAGCCATTCTTTATTATGGGAACAGGGACTGGTGCTGACCGTATCAATGCTACAGTGCAGTACAGCACTACCTTTTTGTGTGTAAAGCATGGTTACACAGCTTCAAAAGGATAGCTTTTCCATTTTAGCAGAGAAAAGCGTGGGGGAATAGAGGGAGCGTCCCTAACAATAGGCCTGTATCAATCTCTGGGTGAGGCAACAGCCCAAGTAAGTCCTCATACACACAAGTGTGCCTTGGTCTGACAAAAAAAAAATGGATCAAAGCAGGAGGTCTCTAAAATAAACTACAGCAGTGGCCATAAAGCAACTAAAGAACCTTACTTGTTTCCACGGGCCAGTTTTAGGAGTACCTGCACCAGGCTCTGACCTCCTTCTGTACTCCATCCTGTGCTGCCTGCTGCACTCATCTGTGTGGGAAGAGAAAAAATAGGAAACTTGAGCTACAACAAGGAGCAAGTTATTGTATCTTTTCCTTACATATCTTTGCTGACCAAACAAAACCCTTCAAATAGTTAATTGTCTATTATAGTTAATATCTATATAGACATATAAACTATATAGTAGTTAGTCTAAGTATTGTGTTAAAAATATGGTTATAAATTATGTCTGTCTTTTGGCAGTCACATATACCAGAAATCATTTTGGCACGAAAATAATGAAGGAAAGTTCTGAATATAAGTAAACCATTTTTTTTGTATCTTAGATTTCAGTCACAGTATCATCTGAATTGAATTTTCCCAGACCACCACACATTTATATGTAACCTGCTGATTCAGTGGAGCAGAAACTAACTGACTGGCAAGCCTAAGAATAATCAGAGATGATTATGTTCAGAAGAGCTCTCAGTAAAACCCGGAAACTACACCATAGCTTAGTAACCTGAGCACTACATCCAATGCATTGTCTGATTTAATTCCCAAACACAGCTGGACTGGACCACTAGGCTATGCATACAATAAATGGAATATTATTAGTGAATTGTCAGCATGTAAATGAATGATGAAAACACCATCAAATCAACAACTGAACTCATCTCAGAAAAATGGACATTTCTTTCAGAAATTCTCTGCACTTTCATAAATGCACAAGTGTGTGTAAGTATATGAATAAGTGGATATAGGAACAATTATTGAGTAATAATTAATGGGTAATTAAAGCTTATGACAGTGCTGAGGCTTTGTGGCTTTGATCTCTGATGTCATCACCCAAGCCTGCCTCACGAAGCACCTGTTACTAAGCAACAGTGTTATGGACCTGGGGGAGATACGCGGCTTCGACTTACTTCTTCCTGTCCTCAATACCACTCAAAACCCATCTTTCCTAAAACAGAACACAATGCTTACTGCATTCACTCCATTCACTACAACATACATAGATTCATACATACATGCACACACACACACACATGGATATATATATATATATATATATATATATATATATATATATATACACACATATATATATACACGTATGTATG
>JBCNYH010000001.1:25280210-25291407 GCA_039654325.1 Tandanus tandanus
TATATATATATAAAATACAGCCTCAATCTTTATCTCTATTAAAGCTTAACAGAATATTACCAGCTCTTTGAACATGAAACATAGTTATTATTCTTTTAAAGTCCTTTTCAAAAAACTCAATATTGCTCAACAGAGTTAAACATTTTGAATAAAGAATAAAATTAGTTAATAATCTTATATACAGAGGGCTTTCCTTATTATTATTTCATCACATTCAATCCAATTTCTTTTTTGAAAGCTTTTGATCTTTTATTAGTTTGTCATTCAGTGGGGACAAACTGAAACCTTTATGTGACTGATCCATAATAAGTTCTATGGAAGCCTTTTTTTCTTTTTTAACTTTTTAATCATCTTTTCTCTCCTTTATTCCATTATCTTCTCCTGATAATGACACTTTTGCACCATCACAGAATCAGTTACTTATGGGTTGAGTGACAGTCAGTACAAAATATTTCACAGCATCCACAATTATTACACCCTTAGACAAACTACATCTGTGATTGCCTTAAATCATTGGTTGTATAAATAGTTGGTGATTTCTAAATGCAGGATTTATTTATTTTCTTAAAATAATTTTTCAATTGTTGTAAAGTTTGATTATTTAAAGGTTAATGTCCTGCCCACACTATTAGAGCTACACATTCATGTTTTCATATTCATGCAACTAAATGTACTTTATTTTGAGCTTTAAAATAAAGCTAACTAAAAATCACGAGGAGTCCAACCACATCAGACCACGTCATCCTAACCACAAATCAAACATCGCACAAAACAATTGAGACCGGGCCAAAAGGTTTGAGTAGAGGAAAAAGGTAGATGTATTTTATTTCTTTTTTTTAGACAAACAAGTAAGCAGGCCACTGGTGTGTTGAACCACAGTTAGCTTGCTTACTCAGTCACCTTAGACAGAAGATGAAAAATAAAAATAACTTTGTTTTCCTGCAGCCTTTTTTTTTTCAGTGTTTTTCAGTATTTCTAGAGCAGCTTCCACAACAGACTATATACCATACTATTTATATCCATCCATCCATCCATACCCTGAATAGGTTGCCAGTTCTATTGAAGGACTAACACAGACATAAACTATTATTCGCACTCACACTCACATCTCTGGGAAATTTGGTGTAGCCAGTTGACCTTACGTGCATGTCTTTGGGCTGTGGGTACTAACTGGAACACTCGGAGGAAACTCATGCAAGCATGGGGAGAACATGCAAAGTCCACATAGAAAGGCACCAGTCGGCAACGATGCTTGAACACATTGCCAGGCCATGCTGAATTATCTAAAGAGATGGTTAAACTGATGGTAATAACTCGAGTAACACTGGTTTTGATAACTTACACTACATTTTACCATTGCATCTGCCCTTATGACAACATATAATGTTTTTCCGTAATGTGAAAACAAAGGGTCCAGTCAGTTACATAGATAAGAATGGAGATGTTTAATATCTTGCCTAGCACAAGGTTATACCTTATTTAGAAACAACTGACAAAACTGCAGTTACAAATCAGCCCTCTTCACATAATAAAGTTACGATATAATGTTGCTTCCATTGTTGATTTATCAGACATGTACACTAGCATTAGCTTAGACTACAGTATATTTATTTTAATTGAGCCAACTCTTGGATTGGAAAAAAAATGCAGGAAAAGGAGGTGTCCTGAGAACGACCACTAAGTACTGCAACCTCCTTTCATGCCTCAGAATTACTTATATCCCCTAATAGTCATAACTCAATTTCTGTCCCCAAGGACTGCACAGTTAAGTGAAATTTCTGCTCAAAGACACATGATTTAAGTATTCTGGTTTCACCAGGCTTGGAAGGTATGTTAATACATAATGTGACTGGAAATACCAGTCATGGTGTAAACTGTTTCAGTATTAAAGGAGTTGGTTCAAAAACTGTGGGAAATTATAAACCTCTCGCCCCTAGTACCAGGGATGACTGATGTTTGATGGTAGATTTAGTCCATGTGATATTATCGCCTTCAAATAGGGCCCAATTCACACCTGAGCCAGCATTTAGTGGTAACGTTGCTCCACAAAGAGCTCAGCAAGTTAGTGGCAGAATGTGAGTGGGTGTGCTGTTTCGGAGTACTGATAAGCAATTGGGATGTACACTAATGCAGATATGTGGAGATAGCATTGTTTTCCTCCTAACACAATGCAGAATAGATCAGGCTGATGGGATGAAGGAAAGATAAGACTGGAAATATGTGGAAGAATATTGTTGCATTAGCTCTACTTTTAAGCTTCAACAAGCAACAGCACTGAGACGGATGTCTGCTAAATCCAATCTGTACAAGGTCACAGATGTGAGCATGCAGCAATCGTAACCAACAAATACATTCAGTAATGCAGTGGATTTATTTATTATTACTACATTTTTTAATTAAGCATTTTACTTAATGTACCCTGACAGTCATTAAAAACTTTGAGACCATGGTTTTCGACATAATTTTTATTCTGGTACCCAAAACTGGATTTTTGTAATATAGATAATTTGTTTAGCATGTTGGCTTCAAAAAACTACAAACAGAAGTGTCAAGAATAAATTATGCACATCAAAAACGACAAAACAAAATGGCACCTGCCAAAATTAAAGTCACAACAGTCAGTATCGTGTATAGCCTCCGTTTGCATTGATACAGGTGGTGATTTGCGGTGATACAGCACAGTGAAACCGGTCCCGCAAGTGCTGCAACCAAATATAGTGAACCTGTTCAGGAATCGTCACTCTCTTGCCCTGGACGTAGCCTTTCGTCAACTGACCCTGTCATGTTGTGGCGGTCAACTGGGTTTCTGATGGTGGGTTGTGTACAGCCCATACGCCTCGCTACCTGGCCTCCACTATACCCATTGTCCGGAGATGTTGTTCACATCATGCATTATGCACTAGACTAACAATAGTGGACATTTTTTAACCTTTATAAGGCATTCCAAACCATTCCTCAAATTGTGCAGATACACATTGTGTTTTGCTCAAACTGCATTTGGTCCACTTTTGCAATGAAGCGTGACAAAATGACAACTCCTCATTTTCTCAAGTGCTCGAGTACTATCATCAATAAAGCCTCAGGGTATACAAACCCTGATTTCATTTAATGTTTTGTCCGTAACTTTTGCTATTTCAAATTTTTCAAGGATTTTAAGTGTCATACAAATGACATTTGGCTTATTCAGATTTCACACAATAACACATAATACAGAAAAAGTATACTATTTTGAGATGCATAATTTAAGATACTGCAACATGAATATTGACATGGTTACGGACACTATAACAGTTTAACAGTAACTCTGTCATTAGTAATTTTGGTATAAAATCCATAATTTTGAATGGATTTCTAAAATGCAACCAACATTTATTACAGGTTATCGGTCTCTTTAATATTACAGCAGTTTCAGCATCAAAATGAATAAATTGCATTAAAATTTTTGTTTTTTCAAGTGAGACTGTATAACACTGAAAAACTGCCATTTTAGTGGAACATATGAAACCATATCTGTAAAACGACTGATAATAGCAACTTGAAATTTTCAGGGAAGCAAGATCCTCCACATAGGAAAAACTTCAGAATATATTTTTATGGCAAACTAATTCTCTGTATTAGGAGCATAACATGAAAAACATTCAAATCAGCACCAATACTGTGTTTTGCCCCATTGTATATCTTACTAAAGATCTTTTGAAATCCCCTGCCAGCCTAATAGTCATCCACACCTTTCTTCTAAAGGACCTAGAAGAAATCTCTTTAGAAAGCTCTCTACCTTGGCATGATGACACCATACACCACGCAAAGAGAACACCAAACCTTAGCTGGCAGGTTTAAATATAATATAATAAGGCCAATCAATGGCCATTTAAGATCACAGTCAAGATTTTTTCCCACATTTATTTTGTGAAGCTGATGGTTCACCCCGATCCTTCCTGGTTTTAAAGCTTTGCTTGTTTTCAGTTGTACTTTACATGTTGTAGTTCACAGTATGGAAGGAAAAAGTCCTGAAATTATTTATCTTGGTCTCATTTTAACAGTGGTGTGTAGACTTTTTATATCCACACATATACTGTATACAATATAAAGTGATTAACCATAATATTAACATTAGCACCTGACCGGTCTGCAGCTAGGTAATGCACTGTGTTCTGACATCATTTGATCATAGCAAGCATTAACAGCTCAGCAGTTTGTGCTACAGTACGCTCTCCACGAACATCAATGAGCCTTGGGCACCCACAATACTCTTGCCAGTTCACTGGTTTTCCTTCCTTGGACCACGTTTGGTATGTAATTACTACTGTATACTAGGAACACCACACAAGACCTGCCACTTTGGAGATGAGATCTAGTCATTTAACCATCACAATGTAGCCACTGTTACTCAGATACTTACGCTTGCTCATTTTTCCTGCTTCCAACACGTCAACTTTGAGAACTGACTGGTCATTTTTCCCCAATACATCCCACTCCTTGGAAGGTGACATTGTAATGAGTTAATTAACAATTATTTGCCAAAGGTGAGGTGGATATTCCTGAATTCCATCTTGAGTACTACTCAAAGCAATAACTATAAAAAGCAAAGTAAGTCCAGAATTTTATATTTTGTATAGTCTATTTTTACATATTTTAAGTTACAGAGGCAGTTCAGGTAAGCATTTTGTAGATAACACTGAGTTGTTAAACTCAATCAGAGTTTCAGTATATACTACATGGAAATGTAAGAAAACTGCACTCCATAAAGGCACGTTTTCAAATTGATTAACAGATTTAGCACATACTCGGCGGAAACACAAGAAAAGAAAACTAAAATAAAATTTTGTTATTTTCTGGTTTATTTTTTCATTTATAAAGTCTGATAATGATGACACCAAGTGACTGTGTCCATCCTTTTGATTCAAGGATTATTCACTCAGAATGATTGTTTAAAATCCACACGGAGCCAATCAGATTGCACCTTTTCCGTGTAGTATATACTAATTATTGTTTTTATATCCACACCCACTGGATATGAGCAATTGTGCATTCTAATTGGCTACTCTGCTACTAGTATATTAGCTCATGTACATGAGTACCGAAAAATTATAAAAATGTGAAAGCGATTTGCCATACCTACTCTACTTGCAAAACATAAAAAATTAATAAAAAAGCAACAGAATTTGGAATAAAAGTATTTGGTGTTAAGTTATTCCACTCAATCTCGTCATACATGGCTGTCCCAGCACTACAGGCCTCAATGGCCATCATGTCATATGAGACTCAATTTTGTGGAATCTTCTTCTTTTGGTTGCTCAGATTTGGGGTCGCCACAGCAGATCAACCTTCTCCATCTCGCTCTATCTGCTGCATCCCTCTCTGTCACACCAATCGCCTACATGTCTTTCCTCACCATATTCATAAATCTCCTCTTTGGCCTTCCTCTTCTCCTCCTACTAAGCAGTATCATCTTCAACATTCTTCTACCAATATACCCTTCATCCATCCTCAGCACATGCCCAAACAATTTCAATCTGGCCTCTCTCACTTTATCCTAAAACACTCCTACCTGTGCTGTCCTTCTTACTCTACCACTTCCAGCTCCATCTACCTTATTTTTGTCAGCACTACTCTCTCCAAACCTTACAGCATTGCTGGCCTCACTGAAATATCAGTTAATTATTTACTTTACTGGTCAGTGGGCATAATGTTCTTAATGTTATGGCTGATCTGTTTAATACTGTATATACTGCCTGTGACAAAGAACTAACACTACTACTAATAAAACACTAATGTAATATACCAATCAAGGAAAAGTAACCTAGTAACAGAATCTTATAAACTCAATTTAAAACTCAAACCCTACCATCTGAGTCCCCATCCTGTGCCAGTGGCATATTGCTCAACTATGTAGAATCCTCTTTCAAAACAAGCTCTTGTCTAGAGCTGGTGAAACAGTGTGCAAATCTGTGGTTGTGAACCTCACCTGCTGGCCCATGGAACCAAACCTGGGTCAATATTTTTTCCTACAGCAGCTGGAGTGAGAGAGGAGGACCATTGCTGCTGTCATGCTGTGATGGGGTGCAAGCTGTAGGGGTGGCCAGAACCGAACTAATGAGCACAGCTCTCAATCCCAGGAGTGCGAGCACATTGAGCGTGTCTGTGTGTGTATGTGTGAGAGAGAGTGAGTGTCTGCTAGAACCACTGTCCTCCTCCTACCTCTGCATAATTCATGTACTCAATACAGACAGCCACTTGCCCCATGTCCTGGGAGCACCGCATGTGTGTGCATGTGCTATAAGTGTACATGTCTCTCTCGTCTTCGATCACTATCACTTGCATCCCAAACAGTGACTGCATCTCTCCTTCTCCTACTACCACTTATCACATATCAGCAAACAAGTTTTATTGATTATTTCCACAAATCTATCCCCATTAACTAAGTGCGTCATCTACAGTACAACCACAACATATCAAATATATAAACAATAATGCTTCTCATAATGTTCAGTATAATGACACTCTTAGAGGAAAGACAGAAAATATCTCTGACTTTGAACTGACTGGAGAAATTGTCCAGTGGCAAGGTAGAAGAAACCCTGTGTGAATGTCTCACAATTTTGACAGGCTGATTGCTTTGCTGTAGTCCTGGAGACTGTACAGGAGCTGAGAGCATTAATATGACATGGGGTCTTGGGTAAATGTTGCATGCACACAAAAGTGATAAGAATTCCAGATTTCACACATGCTAGAATGAATTTTCAGTATTTTCAGTAAGTTAACATGAAAATGAGTATGAAGCTAAGCACAATTTAGACCACACACAAACATATTTTGCTCAGTTTTATTTGACTGAGCACTGAAAAATAGTGAAACTACCAGGACATTTCAATACATGGTAAACAGCTGAGCCATTAAAGTTTAATTCAGACAGAATGTCTACACTGATATAGCAATAATACTGCAATCATAGATTTTTTTTATGCGATGGCCTGGCGAGCTGTTCGGAGTCGGCTGAGATGGGCGGCAGCCTCCACCGCAGCCCTAATTAGGATGAAGCGTCTTAGAAAATGAATGAATTTTTTATTTTTCTCCCCTAATTTATTTTACCATCACATGTATCTTTCCACATAAGTGGCGCATTAAAAAAATTCTTTATGTGGGACCAAGGCCAAGAAATGAGGCATATTTGGTCCAAAATTAAAGTCCTGTGACCAATGTGTGTCATTTCTGTGGTGTTCATGTAGCGTACCTGCGGTTTGTTGGGGGTCCAAGGGGTGTAAAGTTATGGCATACTGAGGCACATGCATGCATGACACATGATGCATTGCCACGACATAACTGTATTATGGCATACACTTGAAGTATATATGATGTATCTATGAATGTGCTATAGATTTTTAAGTGCAGACTTGGGGGAAAAAAGCCACACCTTGGCATACAAAGAGATTGTGTTACACAGCCAAGAGTATTGCTGTAATTTTCCTTTCTTAATTTCTTAACCTGATACGCTATACATAGGCAAACCTGAAATGGTAATGTGTGATGGGTTTTAGTCATAGCCAATTCCCACCCATCAAGTACTCCCTATCACATGACCACCACCGAAAGGGAGGGTGTGCCCCCTCTGTGACATGTGATGCTTCCACCTTCCATCTTTATGAACTGCTGCACATGCACAATCAGGGTCGGCCTAAGACATTCGGAGGGAAAGTGCTATCTGCCTCCTCGTATGTATGAGCTCACAGATACCCATAATTGGCTGACGATCGCTCTAAGTGGCAGGTAGTTGAGCCATCCCTTCCTTCCCGTGAGACTCGGCCACTTGGCTCCCTTAAACTCCCAGCCATGGTTTGCTATATGCATCAACCTGGATTTGAACTTGCACTTGAGAGCCCAAATAATTTTTTTTCTTTTAATGTAAGCTCATTTTACTCTAGGAATGTGCCAGCAACTTGTAGTGGGCTAGTGAATCTTAACTAATATAACAGAGGAAATGCAGGTTCAATGCAATCAACCATCCCCTATCACGATCGGTGATTCTCAGCTGAGGCATACACAAACGTTCATAAACCTCAGAGGCAATCAGCTAGATAGATCTGAGCTTGAATGTCAAGTGGTGGCAATATGTGACCAGTGCCAAAGTCTTAAATCATACGAACATGATTACAATTGGAACCGTTGTCCATAACCACAGGTTCCACTGACTTGGCTATGTGTGTAGGATGTCAGAATCTCAAAACTACTAGCTCAAGTATAGGAAAGTGCTTCAGGGGTAGACCTCATAAAAGGTGGAAGGACTGTGCAAAAGAACCCCTTCACTGCCTTGGATCACCAAATTTGGCACGCTTATGTATCGGCGAAGAAATGTATGAGGACATATTGAAGACTAGAACTTAGAAAAGAAGATGCAGGAGAGATGAAAGGGATACCAGGGTCCCCATCATTAATTATGATGGGGACCATAAGTAAAATGTACAATTGTGGACAGCGGTTTACATATAATCACTGTGAATGATTTTACAAAATACAAACAAGAATTTGGGTTGGTTTAGTTTTAATTTATTTTTGGGGTTTTTTGAAATCTTAGATTATTATTAATTCAGTGATAATGAATGTTCCAGAATGCCTTAACTTGCCAAGGCTTTTTAACTTCCTATTTGTAATCATGCCTGACTATAGCTGGTAGCTTCTCTGTGCCATAATGAAAGAGGCTGTTGGACAGTATACATTGGATTGACCAACACACATTACATAGGGAAAGTCCAAGAAGCTCAGTGCAGATCCTAAAAAGTCAGGAAGGTATCTTGAAGGCATTTCTAAAAAATTGCAGATCCAAGATCTTAAATTAAAAAAAAATGTACATAGTACAAGTAATTGGAAGGTGTATCCGCTTTGCACAGAGTTTGAAAGAAGACCCAAGTGGTCATGCTCAGAAACTTGTTTCAGGATGGTCAGGAACAACCCAGTAACCACCAAGGCACTGGACTGCCATGAATCAGAAACTGTTGAAGCACCAGTGTCCTGCCATGGACTGAGAGGCTACTGTCCAAGAAAGAAGGCCTGGCCCAAAATTTACATCTTGAAGCTTGACCATCCAGATACACCAAGAAAATGCCTTCTGGAAGAAATTTTGTCCACACTGACCAGTAGTATGTAATATTGATCCGGGGTCGGGTTGTGGGGGCAGCGGCCTAAGCAGTGAGGTCCAGACGTCCCTCTCCCTAGCCACTTCCTACAGCTTTTCTGGGGGAACACCGAGGCATTCTCCGACCAGCCAAGAGACATAGTCCCTCCAGCGTGTTCTGGGTCAACCCCGCGGTGTCTTCCCGGTTGAGCATGTCCGAAACACCACACCAGTGAGGTGTTCGGGAGACATTCTAATCAGATGCTCGAGCCACCTCAATTGGCTCCTCTCAATGCGGTTCTACTCCGAGCTCCTCCTGGATGACCGAGCTTCTCACCCTATCTCTGAAGTAGAGCCCCGCCACCCTGCGAAGGAAGCTCATTTCAGCCGATTGTATTCGTGATCTTGTTCTTTCGGTCACTACCCAAAGCTTGTGACCATGGGTGAGGTTAAGAACGTAAATCGACTGGTAAATTGAGAGCTTTGCCTTGCGGCTCTGCAACCTCTTCACCACGATGGACAAGTACAAACGCTGCTTTACAGCAGAGGCTGCACCAATCCGCCGGTCGATCTCCCATTCTATCCTTCCCTCACTCGTGAACAAGACCCTCCACTTGGGGCAGGACCTCATTCCAGGCTTGGAGGGTGCATTCCATCTTTTTCCGGCTGAGAACCATGGCCTCGGACGTGCTGATTCTCATCCTGGCTGCTTCACACTCAGCAGCAAATCGCTCTAGCGAGAGCTGGAGCTCCCGGCTTGATGAAACCAAAACGTCATCCGCAAAAAGCAGAGATGAGATCCTACGGCCACCAAATCAGAACCCCTCAACGCCTCGGCTGCGCCTATAAATTCTAAGCATAAAAGTTATGAACAGAACCGGTGACAAAGGACAGCCTTGGCGGAGTCCAACCCTCACTGGAAATGAATTCAACATGTTACCAACGTGGACCAAGCTCTGGCTTCGGCAATACAGAGACCAAATGGCCCGTAGCAACGAGTCCGGTATACCATATTCACACCCCACAAGATTGAAAGCCTTCTCCAAGTCCACAAACCACATGTGGACAGGTTGGGCAAACTCCCGTGCCCCCTCCAGGATCCTGTAGAGTGTGTAGAGCTGGTCGAGAGTGCTGCAGCCCTGACGAAAACCACACTGTTACTCTTGAATCCTTGGTTTGGCCATCGGTCAAATCCTCCTCTCCAGTACTCCTGAATAGACTTTCCCTGGTTTGCCAATCCAGAGATACGATGACCATGCAATGTTGCAGAGACGTGTCAACCAAGACATTCCTACAACATCCAGAGCCCTGAGGTATTCAGGGCGGATCTCGTCCACACCCGGACCCCGGCCACCGAAGAGATTTTTAACTACCTCGGCGACCTCTGCCCCAGTGATGGGCAGACCCCCTCCTGAACCTCCAGGGTCTTCCTCTTCCACAGAGGGCGTACTGGTGGGATTGAGGAGGTCCTTGAAGTATTCCTTCCACATCCCGACAACATCCCCAGTAGTACTCCACAAACACTGTTTACATATTAAGACATTTAACCAAATATTAGGTGTGCGGTATAGTATTGTTAATCCTGTGTTAATTTCAGAATACCTGAAATGTAATTTAAACTTCTGCACCTTATTCTTGTCATGACATCCATGGACAGGATGAGTATATACATTTTTGGTTGTAGCTGTATTGACTCTTAGCCATTTATTAACAAATAATGATAGCCCCTGTGGGTTAGAACATTTTTTAATAGTTGACACATTTTCTTAAAATCAATGCTTATTTTTAGAAACAGAAGAACTAAATGGCCCCCAAGTTGTGAAATCACTCAAACAACATCAATAACCCACCTGTGCAGCCTACTTACTGTTCATAGTATTAGAAAAACATCTTTTAAATTAGTCTTTTGTGTATTGCAAACAAGTCAAGTCAAATAAAGTAGTACTTGCACACTGGCAGAATGTTCTTAGGGTTTCTCCAATAATTGAGGAAATTGGTAAAACAGGATCACCTGCAATGTCTGAATAACATATAAGCACACACACACACACACACACACACAAACACATATATATATATATATATCTGTGT
>JBCNYH010000001.1:25355683-25369150 GCA_039654325.1 Tandanus tandanus
GCTGCACTGGGGGGACAGCAGTGACAACCCGCTGATAGTGGGGCTTGAACCCCCGACCTTGGGATCAGTAATCCAGCGCCCTACCACCAGGCCACCACTGCCCTTGCTTGCTTGCTTGCTTGCTTGCTTAAAAATGTAAAGAAAAAAAACCAACAACATCAATGTACCCATTTTCCCCATGAATATATGTGTGGCAATATAAGTGTGGAAATATAGGTTAGCAAATACTACATACAGGACTATTGAAGTACTAATGCGAGCTCATGTTGTCAATTAACAATTAGAAATTAGTAGGGAAATTCTGTTATATATATTTACACAGTCCCTTCTTAACCATGGAACAGTATGAGTAAATAAAGGTGAACAACACTTGATATTTGTTTGCATGTCCCTTGCAATATCTGCCTCAAGCCAGCGATGCACTGACATCACCTTCAGTCTCCTCTTCAAGAGCTACAATGCGTGCTTGGGTTAATGTCTGGTGATTTATTTCCCCCCCTGATGAAATCCTTCTTTTTTTTGGCAGTGTGTTTTGGGTCACTGCCTTGTCTTGCATGCGTGATACTAGATTAGTTGCATTTCTCTGTAAACAGGCAAGAATTTTTTTTGCTGCTGTCACCATGAGTTACATCATTAATAAAGATTAATGAGCCATAAAAGCCCAAGCCATGAGACCACCTCCACTGTACTTTACAGATAAGCATGTATGTTTTGGATCATGAGTAGATCCTCTATTTCAACACACTTTAACATTTCCATCACTTTGGTAGAGGTTAAACTTGATGCTATCCAGACTAGACTTTCAATTCTTAAGTTTCCTTCACACTATAATGCTTTGAAGAAACAAATGAACGAACTGCAAAAGTCCAAATACACACAAATACGTACGAAATTCCTGACGAATTGATTTCCGAGGGCTGGACAGAATGAACTGACAATGAAACCAAATCAAATCGAAATCAATACGAAATTAAAATAGTTTGATAACTTGTCCAGAGCAGAGCAAATGCTGAACAAATATTTGACCCGCTCCAGCGTAACACTGATTAAGTCGGTAGTGTTTTGAGTAAGAGCCAAAGTAAGTTGAAAATGGCTTATCTGGACGAAAATGCTAAATCACCAAAAATACATTATCAAAGCAAAATCTTCAACATGACCAAGTTCAAATATCCATAAACACAATCTATCCATGCTAAAATACTTGCTTAAGAAAGGGTCCCATGTCCACGTTGTTGTAAAATAATAGAAACCCCCACTTATGTTGCCGTTTATCCATCCACTTTCGTGATTGCGCAGGACATTTCCTTATTATTCATATTCGCTACCAGAATACTCTACCTACTTATAGAATCCCAGAAGGAGTCTCCGAATCATATAATGGTAAACCAATGAGAAGCCTCAAAACAGACATGACTTGGTGTAAATAGAACCCATCTGTTGCTAGGAAGACCCTAGGAAGGTTGCACAGATTGGTGGGAAGCCGGATTCATTTAGTGTATGGATGTTAGCGAGTTTCAGATGCGGATAATTCTCTTTCCAAATATATGAATATCTCAGTATGTCAAATGTCAGACTTAATCCGTATTATGCTGGAGTGGGTCACATATTAACAAATATTTTACCAGATGGATAACAAGCTGCACACACTCTCTCCATATGATTCCTGTATTTAAACAGATCATATCAAGTTTGTACACAGGTATAAAACATTCGCACACCGACTGAACAAATTTGTTTCCCCATCACACTGCACGGGTTCAGAAAAATGCCTTAAGGAAGAAGTAGACACCCCAGGAGAAGCAGCCATCCTCCAGGCAAACATACAAGACTCCATTTCCACCACCCACACCTTCACCTGAAAAAGATGTTCAGCTGAAACATCTCTCCTAGTCCATCCAGTGTCTCAACTGCCTTCACATTATCAGTAGTACCAGCAGGGAACTTATTAAAACAAATAACAACGGAATCAAAATTAACCTCAGCGTATGGCAGTGAATGCTAAAAATTCCCTTCTTTTCTCAAATTCAAAATGGCTTGCTTCTTCCCCCCATAGATAGCTATTTAGCCTTCATAGGGGGTTTGTGCAAAAGGCACCATGTTCTAAGTTGCTTAACACATCTAGATTTAATATCAGAAAAAAGCTGAACCTCTGATCTTTAAATGTCTTAGCAGAACAAACTTCTAGAGGGGACTGTACAAAGTAACTAAAAAAATTTCTGAAGAAATTTGGAGATGTGTCTGCAAGTGCTGGCGGAAAATAAGTGAAAGCATAAGGCATGCTCAACTGTTGAACACAGGAAAATTCCTAGCATATATGCTTTGACTGTAACCATTATTGTGGGGTTTAAGCCAAGCTCTGTACATATTTAGATCCACACACACACACACACACACACACACACACACACACACACACACACACACACACATATATATATATTCACAAATTTATTCTATTACATATTCTATCTGCCTGTCTGGAGCCAAACAAACAGGCCATGTGTGTGCGTGACTCGTTTTTGTGTGTTAACGAGCAGCAGGTGTGTGTGTGAGAGGTGCATGCTCAGACACAGCTGGTCATTGCCAAAGTGATTAAGCCGGCAGTTACTGACAGTTACACTGCCTTTTCGGCTATGGAGTGCATCTCCCTTTTATACATTTGATTTGAAAACTGTATTTCCTATCGCAACGAGGTTGACAGCATTTGAGAGCCAAGAATTTGGTGAACGCAGTGATATAAATTATTGACCTCATTCAAGGTGATGCTGTCAGTCGGAGGCTCGCCATTTAACTTCTGCAAGTTGTGTTGACTCAAAAGTTACATGGTCACAACCAGCACAAATTTCCCTCTGTTTGATGTAAAATTTCTTTGTGTAGAGTGAAAATTATGGGAGTAAGAGCGAGTTTAAAAAAACTTTTTACACGATAATCTTCTCTCACACTCTGCTGATGACATCACCCACTCTAGCTCAGAACATTCCATGTAATACACACCCATTATAAACACACAAATCAACTGAAAAACCTAGTCAAACTTAAACAACAATTGAGAGAAAACCATAAAAAGTAGCAAAAAGAGGTTGACAATGTTTGAGAACCAAGAATTTGGTGAACGCACTGATAAAATATTGAAATACTGATACTTTGAAAACTATTTAAAGACTCAAGATATAAAAAAAAAACATGTCAAACTTTGGGAGCATTTTGAGCGTTGAAATGATGACTTCAGTGCCTATGTTTTAAAAGTTCAACCAAGTTTCTATGTGAAAGTATGGCTTCTTGGCAAGGCGTCAAAGTTAGGAGTTAAATCCTATTATCACTGTTGTCACAGAGTTATACCAGATATAAAAGTGCCCCTGTACTAAATTAAACGTCATTGCTACATCAACTCCCATCTTCCAAGCCCATTCAATGCACACAGCCACACATATTATTAAAGTGGAAGCGCCTTTCTAGAGCACATGCATACCTCAGCAGTTTTGGGAAGAAAAGGAGCAGCAAAGCCCCTGAGCCAAAGAAAATTTCCAACAAATTATTTAATTCAAATCGTTTGAGAAACTTGTGTAAACACAAATAATTTTATACCAAGACCACAAGTACATACCCTCCTATCAACCTGCCCACACAGGGGGACATATACAGAAACCCTTTCATTACTGACAGCTGTGGCTCCTTTCATAGATGTCACAGTATAACCTCTTAAATTAAGCTAATTGCAGATGAGCGAAAACCTATTAACCCCAAAACAAAACCACTCAATTTGCCTTTGTTTATCGATGTCCAGTCTCCATGGCAAATCATGGCCAAATAGAGAATCTTATTTAATCGACTCATCGACTCACTGACATTTCTCACAGGGTGAGAAAAATATTTCTTCATGGTAATTTTAGCTTGATGGAGTATGTCAGCAATAAATCCTATCTTGCTTCCTTACTTAAATTATATAGATTATTTTGAGTGTGACTGCAGGAATATGGCAATGGATGCAACCTTCAATGCATTATTTTACTCTGATTCAAATTAGATGAGTGTTTGCCTGCCATATATACATGTCCCTGTGAATGGGTTGTTACTACACAAATAATAATGTATTAGAATAAGCATACAAATGTCAGAGTTGGCACAACTGACAGATTTGTGCTGGTATGTAAATTTAATCATCACCTAACAAATCACATTTATGAATGGGAGGGTCCCGTGATATACAAGATTTTAGTATATACTACACAGGAACGGTGCGTGATTTGATTGGTCCACTATAATAAAAATCATTATTACGAGTGGACAATGCTTGCATCAGAACGGCAGACACTCATATTTTCTCATGGTCTCCTGGAGCAAGTGGTGAAATCACTTCTTACTTTAGAATGGAAAAAATAAACCATAAAAAGAGCTCACCTGACCCACCCCAGTGTCATGCTTAAAATATGTAAACAAAAACTATAGAAATTTTGTTTTTACTTTGCTTGTCTTAGCTACAACTGAACTATTAGCTGGCTCAAAGCACAGAGCTCACCTGACCTGCTTCAGTGTCATGGTTAAATGGTTAAAATATGTAAATATGAACCATAGAAATCTTGGTTACGTTTGCTTGTTATTGATTACATGTTGTATATACTACTAAAACTGGTCATGTGTGCACTAACCTTCACCTGGGTCCATTATGATTACAAAAAACAAAAAACAAAAAAACAACAACAAAACACCCACAAAAATCTAATTTTAGTGTGCTTTTTTTGTATCTGTTCCCATTTAGTATATTCTTTAAAAACTTTAAAAACACAGGCCACACTGAACTTCCCGTATCCTGCGCGCGCACGCACACACACACACACACACTCACACACACACACACACACACACACACACACACACACACACACACCTGTGAGGAAAGTACGTTCTGCACTACAACAATCATGGGAAGGCTTTGTTTGAGCTGACGAGTCTGGGCAGTGGAGGGATGCTTCCTTCCCACAATGCTCCTTAATGCTGTCAGGATGTCATCTAGACAAAAACAAGAGAAATAGAAATAGGGGCATGATTTCTGATCTTAGAAAGCAGCAGGATACCTAAAAGGCAAATGACTTTCCTCCTAAGAGCCCTGCTGTTGGCACCTGTCTCACAGATGTGTGGCTGAAGTAACCACATCCACTAGTTCACAGCAAAACTTGGCTGTAGTACAGAAACCAGTCTGAACCAGTTATAGTGAAGTAACAGCTCTGATTTACAAATTTATCTGCAGGAACAGATCAATACTTGACCCTGTGCTCCCAAATGCAATCAGAAAGGTAATTAAAAAGAGAGACAGATTAAATTAGACTCCGAAGTAATTGATGCTCATTCACTTCAACCGTCATCTACCCTTGACTCCTTTTCATTCAATTGCTCCTTTTCTCACATCATGATTTTCACCACCACCCACTCTGTGAATCCTTGCTTTTCTGTCCCCCGTCTCATCTCCACTCTCCCTACATTCCTCACCCTGGCTCTCTCTCTTTTTGGATGTAATGTGATTGATTTACCCAGGATAGCTGGCAGCTCTCGCACCATGTGACTGATGAATAGGACCAGGCATTTTGACATGTACTCAGTGCCACTTTGTTGCTCCTTCCCTGGTGTGGTCTTTCGGGTGTCTCTTTCAATGTACATCACTAACCTGAAAGAGAGTGATCAGAAAGATAGTATTATTCAAAGACACACATACATGAACTGATACTAGCAAACACAGAAAATGCAGTTCATCAATTATACTTCATGGCCTAAGAGAGCACATGATTGAATTGAAATGGTGGTGACTCAGTGAGGCTTCTTAAAAAATAAACAGGCTACACTGTGAAATGAGGGGGCAATATTTGTTATTTCACATAAAAAATAAAATCAAATGTGTTCCTGAACAATGAACAAAAAAGTATGTTCATTATATACTTGAAAAAGTATATAATTTAATTTAGAAGCAGGAACCTTTTTTCCCCCCAAACCTTTTTTCCGCTATATTATGATCCTTTGGTGCAAAGACTTCTTTAATTAATATTATAGATAAACATTTGCTGTCCCTGGAGTCAATACAGTGAAAATAACAATCACTGCAAAAGAAAAGAAAAAGAAAAGAACAATCATTGTCGAGAAGAGCAACCTACCAAGAAACCAATGGTAAAAAGTAATTTTAATGTCTTGACACAAATCCTTAACCTGACTAAGCTCTTGCCAATGCCAAACCTGTTGCCGATGATTGTAGAAGACCACCTTGTATTTTGCTCCATCCATTTTGTCCTCAACTCTGACCAGTTTTCCAAGCCCCACTGATAAACCTCTCAACATGATACTACCACCTCCATACTTCACTTTGGGAATGATGAAGGTCAGTCTTTCGTTTCAGCCTAACATGGTGCTTTATGTCAGATTGTTCACTTTTGGTCTCATTATACCAGATTATTTCTTTCTACCACATGTGCTGAGTTTCCAATATGCCTTCTGGCAGACTCATAGGGCTATTTTCCCCTCTCTTCTATCCACTCCTCTATAAGACCTATGTTTGTGGACTGACCAGGCTGGTTGTTCTGTAAACAACACCTCCCATCTGAGTGGATTTCTCCAGTTCCTTCAGAGTGACCCTGAGTAATGGTTCCCTGAGTAATCCCCTCTTTACCCAGTCCTCTAGGCAGAATTGAAATTGTGCCATGTTTTATTTATTTATTTATTTATTTTTAAACAATGGACTTAATGATGCTCAGTGGGATGTACAAAGTTTGGAATATATTTTTATAGCCAAATCCTGATTAATCTTTTCCCAAAACTTTATCCAGACCTGTCTTGATAGTTCCTTGGTCTCCATGAGGTGACATGACTATTGTCATGCTTTAGAAATGGAAAACTAATCCAATAAAAAAATTAATCTCATTTAATATTGCTTTATAAGCTTAATGTTTTCTTATGCTTCCAAGCTTGCTCATCTTATTTCACTGTGTAGTGTATACTAAAACAATTATTCTCTTTAGAATAATTGAATAGCCCCGTGTCAGGGACTATTCAGTGACATCTACCTCACTTTTGTTGAATTAATGTTAATTATACACACCACAAACTCAAGATAATGTTTGAATCAATAAAATATTTTTTGATTTGAAAATTTTATTTTCTTCTATTCCCATGTAGTATATAATAAAACAATTATTCACCTCAGACACCTCAGGCCACTGAACATCTTACTCTGTAATGTTAACCTCACCTATGCCAAATTAATTATAATTATAACTGTAATTAATTATAAAACTGTACTCAATTTATATAAAATGTGTAATTTCTTTAGGTGCACTTCCACATCTGCAGCATTAGGCCTATATGAATCGAGCCCTTATATGTTTTCCCACTTGTAGTTTTCTAATTGTCTATGAGCATTCCAGTTCCAAGAAAATACTAGCTTAGTTTGATTGCAGCGGAAGAACTGATTTGACCCTGAAGTGTCCAAATTGCATGAAGTGAACCAAACATGCTGTGTATTATGGATTTGTGGACAGCTTTTTGTATGTATTTCGTATTTTCGAGCTGGTATACTGGCCCACAAAGCACAAACTGAGGCAAATGATAGAACTGCAGCACTGCAGAAATGCTGTGTGTCCTGCTTGGGTTACTATCACACTTTACAAAGATTTGTTTACCTTTTCTGTCACTATTTATAACCAGTGAAAATGCTGTTAAAAATTCAGTCTTTGATGGTCCCAGATTTTACAGTCTATACGTTCCACCAGTTAAGTTCAAATATCAAAAAGCTAAAATAAGCATGTAATTTACATCTACTTGTAATCAAAATTTTTGGTTTTTTTTTTTGCAAATAATTATTATCTTGGGTGCATGATGGAAACATTGTACTTAAAATATATCTGAGATATAAAAAAAAAAAACTGATGATAATGACATCTCTCACATTTCTTTAGAAAGATGGGAGTGTAAGAGGGGGTGAAAACAAGGAGAGTGAAACCTAGGAGAATCACAGTTCCAGAGCTGACAGTCTGCAGCAGCCTTGAGGCTCGCACTTATTAAGAGGAACTGTTAATTAGCTTGTCTCTATCAAGCACAGCACATTTCTATTCAATAAGTACCTCAACTTTTCCTTGCCAGACAAGACAGTCACAGGATTCACATTTCCGTTCTCTCTCCATCTCTTTCTCGCCTCTGTCTCTCTCTCACACACATTCTGATAAAGTGCATCTTTCAAATTAGACACAGATGAAAATTCAGTCAGACAGAAAATTGCACTGAGTAGCTTGCGCCTCATAGAGAAGAGCGTCCAGCAATAAATTGGACTGAGTTGGAATAGTAGAGAAGGAGAGGAGAAACAGACTAAGAAAACTCTGTAAATAATAGCACTAACAGACTAAAAATGCCAGGTGCTCAAAGAATACAGACTAAAACAGCAACGTCAGAAAAAGAGCACAAGCAAAGACTGAAGCGTATCATGACAAAAATAAATAAATAAATAAATATATTAAAAACAGACATTAGGGAGGAATCCAAATAATTACAACTGAATTTATTCTAATGTGTGAATGGAACAAATTTCTTGGTGCAGGATCAATCCATTTACAAAGTGCATTACAATTAAAACCAACACTGCAAATTTGATGGAAAAAGAGAATTAAGTAACTAAACCAATATCACAGAAAAATCCTAAAAATGTTTTGTTTGCACTCAGGAGTATGTACATGAGCATCATATGGTGTGAACAAAATGCAATACAAAGCATAAACAGATAAAAAGTAAAAAAGTATAAAACATTATATTAATTTGTGAAACAGACTTTCAAAACAGGAGGACACTGGGCCCTTTCTATGAGAACTGATGGACAGCTGGAGGGATGTGGAAAGTAAATTTTTTTTTTTACAGAATCATTCTCCAGAATTTAAGCAGAGCAATGACATGCTATTGTCTAACTTAAAACAATAAAAAGCAGTGCTCTACTTTAGAGTGTTCCTCAGGGAAAAAGAGATTCTAGGTGTGTTGTTCAAATGACTCAAGTAAATTCAAAGAAATAATCCTAAAATTCCTCACTATTCATTATAAACAGAATATTCAACAACCTTATCGCAACTAAATGTAAAAAAAGCAGTTTTAATTAATTTCTGCGTAATTAGTAATGCCTCTGGCTTTCTGTGCTTGGAACTCAGAGCCAAACAGTCTTCAGATGTCAGTGCATTATTATTTTCAAGCTAAAATGTCCAAATTACGACCAAGTGCATGGTAATATTGCACATTAATACTCAAGGCATGGTTTGTCCCAAAACACCTTTTGGTAATTAGCAAGTTCCAGCCCAGGAAGTAGTGATCGTAGTCTTTTTTTCTTTATTCTCAAATAGATTCATTACCTGCATTTTATTACTCTGAGAATCTGTTTAATGAAAACAATCCAATGATTGGAGAGAAAATAATATTAAAAAAAAAATAATAATAATAATAATAATAATAATAATAATAATAATAATAAATAAACATCTGTCCACCATTATCTTAATTTAATCTAAGTCCAATGACAAGCATGAGAAGATCAGGTGAAATATTACTGTTGTATTCCACTGAAGAGTACAATATTTCTATCCTTCATATAGCAATATGGCTGAAGGGAACATGTTATTTATGCCACCAGCACACTAAATTGGCCCTTGGTAATATTCACTCCATTCTAATAGGCATTTATGCTGCAAATGCAGTCTATCATCTGGCTGTTTTAGTATCAAATGGAAAGCAGAAAGTGAGAACATGAAAATTCATGGATATTATAGTAACATGTCAGGATCAAGCAAGGCCTTTATTAGTCAGCCACAGCCTAGAGGACACTACGTCACCTGACGAAGAAAATAATATAAATGAGGAGAGAGAACTGGGACCTTCACAGTAAATTACTTTCACTGTGTGCCAGGCCATAGGCAGGCAGCTCAATAGGCATGGAGATGTAATTGGAATCCTAAAGGAATTCTCTGGCATCAATGACTAAAACTGATGGAAATGCCCGACTGGTGCGTTCAGTGTATACATGGCAAAAAAGAGAAAATGGAAAAATAATTCTTTTCACACAGGCATTTGGCTGATTAAGTACAAAACCCAAACAGCATGGCTTTCTCTAACCAAGGCCAAATCAACAATGTTAAGGATTTATTTCATTTAAAATCTGGAGCCTCTATTGCACTTGGCCTACTTTGCCAGTGAGAGATGAGACACAAGAGCTATTCAAGCTCTTAAACTTTCTACAAGCCCAGAACAGTCAGCACTACTTCCATCACAGATCGTCCAGAAATTAGACACATTTTATTTGGCTTTAAATACATTCATCTGTCTCAGAGCACAGAGATACAGGGCAGAATGCATCCAGACTGACACGTCTGCAGAAAGTGTAGCCAACACTGCCGAGCTAATTAGGGAAGTGTTTATGAAAGTGGGGAGGAAGCTGCACTCACAGTGGGAGATTAAGCACAGGGTCAGTTCTATCCCACTGCACCAGACAAAGACAGAAGAAGAAGAGATATGATTGGAAATTGGGGGGAGGAAAGTAAACCAACAGACAAACCATATCTGTGTAGACGATGTTGCTGTTCATATACAACAGTACTACTGAATCCTCAAATCAGATGGGTTAGCAAGTGTTGAATAATTTTTTATAACATCAGTTCTGACAATAGATTCACCTACAATTCAAATCACATGTTTATATTAATAAACACATTCTAATAAAATATTGTTTCTTTATTATACGATTCAGTTGAATACTCGATTCTGATTGAACAATTAACAAATTATTCACCAAAGGTGTGGTGGATGTCGCTGAATAGTCCCCGAGACAGAATATCATTTCAGTGACATCCACAGAGCTCCAAGCAGAAGTAAATGCTGTGTAGTTAACGGCATCTGTTTAGCCTACTCATTCAGAGTTAAGTACATACTACACTACAAATGTAAGCAAACAATCTGTAAAGGTGTTTTAGAACATTCTACACATAAACACAAGCAAACTAAAACAAGATTTTTATGGTTTATTTTTTAACTTTAAAGGATCGTAATGATGACACCTCCTGCACCAAGTGACAGTGACAAACTATTGGTATCCGTCATTTTGATTCATGCACTACCCACTCCAAATAAGGTTTTTTAATTCCAAAATCAGTCAGATCACTCCATTACCATGTAGTACATATTAATTACAGTTATAAACATATAACAGACTTTTACTACGGTTTATAGAATTTGCAGAAGCAGATCCAATACTGGGTAAGTAGCCATGTGTCATTTCTGCCTGTGGACTTACTACTACACAACGCAGGAGTTGTAACGGTGCATTCTGCATGGCAGCATGAGTGGACGCTTCCGGGTGTATGGGATGCAGGAGTATAACTCCCAGCTCGACTGCGACAGCTAAATAGATGCCGCATAAGGGATTACAGCTGGGACCCCATGATGAACCTGAACTAGGCCCATTATCGAGTATTTATATAAATACTTTGTTTGCTGCATCTTAGCACAAGGTATTAACATCATCCTGCCTGCCTGTTTGTCTGCCTGTGTTAAGACAGTTGGGTATTAGTTTCAGTTTGTATTACACCCAGCTTGTTTACTTTCTGTCTGTTTGCCAGTCAGCATGCCTTTGGTTATGTATTGATCACCCTTGGTTCTACATTTGTGTCCGCCTCTTTCTCCTTGTTCTCCTCAGCACACACGACCTCCCAAAATCTAATGTGACAATATGCAGGATCATTCACAGCGAGCCAGCCATTATTGAAAAATAAACCGATTCATGGTGATGCCCCTGATCCACATATTGGGAGTTAATTTTTCGATAATGACCTGCTCACTGCAAGTTGCATAGTAACAGCTAATTCAGGTACATGCATAGTGGATAAGTTACAAAATCTAAGCCTCATAATTAATAGATTTGATGAAAGCATGCTATTTATCAAAACAAAACAAAACGTGTAATTACTGATATGCTAAAGTGTTCTGTTAGGAGTCATTTATTTAACTTTTATGGAAGGAGACTCGATTGTCAATTTCTGAAAACATGGCAACCTAATTTAAAATCATGTTGACTTGGGAAAAGGGAGTAAATGAAACTCATCTATTTGAGTTTAGAGCCTCCTGAGACGTCATTCAACCTTCTAGTGTACAAAGGAGACAAAGGTTGACCTATCATCTCTTCTCATCGGGAGGCAATTCCCAAAAAACAACATATATGTCTGTTTTTCCCTAGGAAACAAATATTTCAACAGGAAAGAAGGAATCTCTTAAAACTCTAATAGAGGAATAAGCCTGACAGGATACTCCTATCATTTCTAATTATATACTAAATTGCATATTTGGGTTCTGCTCATTACAAGTATGCACTACAAAATATCAGTGCTTTGACAAGTAGGGTTACTTTTAAGACACTGCAATATTCCATTTATGAAACAGTAATAGCAATTACTAAAAGTTAATTTCTGTTGACAAAAACACTGTTAAAAACATATCAGGCCATATCTGTCAGACAACTGAGAAAACTCAGAATTCAGCAATTAGAAGGTAAAAGCACGAAGGCAGCAAACATTGTATGAGCGAGCTTTCGCTGAACCCGCAAAACAAAAAAACTCGCAAAGGCGCAGAAAATGGCCACATGGAAAAACGTCAAACTTCTTAAGCCGGTAAATCCATAATGTCCACATTCTCTTTATTAATTGTGCCTAGGTGTCAGTGAAAGCATTCATGTTACTGGAAGTCATTTTTATGGTGTTTTCGCTCTTCCTGGCTGTTGCTCTTTTTGTCATTTGCAAGACCAACAGAGTCACGTTCTCCTTCTTCAAACTATTCAGGATAGTTGAATTCAGTCTCTGAATGCTCGTTGTCATTCGTGTTAAAAAGCTACCAGGAGGAAATCTAATGACATATTTTTTCCTGGTATGGATCAAGAAAAAAAAACAAGTTAACTTCATTTGAAGTTTGAAGTGCTGGCGGGCTGAGAAAAAAAAATTACTGACTGTCCGTACTGGGGGATTATGAACCAATCAACAGCCACTCAGATTGTGAGTACTGTAGTTGCCATATAATAGATATAACTATATTTAAGATATCTTCACATGCTAAGATGTCTCTTTTTATGTCCATGATGTACAGCTGGCCAATTAATCGATTTTAGTGATTAAGTTGAATTTTTGGATTAGCACAGTGTGTAAAATTGGAATTCACTTTGAACCTTCAAATATATTTTATTTCAGTAGATGCAAATTCTACTGTGCTGCGCTACAACAGAAAAAAAGAAAACAGTGGTCCAGATGCTCCAATTGAAAATATTAATCAAAACTCTCTCATATATATACATACACATACATACATAGACACACACACATACATATATATACGTTTTAATATATAAAGTGTAGTTTTGTCCATGATGGCATGTTTTATTAAAATATTTATTAAAATATATATGTATACATATATATATATATA
>JBCNYH010000001.1:25405150-25416347 GCA_039654325.1 Tandanus tandanus
ACACACATACACACATACACACATACACACATACACACATACACACATACATACATACATACATACATACATACATATATATATAATCTACCAAATCCACCAAATATCAGTATCAGGCTGATATCAACACAAAATGCTGGACTGGATCCTGAAAGAAAAGCAATGAATCCAATCCTATTCTTTAGCAAATTTATGCTAAAATATGTGCAACAGAACATTACATAAAGCAGCACAAAATAGCTCACACAATAATAATAATAGTAGCCAGCTAGGTAAGTACCAAAACAACAACAGTAACAAGCAGCTAGTAGTTTAGCATTTAACTGGAATTATATTTTTTCTCAAAATAGATTATTTGAATTAATAACAACGTTTGTGCAATTTTGAGAGTTTGGTCATTTTTGCCCAATTTAGGTGAAGCATTTCAAATAAATGCACCCATTTAAACGTTTAACAGTTAAAAACAAGCAGGACAGTGGTTACTCAAGGTTTCTGCATTGTTATCAGACAATAAAAAGTAGAATTTACCATCTGTGGAAATGATTAAACCAGTATGCATGATTTAAAGGGGTTATCTGGGTTTTTGCTTTCACAAAAGTACAAAGTAATACAACAGACTCACATATGATTTTTAGTTATTTTACCTGAGTAGCAATGAGATACAAGAGCTCTCCTAGTGGTGGAAGAAGGCATTGCTTCAGTTTGCTGTTTCTGAAGTTCTCGCGTATAAGCTCGGTGAACATGGCCACTGCCTATGGAGTAAAAAGACAAGTAAGAACCATGCAGCTCAACATAAAAACTAATGCATGTACCTGGAACTACATCTCTTTAAATTAATAGATTGTGAGATTTCTATCCTAATAAATTTTGCCATTTCAATAAATGTTTCTGCAAATAACAAATTATAACATGCCTACAACTCCACTTTGCATGACAATTAGCCCCTCTCTCTCTCACTCACTCACTCCCTCTTTGAGCCCTCACAGCAGGGTGCTATGCTAATAGAGCCTCCATAGTGCCGTGCCTGAAATGACTTTGCACAGAGCAGATATTGGCGAATGGGTTTGATGAGCCTTATCCATGAAAGGCACATGTTGATGATTGCAAGTTACACACACTTTAAAGAGCGCAGTTGGTGCACGCTGAAGAAACCTAAGCTATGTTAAGCAACACTGCTGGGCTCTCTCTTCATCCCATTTCTGGATGTAAAACTGCTTCAACCAAGCACTGAGTGGACTGAACTCTATGATGCAAATGATAGGGGTGAACATCATGAGTAGGTACAGGATCAGGTTTAAATAATTAATTCCCCATACCTGTTAAGTGGTGGACTAAAATTTAAGGCACACAGATGAGTCTAAATATTTGCAAATTGTATATGTGATGTGAAGATATACAAAATAAAGCAAGAATGAACAGAGAAACAAAATGAAATAAAAATTTAAAAAGTAGAAACTGCTTATCAAAGAAGCATAGTGTTGGGTGTGTTAAGTAAGAATTTGATGTCATTTTACATGGAGGGTCATTTGTGCTTGCATTGCCTGCCTTTTTAATGCACATCTCTTCATCTTCACCCACAGTTCTCCTAAGGTTATTTTGCACTAGATCTGTTTTGGATCTTATTACAACCCTGGTGTTACTCAATCAAATCGGCATTTACTTGGCACCCAACATAGACACTTTTAGAAGTGTGCATGTCAGTTGATCTGTGAGCTACATTTACCCACAACCCCCTTCTCTGTGCCTTAATGTAAATATGATAATGTGCTTTATCTTAGTAATATTAATATTAATCCAGATTAACGTTAAACTGTTTCTCTGCTCTCTTTCTAACTACATGAGCTGGATAACCTTTTACAAAAACCCTTTAGAAATATTATATCTTTCTGTTGCGTTAACATGCACAATATTTTAGGGGACATATTTGAAATGCAATCAGATGAATATTTGCATATTTGTGTAGGAGGTAACTTATAAAGCTATGCAAATTCAAGATGGTGAGATTTCAAGGGTTGTTTTTAAAAGAGAATTGAAGTTGGTATGTGAAATCAGTATGAACATACTGATGAAGTAGGAATCTAAATGGGAATTTAACCCAAACTTAATAAACGCTTACATACACAGTATATGTCTTTGCACATCAAAACACGCAATTGTTATTACAACCTTCTTTGGGAAAAAAAAAAGTAATAAGTCCCACACAGGGGGGTCGCCATTTTACTGGCAAAAAGTGGGGCGGGAGTGACACCAAATAAACAGTTAAAGCGGAATTGATGCGCATTAAATGTATTGGGATATATACACCATGTGTTCATGCGTTCATACATAAATGCAATGTAGTATTATGTGCAGATGTGACTAGCCTTATTTATTTACATATTTTTAGCATAACAGGAGAATTTGTAGGGCTTTCATTTCATTTTCCTTTAAGACAGTTCAAGATACCAGCAAGTATGGAATAGGTAAAAAATTAAATTTTGAAGGTCACTATGACAGGGATAAGCATAACACAGCTGATCAGAGTTGTTCTGCTTTCTCCAGCTACACTGATGCAACTCTCAAATCAACAACAGTGTAACCTTGCTGTTTGTTGATTACTTGTCAATAACACAGAACTTAACAATGAAATATTTATGCCCTCAGGCAGCAGTGGCTGTGAAAAGGCAGTCTTCACACATCAACAAATTATACATTTTATGCTGAATCCTGAGCCTCATTCTATATAACCAAGAAACATGAAAAAAATCACACTCATATATTAAACCATCCCTCCTCCATGACACTTAATGCACTTTGTGCACTGTTTGGTAATGCACACACTCCATATACTTTGCATCACTACTCTCACTACACTTAACCTCCTAAGACCAAAATTTGTGTGAATTTTTGATTGTCTTTATTATTTGGTTACATGGACAATGTGCACTTAAGCTGCAAAGTTGTATAAAACCTGATGATTCAGGTTAAATCAAATCTATTGCCTTGTCATCTAAACACGTGCTCAATAGAAGGGACTCAAAAAATCTGACCATTTAATACAGAAGAGGGTCAATTTACTAGTTAAACGGGGACCCAAAACAGTGCAAAATTGTGATTTATGAAGGTATTAAGCATTTCTGTTCTCTCTTTTAAAACAAGGTGTTCTTTAGTTGTCCTTATGTTTTTGTTTTATATATTGTCTCTGTATGTCATTAAGTCATGCATTTGATGTTGGCTGCAGAGACACCAGCATTCCATTGCTTTAGTTAGCACCATAGTCTGAAAACATACGTGTGACAATAAAGCTGATCTGACACCTGTAAGCATTGTTGAGTCTCTGGCAGACAGAGAGGTCAAGAACAACCTGGCAGGTAAAAAGTATCCAGTTAGAATTTAGCTAGTAGCACAACTTAGGGCTGTATGCACCAGGAACTGTGTTTAATTTACCACTTCTTGACTAGTGCATAAATGTTGATAAAAACCACAGAAGATTTCAAAGACAATAGTACCACATACCACTGAATAAAAGAGATGGGGAAAGAGAGACTAACAGTCAATAAAACCTTTTATACCCATGATCCTCCAATTTCCTCTCAGTACAAGGCAGCCAGTATGATGTCTATTTATAGAGGCTTTTATCATCGCCATGACAACAACCTAAAATTCCTTTCAGCTGTTGCTTTCTGATCAAGGGTCAGCAAACATAAATCTATAATGACAGACATAACATTAGAATCCACTTACTAGAGTGGAGAACCACACCCGCCACCCTAATTATTTCTAACATCTCCCAAACATATACTTGAACATCGTCCCTAAAAACGTTCTCAGTACAGCTTCTGCCAAACCAAAGGAACCTGTAGAGTATACGAGGAAATATCCAAAAGTGGTGCCGCAGTCTCACTGTGAACAAAGAGAAGCCCAGCGACAAAAATGGCCATGACAGAAGCAGTCCACTCTGACGCTGGACCCCTGTAGAGACGCTACACACATCTCTAGCTTCTCAGCACCAGCTTGTTGTGCCTAAAATGGCGGATGGTTAGAGTCAGCGTTGGTAAGAGCAAGGAGAGAGTTAAAATGTGTGAGTGTGTGCCTGCTGCTCACTCCCAAATCCTAAGCCTGGCTAGAATGTTTGTGCCGGCCATTTTGTAGCACAGTACCCATGCAGGAAGTGTTTGGGAACAAAAAAGATAGCCTGTCGGTACAGGAGCCCATGTTGAACCTATAGGAACTAAGGATTAACAGTGAAGCCGTCCTGTTTCACATCAATTAGAGCACAGTTTTTGAACTCATAAACAACATTGTGGGTGTGTAAACTCTTTGATGGTTTGTTAACATGCTTTTAAGCATGTTTGGGCATGAGCTATGTCCTCAGTGCACTCTGGGATAGTGTACACCAAAGTAAACTTACCTTCTATATCAATTCATGAGATTTATGTGTTCTAGGAACATAACTATAAAAAATAACTTTGTTTTTTTCCTAATGTTCTATGGAGTATAGGATTTATGAGAACCATGCTAAAGAGATGCTGCAGTGACACCTGCTGGTATTTCTTTCACTTCACCACAGCAATCCAAGCAGATGTAACCCGACATCAGGGTGGATAAAGAATTAAAATGAACAAGTATAATAATCTTGCTCCAAGGCTACCATATACAAGTCAGACATGCCATTAACCCAATTTGTCTGTCTGTCTTTCATCTCCTAGGAAAAAAAGAATTCCCTCCTAAAGACATTTAAAGATGATATTAACACACCTTACTCAATTATACTTTAGTATTAGGTTAGGGCTGTGCCTAGAGATTAATGAATATTTATATTTATAATAACATATTATTTTATCTTGCTCAACCTAATCTAACATACAGTACAAGTATGCTATCACACTATACAGTAGAATAGTAATTTACTAATCAATTTCCTTTTATTAATTTGGGAAATACAAACACTAGAAATGCAAAAGTTCTCTTGCTTTAATATAGTTAATTTAAGACAGAGCATTTTATGCATCAAACAGACAGCAGTTCAGTTGCATTCGTTTTTTGTTTAGGATCAAGGTTGTACACAGTGGCTGAAACAGAAATATGTGTACAATTAAACCAACTCACTTCTATGACAGGAACACCCTCTCTGAGCTCCGTGCTATGACAGGCCAACAGACCGATGACTCTCATCACTTTGGTTTTCCTGAAGGACACACAAATCTTCCTTTTAATAAAATACGGGGTGATGAAATCCATAGCTAGTTTTATAAATGAGATCATATTATCGCATACGGATACACAAAGTGTATATTAGGGGAAATACTAATTCATAATTCATATCATCACCCTGTGTGATTATGTTTGAAGCATGTACAATACATCTACACATCACTATTCTCATGACAGTCATAATCCAAAAGCAAGGCAAGGATTAAAAAATAAATAAATAAAAAATTCACATTGCAGGGAAAATACATGTATGACCGCACGAATGCTCGCTGAAAAAGCTACTGTTTAGCTATACATAATGAAACACTGATCTTGTTTTATACAAGATGCAATGCTGTTGCTTGGTTACAGACAGAATGAAAGAAAGGGTCTAATTTAGGACATGGCCGATGTGTCACAGTAGTGGCAACGTGCAATACTGTACGTCAATTCCACTTCACTTCTAAACTTCCAAAAAATGTAGTCATGTACTGCAATACCAATATGCAGCACAAACCTAACTGTTTAATAAAAATGACGAGTGTATCTCTGCCAATTGATGCTTGCATGACATCATACTCACATATCCCAGTTAGAGGCCTGCCGCAGCTGTTGGATCAACACAGGAAACTGAGTGAGAGAGAGAGAGAGAGAGAGAGAGAGAGTGAGAGGGGAGGGTGGGTACAGCTTCAATTTGCAATCAATTTGTGAAGCCAACATTTGTTTTATGTGGCATTAATTGTAATTTATATATTCTTAGACAGGTCGGGAATTCAAGCCCCACTATCACCAAGTTGTCACTGCTGTCCCCTCAGTGCAGCTAACTGGGTTATCAAAGGCCAGCCATGTCTCTCACTGTCTCTGGTGGGAGGCATGTAAATGAAACATTGCTGTCATTCGTAAAGAGTAGGCCATTGAGTTGCCGTCAGCGTGTTTCTGCCCTGCAATGGCCTGGCGAGATGTCCGGGGTGTACTCTGCCCTTGCCCAGAGTCGGCCTCCCCGCGACTCTAATCAGGATTAAGCGGTTCAGAAAATGAATGAATGGTCTTAGCCTTCAGTGTGGGTAACATAGGCAAATAGTAAAATAGGGTCTCTTGTTGTTGTAGGTGGCCACCTGGTGGCCAGACACAGAATGACTTCATTGATTTAATGGCTATTTACTGAAATTAATTACTACTTTCCTTCAAATATACCACATTACATTCACTGCAAACCAAAACTACTACAATATTAAATAATTGAAATCATTTATAAATGAAATGATCATAAAATAGGCATATAACATTAGCTATTAATCGTAAAATCTGGTTGATATTTAGTCAGGAGTAATACGAATTTCAAACCTACATGCCTTCATGCTACAGTCCTGCATCTGAAACCTTTTTATCATTTATTACAAAAAAAGAGAGGCTACAGCAGTTGAAAATGCTGCTTCTAATTAGTGTTCTAGCATATTGCTGTACTAGTTAACAGCTAGTATTATCTCATATTAGTTTAAATTAAAAAAAGAAAAAGGAAAAAGAAAGGGAAAAAAGAAATTGTTATGGCAAGCAAACAGCAGATAGATGAAAATCTTTCTGATTTAGTGCATGGAAGCAATTCAGTTACCACTAGGTTACACAGATGATTTGCAGTAAGTGGATATATGATATACTAGAGTGTGCAGGATCCACAAAACGCATGACCAATATTTTAGTGTTAAAGATGCAAACATAGATAGCTAATAGAACACACAACCATACAGACACTACTGCATTCAGGCAGCTGATACTCACTGATTTATTCACAACAATAATGTTTGTGAACCCTTTATAATTTCACATGACCTAAAACATAACGTTTTTCATCATCAGAAGTCCTGAAAGTAGATAAAAAGAACCCAATTAAACAAACAAGTCCAAAATATTACACTTGGTTATTTATCTATTGAGGAAGATCATTCAATCTTACATATTGACTATATTGACTACATTTAGACTCACAGATATGCAATATGATTCTCCTCAGTATATAAAGGTGTGATATTTTTGTCTCATTTGTTTAAGTGGGTCCTCTCATATTTAAGCAGAAATACAGAAAATTCTAAAGGTTTACAAACTTTCAAGCATCACTGTAGGCTCCCTACTTAAGAGAATATGGTCAGATTCTTCATGGCTGTTACAGCCTAACCTTTATCCATCAATCAGTTAGCCTATGCATGAACCACCACAGGCTCAGTGCTTGCAAACCAGAAAATGCTACTTAAAATTGAAAACCACTCTAAATGTGAAATCTTTTGCTTCATAATTATAGTGCCCCAAATCATCGAACATATTTTTACATTAAATCTTCAATTCACAAAAAAATGTGTCCACATACGCCCAACACAGGAAACGCAATAAGGCTGCCATGGCACCAAATTGACTCTGATTGACTTTTACATATTGCTGACACCCATGATGTCAGGCAGCAAAAAAAAAAAAAAGAAAGAAAGAAAAAAAAAAAAAAAAGATTTTTATGAAACTTAAACCCAACAAAAATTTTTAATTTATTTTGCAATACTGTACTCCCACAAGGGAAATTACTGTCTCTGCATTTAACCAGTCCAAAGTGAGCACACACACTTGGAGCAGTGGGCTGCCACACACATTGGGGGTGCCCGGAGAGCAGTTGAGGGTTAGGTGCCTTGCTCAAGGGCACTTCAGCCATGAAGGTGGAGGAGGGGACGGTGCAGCTCACCCACACACCACCACACATTTTTCCTGATGGTTCGGGAATCGAACCAGCGACCTTTCTGTCTCAAAGCCGCTTCTCTAACCATTAGGCCACGGCTGCCCCAATAGAGGCTTATACACCACCACTCAGACTCATGCAGAATAATATACACACAATCTAGCTCAGGTATGCAAACAGACTTGCAGATGAATAAACGTTTGTGGAGAAAACACTGAAATCAGAAGCTTGACAGAACAAGAGCTCGTTAGAAAGATAATTAAACTAACAAGTCAGGTGAATAACTGAACGTGGAAATCAGAAAGGCAGTAAAAAGCAAAGCGAGGCTCAGACGTCTATCCGGAACTCTCTCTATATTAAATAAATTGCGTGATATGGAACCAAATAGTGCTTACCATCTGGGAATGTATTAAGCGAGTGGCTGTGTCTCTGTGTCCACAAACACAGCATAAATAGCAGAGTATGTTGAGTTTTGCACGTGCTGCTGTAGTAGTTCCAGATCCAGCCTTTTCCACTGACTCCAGACCAGCACAAATCTGCTGCAAGAATGCAGACCATTCACCTGAGCTCAGACCTGCCAATTGCTCAACTACATACATAGTGGGAAAGGAAATAAAGGACAGTTATTCATTAGCATGTCTCTTAGGACTGCATAGCAATGTTTTAAAATAAAAAAGGGAGGTGTAAACTCACCTATAAGATTTACTAGGAACATAAATGCAAAACTTTCATGTTCAGCAACAAGGACAGTAGCAGTGTTTACCTGAATATGCCGGTACAGACAGTGTTTTGGAGTCAAACCGAACAGGAGCTGTTTTCAGAATCTGAGAAAACAAAAGAAACTGCTAGAGTTTTGCTATTCTATCAGTTGAGATTATCAGGTTTCTCATAGCTTTGTATTCACCTTTGGGTTGTCCATAATAGGAGTCACAGTCATATCCGATTCAGTGTATAGGAGCTCTTTAATGCAAGTGCCTATATCATTCTGTGAATCCTTCATCACACTACTGTCCTGAGATACACAAGGCAGCACGTTTGAAAAAAATATACATGTATTATATAATGACAAATAGAAAGCAGATACATAAGTGGCTCTTTATGCTTGTTTTAGATATAGTGCACTTCCTTGCACACACTAAATGCAGTATATAAACTCATTCTAGCAGATATATATTTCCATTAGCCTGTAGACTGAGCTTTGGTACCAATGGTAAGATACATATCCAGCTAATAACCCTAATTTAAACATTTGTTGCAAATAATTTATAATACATGAACAACAAAAGTTACATATCTCACTTGTGTCTTGATTTCTCTGTTGTCAATCTCCATGGCAGTGCTGCTTGTTCTTGGGGTTGGGTGTGAACTGTCATGATACATGTACCAAAAAAAACCCTGATTTCTTTTAAATGCAAAAATGTTTAATCAATATTCTATAAATCTGAAATATAGCAATTCATTAGGGAAATGATTAGTAGGATGCCACATTAGAAACTACATTTATGTTTTTCATATATTTGTATAGGACTATATTTAGCATTATATCAATCTCTGATAATTATGAGCCTCAGATTAAATGAGTCTGCATATACAGGCATACCTGAGAAGGAAAATGGACTCTTTGGCATCTGTCTTCAATACAGATTTGGGTCTAAGCTCAGTCATATTGTCTATAGTGTGAAAGAAAAAAACATGTTTAAGTAAAGCAACAGGATGGAAACCATAACTAAGTAAATAAAAAAAATTTATAGGCAGACAGACAAACTGTCTGTTTGTCTTCAACAAGTGACCTCCTGATGTCACTTGTTGAAGGGTAGCCTCACTGTCTCCTTTTCAACAAGTGACATCAGGAAGGCCACTTTATCACAGTAAGTTGGACCTTGACAAAAGTTTGGATACAGAACTATGTGGTTACCCTTAAAGCAGAAACATGGCCTCTGTGTTAAAAGGCAAACGGTTTTGTGAATCCTTTATGTACTGAATCCATGCAGTACCTTGTCTTGGTCAAGCCACAGCTTTATCAGATGCACATACCCTTCTATTGGTCCAAATTATCTGAGGAATGTAGACGGGTATGAAAAATTAAAACCGTTTAGCTTTGCTGCTGTATAGGCAGGTTCTCTTGCAGAATCATGTGGCCTCTTCCATCCCTTCAAACAAACTATGCAGTACAAACAGGAAATGACAAACAATTGTGGCCAAAATCTCTGTCCAATCACAGACAAGTTGTTATACCTCCATTTCCATAATCTGAAATAGCACTGTGTTTTGTGAAATGGTGTTGTGCTTTGATCTTTAGGACCAACAAAACATTTTTTTATTCTCAAACAACAGATGTTAATATTTATCATTGTCGTTCTCATAAAAGAAATTACTTAATTTTGATGATAGTATGTCCTCTCAAAAATATATGTGTCAAAATGATTAAGATCCTTTAGGAATATTGCAAAGACTAATTGCATCATGAATTCTGCAAAGTTTCACAAGCTAAAAAAAACTGCTGACGATAAAAAAAAAATTGATAAAAACCTGCCGATCATTTTAAAACCATTTTTTCCATCAGAACTTGCACTACCTTAAAATGATGTTTGGAAAATGAAAATTAAGTTAAAGAATTGGATTTTTTTGTATGTGTGAGCTCACATCATTTATTGGATGTAATTTTTTTTATACATTAATTTTTTCTCAAGTTTTTGAGTATTACAACAGTACCAAATCAAATACCGGTTCTTTGCAGGCAGCCTTCTCAATATTTCCATAAAGCCAAACTTGTGTTCCTACTTCACCACCAGCCTCAACACCTAACTAATCTGGACTAGGGATGTATTTTCAACTTTCATCATGTTTTAATGTGGTCTTGTGTCCATAATCCATCAAAAGAAAAAAAAAAAATCACATAACCTATTTTCTCCTGTTGCAGCATCTGCAGTGTAATCCGCGAGTGTGTGAATACGTGTGAGCGCTCATGTACAGCAAGGCAATATTGTGAAATCCTCTTATAAAAAAAATCACATAGCAGATACATGCTTGGAAAAGCACAGATATAACTGCATTCAGACAACCATTCAGAGCACAATACTCTGATCACTATGAGCACTGTTTGTGTATTACCATCTTAAACATTAAATTATAAAAACAAAACTCACACAGTGTAAGATAAGAACCATACACACGCACAGTATGAAAGTGTATAAAGACCCACTGACAGTGCAGGTATATACACTGTATCTCATATACACATACAGAGAGAGAGAGAGAGAGAGAGAGAGAGAGAGAGAGAGAGAGAGAGAGAGAGAGAGAGAGAGAGAGAGA
>JBCNYH010000001.1:25436059-25446496 GCA_039654325.1 Tandanus tandanus
GCTGGAGGAAGTGGCTGGGGAGAGGGACGTCTGGACCTCACTGCTTAGGCTGCTTCCCCCGCGACCCGACCCCGGAAGAAGCGGAAGAAGATGAATGGATGAATGAATGAATTTTTGTGTGATTTTGTTGTCAGCACATTCAACTATGTAAACAACAAAGTATTTAATAAGAATATTTAATTCATTCAGATCTAGGATGTGTTATTTTAGTGTTCCCTTTATTTTTTTAGGCAGTATATAATTTATCTTAATAATGGTATGTTTATGTTACTGTATTCCCTGTGATGAGACGGATGATGTTTGTTTTAATATAACTACTGCTGTGGTATTTAAAATGAACATGAAGAAGGGTAGAAACTTTATTTAATAGTTATTTTGGATGCATGACCTAATGTTATTAGCTGTTACTTTGGCAACCCCAGCATGGGCGTGTTTGGGGGCGTATTTGAGGGCGGGTTTGCGTGATGACGTCGCAGCCGGTGGGTGGGAGAGAAGACTGTAACGGCTTGAGTCGCTGTGCTGTGACTCTGTTTCACACACCGGCTTTTTTTAAACATTCGGTACAGCGCCAGGCTTTGAGCTTCTTAAACAGCAATGTTTTCGCGATGAAACGTAACTTTGCTCGTTTGTTTTTGGCAAGAGAGCAATAAAAGAATTCGGGAGTAGTAATGAACACGGTCGCTCAGTGGAAACATACTGCATCCACAGACTTTCTTCCCTTTTGGCCGTTAAATTGAAAAGAGAACCTGTTTCATGTGCCTGGGAAGTCTTTCAGCTCTGGATATATTTCTTGTTCTTATTTTTCTTATCCTGTGAAGGAGTTCAGAGAGATATATTGGACTTGTTTGAGGGTTTTTTTTTTAGCCCATACGAGGTCCAACTTCAGGTGCATAAAGGGACCCCAGGGCTGCAGTAGAGTCCATCATCATCATCATCAGGGATATACTCTCCTCCATCTCTGGTGAGCCCTCTCTCTCCCTCTCTCTCTGTGTGTGTGTGTTAGGTACATTTTTAGCTGTTACATTACATACAGGCTGTTATAAGCTCTGAATTGCTTTGTGGTCCGTTTGTGTGCAGCACATGGTTGAGGTGTCTTGTGGGTATTTCATTTTCATTTTCATTTTCATTGGTTGTTTTGTATTTAGAAGTCACAGTGTGCAGCATTAAGTCAGTAGCTCCTTCAATAAGCTTTTTTTCCCCTGAATTTCTAGCAGATTAATAAGATCTGATTACACATCCCATTAAATCTCCTCTCAGCTCTGTATGAGCCACCAGTGATCTGGAGGATTTGAAGAGGGAAAAGTTTCCCCCCTTTTTTTGTCCTCTGTCCCCTCATTAAATGTAACTTTAACAACTATGAAATAATGTCAGTTAAAGGTCACCTCTTTAAAGTAGCCTGTTGACAAGATTAAACCAATCCTAGTCACAGTGTGGAAATAGACATGGATGGAAGAGGTTACATCAACAGCATGTTTTTCTATTTATGCCAAGATATCGTGCAGGTCATGCTGAGGGCAGATCTGATGTAGGCTTGCCTTGTGGAGGAGGGGGGAAAAAACCTGAAACAGAAATCAGACTATGGTATGGGATAAATTGAGGTACATATTTGAGATGAGCCTGATCTAACCCGTGATGATGTAAAGAGAAACCAAAATCAGTATAGTGTAATTATCTGGAGTTGTTTATTGTAAATAGCTTGAGTATGATTATAGAAACAACTAGAAGAGCAGCATATTCATGTAAATACTCATGTACTGTGTGCTGGCTCAGTAATTAAGGCTGTGGATTACTGATCTGAAGGTCATAGGTTCAAGCCCCGGTACCACCAAGGTGCCACTGTTGGAACCTTGAGCAAGGTTCTTAACCCTAAATGTGAGTCACTCTGGATAAGGGGGTCCAAATACTGTAAAAGTACTCAGTGCAATGCATAATGGTTAGATCAGAAAGGTCATGGCTACTACCGACAACATTTTGACAATTTATTATTAAGGAAGTTGTCAAAAATGAATAGCTCTTACATTTTTTTTTTGGTGCTGAATGTGGTGTATTTATACATATTTTAGAGTAACACTTTAAGGTACTTGAACGTTAAGTCCAGTTTTGTACCCTAGAGGTGGGTGATATGATGATTTTAGATCATGAAAGATTGAAATGTCTCTGTGGTCTGTGTTTACAGCATGATTGTAAGTACCATGGTATTAAAAAGCTTTGGTCAGTTGTGCGGCTGTTTTATAAACCTGACATGACTGTATTCACTAGTTCAGCTCGCATTCTCTCCAACAAGCATGTGAACGGATCAATACTAGATAAATCAAGCGCTGACTTTTTCTTTAGAATTTTTTTCCTACTTGATTATATGGCAACATAGCAGCGTAGACCACATAGCATAGAAAGGATTAGGGATTAAAATTGATTTGATTTGGCTTTTGTACACTTCTTTGCAGATGGGTCTTAAATAATAATCATGGAAAATAATCTCAGTCATGTCCTGGATCATAATCCATTCTGAATAAAATCATGATATTTTACCAGACTGCCCACTTCTTGGAGATTTGAAATTATTTTTAACGGTACATTTACATGCAAGTTTCCAGACAAAATGTCTTCACTAAAACTTCCTGGTTCCTTCCAATTGACATGAAGCCCACTGGAAGGTACCTTGATATCTGAGAGCTATGAGCAGCTTCACCTGCTCCAGCTCACTGCAGTCTGTTTCAGGCAGATAGATAGATGATCTGCTGTACCTGGTTACTGCAGCAGCTGTAGAAATGTTTCTACGTGTGGGTTTAGTCAGCTGCTTTGTGACTGATGGAAAAATAGGTGCGACCTTTTAATCTGCTGACTATTGTTGCATTCTCCTTTTAAATGAGTTTTTGTTTTGTTTTTTGTGCTGGGCGTGATGGAGTGTGGCTCAGGAAGGTATGTCATGTGTATTGATATGTTGATAGAGTAGTATATATATTTACAGTCATGAAAAAAAAATGAGACCACTAATATATCAGCCCTATTGGGGTATTACTAACATATTTGATATGAAAGGTGCAGTCAGCGGTGTGTTTCCAGTAGTAGACTCACAGTGTCTCAAACCCTTCCAGGGGATATTTATTTCTGCATGGGTTACTTTCTGTGATGAGGCACGTGATGTCTGTGTGTATTTTGGAACATTGAGTGCCGCTGAGCCCACCTGATTCCTCGGTTTCTCCTTTGGGGCAGATTTACTCTCATTTAATTTTGTACCATGATGGTCTTTTGTATTGGTATTGTACATGATCTGGATGTACTTAATGCATTTGTTATTGATTGTGACTGTGTGCATGGCCTTTAGTTCTATAGTCCTGAACTGAAAGAGGGGATTTGTTTCACGTTCTCACTCATTGTCTCAGAGTACTTTATACACTCACCTTACTTCACCCGTGCTGTTCACACTCCATTAAAGCGATGCACCCAGGATCTGAAACCCTGCTTTCAAAGTAGTTTGGTACTTCATTGATCTTCTTTCTTTGACTGACTGTTTACTAGCTGTGCTGACTCAACAGATCCAGTTTTCTGTGCATTAGTGATAATCCTTTTCTGTGTTTGTGTCTGCATGCTTAAAACTCATCATTTATTTAGATATATGCGCAGCGGTGTCACAGTGGGTAGTGTTGCTGCTCCAGGGTCGCAGGATTGATCCCAAGTTCCTCTCTGTGTGGAGTTTTAGGGCTCCTGTGTCAGCAAGGGTGTTCCTCTGTGTTCCTCTCTGCTTTCCTGTCTTTTCCCAAAAACCTGCTTGTAGGTGGATTACTCCAAGTAGCAGTTCTGCTCAGGATGTATTCCTATCTTATGTCTACTGATAGCAGGATAGAGTGTGGATACACCAGGACCGAAATAATTTGGTTTTTGAATATGAATGAAAGAGCAAATGAGTAGCACCTTGAGGAAAACATCTCCGATAAAATTGTCTACTAAACGTAAGGATTTTTTGAACAGAAATATGGGTGTGTTGCATGTATCTCGTAAGTCTGGTTCTAAAACATGCCATTCATCTTCAGTTGCTTTTTCTCAATTCCTGAATTCTGTCCCACTTAGATTTACGGCCAAACAGACCTAACCTCTGCACAAAATCCTCTGCAACAAAAGCTTGACCTGTGTGAATTAAACAGCGCACCAGACAATAAAGTGGTTACCTTTTATTTTAATACGGTCACAGTACCTTGTGAAGAGTAAAGGTTCCCACTTTATTGTCTAGTGTGCTGTTTAATTCACAGAGGTCACGCCTGGCCTTTCTTATTGTTCCCCATTTTTGGACCTTCACCCCAGTGGGGTTTAGGGAAGACCTGAAGCGGTGTCAAATAATCATATTGATTGTTTTTTATTTCCCCTGGGAAGTAGGCAGCTCTTTGCCATCTGTGCTTTATTGACTGAGTGTCTGATAATCAGAACACTGACTTGCTCAGAGATCTGTACGCTTTGTCTTGTTTAATGTATGTATACTCAAACAGTGGGAAGTTTATATACAGAATTCAAACTCCTTATAGACTTTTGCCTTGTCCTTGTAATGACTTTGTGTGAGAAATTGTAGAGGCCATAGCCCGCTGTGCAAAAACTCAGTGCAGTAAGTCAGAGAGCTTGCTATTATTAGAGCTCGCTTCCTGTTCCTCATCCTTAACGCTTTACTTTATATTCAAGCTGTTTGTATAAAACATAGATGAAAGGTGAAATAGTAAAAAAATAAAAAAATTATAACCCCTAAATTCCACCCTGGAAAGTTAACTCTGATATATAATCACAAATCCACATAAATTGAATATTAGGTAATGTTAATGATTGTGGCCTAAATCGCTTGAATGCCCTGCTTGATGACTGAAGAGGATGTTGTGAAATGTTTTGCACATTGCGTTGTTCATTGTTTTGTACCAGTATGAAACCATGGCTATGAAAAACATGCAGAAAGTGTTAGAGGAATTTATTTATATTGTTAATCTGTTCTGTCACCAACTGAGATAGCTTCACTGACGAGACTTGCTGAGTACTTATTTCTTCAGCATCTTCTCTTTCCAAGTATTTATGCATGTTTTACGATATGCACTTGTTCAGTATCCATCTGATGTAGATCGAGTGAGGCTGCAGCTCTACAGCACTGTTTAGTCTTTTTCTGCTTGCTCTCTTCCTTTCTCCCTTTCACCCAGTCACATAGTGTAGCCACAGACTTTGAAAAATTGTTTGAAAGCCATCGCACATTCACATTAGCTTTGTTTAAGCAGGGAAGAAATCCCAGAGCAGTGCTCCTATGAGATATTGCAGCAGAACAAACATCAGACTTCAGCTGAGCTCTTCTTCATTCTTGCCTAATCGTCATGCATGTGCAACCACATGAGCAAAAAACAAGACATGAGGGCAAATACTGAACAAATATCTCTTTCTAATCATATACTGTATATCTTCTGTATGAGAGAAAATGATTCGTGGTGCTATGTAAAAGGAGTGGGTGTATTAAGGCCTCCTGCCTGGCTGCTATTTAAAGCAGAACCGTTAAAGAGTGCCTCTGCATTTGCAGACGTGCATGGCATTACAGTGAGAGGAAACTGTGTGTGAAGAATCGAGAGTGATCTCTGAACCTGTTTATTCGTATGTCTATAGAGTCGACTAGGAGTCTGCAAACCATGTCCATTATTACAGCAAGGCTGATAGAGAGAAAACTAAAGCTGCATTTGGAGGTTTGTTAATGTTTTGAAATGTCATTCCTGCACATTAATGATGTGAATGAAGTCACTTTGACCTTTGACCCAGCATTGCTCACTATATGCTGCTGTAAAATGCAGATTTTCTTTAGAATCGGTTGAAAATATATTCAGTGCTTGAATTTCACAAAAGACATTGGTGCAGTATGAGAACTAAAACATATATATAAATGTAACATTAAAAACAACTTTCAGCATAAACATACCCAGAAGGCAATTATAAACCTTTATCATGTACATATTAATAGAAAAATAGAAACTTTTGTAATGATGTCAACAAGATTCCTGAAAGTTCCTTCATGTAAATATTCCATAACTTGATCTATGTTTATACAGAACAGAGACCATATGACCCCTGGGAACGATTCCCAAAAGCTCCAAGAGTCCAAGAGAGTTTGAACTGCGTGTAGTGTCAACATCCAGTTATGATAAAGTGTATGTCAAATGCTGCTTTTATTGGCATAACAAATGATGGTAATCTAATGATCAGATTTATGGATTTCTGTTGCCTGTTTATGGAGAAAGCAAACAGAAAGAGCATCCAGTATGAGTGAAATGTTATGAGTTTCTAATATACCCAGAGAATGGGCGGGACATCACTGGTTCTCTGGATAATATAGAGATATAAGCAGTGCTTAAAAGCGGAGCTCCCATATGATTTTCTTACTTGACAGGTTTGTGGTGGGATCTCTCAAACCCTATACACGTATCCTACGTATACCTTTTCATGTTCAAGTAAAACAGGTACTGTCGCTGAAATATCCCTCAATGAATTGACATTGAATCGAATCCAATCAGAAATCGAATCAGGACCTTGTGAATTGAAATTGATTCGATGCAGGAAATCAGTGGCAAAACCCAGCCCTAATAACTTGTTTACAGAAGGGAATAAAAATGAGGTAACCAAACACGCAATCTTAGTCTCGACATGTAAAGTACATAATTTAGAAACTGTATGTTTAGAGAACATTTCAATAACACAAGAATAGAATTATTTCACAAATTGTTTATTTCACATCATTAACAATGACATCATATCACGTGACCTGAGTATTATACACCCCTGTGGATGGGATTAGCATGGCCATTCCATGACCATTCTGGCAGATTTTTGGGGCGGTCTCTCACAGAAATATTTGTGGAGGAAACATGCACATGCCTGAGATCTGTGCCGCATACATCACAGCTGTCATGTCAACTGGCGTTAATTGCGATGCATACATGGCAGTTGCTGTTCCATGCATACTTTTACCTCCAGGGAAATCTACAGTAACATCCGGTATGCCTCAGGGATGCCTTCATGGTTGCAACAGTTGAACTGGTCTGGCGCTTCACCCAGTTAATTTAATGTAATTGAACACAACCCAAACTTTGCATGAATAGAAGCCACACCCTCCTGGTTTTCAAGGAGTCTCTTTGGCTCTCACATATTCTGACAAAAGTGCATGGAACACTTATGGGATAATGCCGGTTGAATCCCAGAAAGCAAAAATTTGCCAGCCGTCATCTACCTTGAAGTCATTCTGGCTATGTGAGATTATTAAGGCTTATCCCTCAAACTCCTCTGACTCCGTGTTAACAATGGATCTCTATAATAAATGAAAAGCAAAACACCATTTTCCCAGTAGCCTCATTCAAGTTGGCTGCCAAAACCCTGTATTCCTTTACTGCCTTGATGATATATCAGTATATACTTGTGAAACCTGCCAGGCACAATCTGGAGTTTCACTGCACAGGAAAGGGTGCAAGATGACATGTTTTGCTATGGGTTGTTCTCAATCTGTAGAGAGCTCTCTCCTTCCTTCCGTCCTTCCTCCCTTCCTCCCTCCCTCCCAATGTTGACTCTGTCCAGTCACAGTATTTCACACATTAGATTCTCATTCTGTAGAAATAAACTTGATTGCTGGACTGGTCACTGATGCCATGTGCATATGGGTCAATATGTGGTAGAGAACAATAGTGAGCTCTTTTCAATTACCCTTTTTTGATGGGATAAGTGATAGAGATACAGTAAAATATGTATGTGAGAATGTGCACTGATTTGCTTTAATCACATTTGGTCAGGTTGACTATAGAGAGCACATGGGGCAGCCGTATCCTAAGGGTTAGAGAAGCCGGTTTGGGACCTAAAGGTCGCTGGTTCAATTCCCAAACCAGCAGGAAAAATGTGTGGCAGTGAGCAACACCTTCACTTCCTCCACCTTCATGGCTGAAGTGCCCTTGAGCAACTTCTCTCACAATGTGTGGCAGTCCACTGCTCCAAGTGTGTGCTCACTTTGGATAGGTTAAATGCAGAGCCAAATTTTCCCTTGTGGGATTAATACAGTGCTGTATATCAAAAAATAAATAAAAAATCCATAAAGTGTACAAATGAAGGGCAGATGCAAAAACAAGAAGGGGAGAGAATTAGACCTGACAGTGTGGTAGGTTCAATCAAGCATGAACGGTATCTGTATCATTTGTATTTAGACTACTATTTTAAATCACTACAGTATAATTTGTGCTGGAGAAGTGTTTTACGTATGAAGTGAATCTTCCAGTTGAAGCTTCTAAACTCTGTGATCTTTCCTGAACCTGTGCACCCTATCACTCATTACACCAGTGTTTCTTTAGCACTGCTAAAATTTATACCACCACTCGTGTGCTATAAGCTAGTCAGTATTAAATTACCCTGGCTCAGCTATTAAATGTCTGGTGGAATATCACGTGGCGGTGCTATAGCAATATCACAGGACATGAGGACAAAGAGAGACTGGAGCGGTTGGAGATTCTCACACTCTGCCTGACATGCATGCTTTCTGTCAGGTACACGCAGAGCAGATATTGTATGTGCTCACAGCCCAAGGGAGAGGAAAAAAGACTACATTTTGCTCTCTACAGTTGTCTAGCCTTTTGTCTAAGATTCCTGCCTGAATCACTGTCGGAATGATAAAATCTAAAAGAAAGGCTGCAAGGGAGGCCTTTTAGACCTTTAGTTATAAAAATGAATTATATATGTGCTCATGTAGGGTGGCATGGTGGTTAACACACCCGCCTCACAGCAAGAAGGTCTTGGGTTCGACCCTTGTGCCCAGTGAGAGTGTTTGTGTGGAGTTTGGATGTTTTACCTGTGTTTGCATGAGTTTCATCCGGGTTCTCCGGTTTCCTTCCACAGTCCAAAGACATACACATTAGATGAATTGGATATTCTGCACTGCCCCTAGGTGTGAGGAGGAGTGTGAATGGTCGTGTGTCTGTGTTGGCCCTGTAACGATCTTGCAAGTTGTGGGGGGCCTCACTCAGAAGAAATGCTAAAGCAGTTTGGAAAACTAAATAGATTAAATATCCTAATGTAGATTCCAGTACTCAGTTAGCCTGCTAGATAATGGTAAAATAATCAGCATTTTCACTGATATAGTAATTTTGTTGGTATATTATTAGTTATAAAAACAAAAAACATAATTGCTGACATTTTTGTTCCCACTTCATTGCTAATATTTAGCTCTGTTGAAAATAGAGCAATTCAAAAGCCCCCCAGACCCCTACATTTAATACTATCTTTTCACAATGGTCCAGATGTTCAGTCTTCATATTTTGTTAAAACACATAAGCATGCAGTAAGTATCTTTTGGCTGTGATTTATTTTCCCTAATACACTGTTTAGCGCAAATATTGCAATTTATGACAAACTGTGTCTGAAGTCTGTAGTCAAAGTAGATCCAGATACATTTAAAATGGCTGCCAACTTTTCACCTCAAGCAAACAGACACGTGTAACTGAGGAACTGTGCAGTAGCAAATTGAGAGATGCTCTGATAGATTATGTTTCTTGGGCAGAGGTCACGTGACTGTAGTTTACATTCATAACTGGAACAAACCAAACCATTGTTAAAATCATAGCCCTAACACTTGTGTATATACTACGTGGGAACAGCGCGAACTGATCGCACAGAGAATATGAAGACTCAACAAGACAAGCTTTTTTTATTGTCTTTTTTTGCTGGAACACTAATGTTTGGAAATCTACATGTCTATATGTTTTTATACTGACTTGATAATATAGAAGTTACCAAATAAATGTTTTAATATTTAAATAATCTTGTATGTCTTTACAGAGACTTCAAGTTATTTGTTAGCAATAAGTTGCTCTTCGCCCTCTCCCAGAGTCGGCTGAGATGGGCCCCAGCCTCCCCCCGACCCTAATTAGGATTAAGCGGTTCAGAAAATGAATGGATGAAGTTGCTCTTCTCGAAGTCTGACATGCTTTTGTGTACAGAGTGCTCACCTGCCACTGTCGTGCTTAAAAAATATATTAACTTGAAAAATCTTAAATAATTTATTTCGCTCCTGTGTAGTATATACTAAAACAATTATTCACCTCAGGCTGCAGAGGATGTTGTTGACTATTCAAATTCCGAACACGGAAGCCGTGGCCTAATGGTTAGAGAAGCAGTTTTGGGAACTCTTGAACCAGCAGGAAAAATGTGTTGACAGGGGGAGTGAATTGCACCTTCCCTTCCTCCACCTTCATGGCTGAAGTGCCCTTAAGCAAAGCACCTAACCCCCAACTGCTCTCCGGGTACCCCCAATGTGTGGCAGCCCGCTGCTCCAAGTGTGTGTTTGCTCACTCATTATTCTGAGGAGGGCAGCACGGTGGCGTTTTGGTTAGCACGTCCGCCTCACAGCAAGAAGGCCTGGGTTCGATTCCCAGCTGGGGCGTTTCTGTGTGGAGTTTGCAT
>JBCNYH010000001.1:25535634-25549588 GCA_039654325.1 Tandanus tandanus
TCTCTCTCACACACACACACACACACACACACACACACACACACACACACACACACACACACACACACTCTCTCTCTGTCTCTCTTTTTCTCTCTCTCTCTCACTCTCTCTCCCTTTTTTAAATTAGCTGGAATTATTTTACTTATCATTCATAATTAATTCATGATTTTTAATACATCTCACTCATCATCAGTCATTGGTCGAACCACTTAATCCTACTAGGGGAGCTGGTGTCTATCTCAGCTGTCACTCGAGGTACACCCTGAACAGCTCCTCAGGCCACACACAAACATTCACTCTCACACCTAGGGTCAATTTGAAACAGCCAATTAGCCTAATGTACATGTCTTTGGACAGTGGGAGAAAACCGGAGTACCTGGAGGAAACCCACACAAGCATGGGAGAAGATCTTTCTTACAAAAATGTCAAAATCCAGGACTCAAACCCAGGACCTTTTTGCTGTGAGGTGGACATGCTAACTATGCCACCATGCCACCTTTCATACATTTTAATAAAGTTCAAATTAATTCCATAAAGAAAAAAAAAAACAAGAACAAGGAAAAAACTATTTAAGAACATCTGTAATAATGTTCATTTTTGTTAATGATTTTTTCTTACTATAGATTTTTTAGTTTATAATCATAAGACGGTTGAGAGTACACCTTCGGGTCCCCGGATGATAAATCAATAACAATTGATCTATTTGGGACATTCTATATTGTTTCAAGGCTTGATTTTTTTTATGCAATTTCATAGATTTTGAAATAGTGGTAAATATCAGCATGGTAAGTGTATGAATAAAAATGTACCTGAAATGGCCCACTACTCAGTGTGTTTACATCAGTTGCTAAAATGGCAGTATACCAGTAATATGTCTTTAACTTCTGATCACACTCAACCATTACAGTGCATAAAGAGATGTTGATATTGCACTGGTATCAACCAAGTTTGTAACCCATATCGCTCTTAACAATCGTCTCTACTCAAGGGCTCTGCATCTGTTGTACTGTGCTGTATATACAATATAGAGAGATCACCTTTCATGGCACTGTTTTACCTTTCATGGCAGTTTAATGGCATGTTGCATGATGTCTCCACAAACAAAAGTTAGCAAGGCTGGTGCTAGTGGTGCAGATGCATCTAATATTTCTAAAGCTAGTTTGTGCACTTGAATCAAACAAATAACAACCAAAAGCACTACTTATTTTTATGTAAATTGTGCCTGCTGGGTCTGAAAAAGCAAGTCTAGATGTCTGCCACACTGAATTTGAAACAACACATTGAGTTGAAGCATCGGAGCAGTCTTGGGGATTACATCAAATTTATATATCAGCACAATTATGGTTAGACTACGAGGTAACAGTCGCAAAGTTTATCCACCCAAATGAAGCTCACAGCATTTTGCGAAGGACCTGTTGCCTTCATGTCCCAACAAGACGTGGACAAGCTTGGACTGGACTAGTCCAGTCTAGTCTAATTGAGTAAGGGTGCAGCCTGATTGAGTAAGGTAAAAAAACAATAAACAATATTCATCAAATTGGTTACTGGTTTGCAGCCACCCATAAGGGTGCATATATGAAAGGAGGTACAGAAAATCCTTTTAATAGAAATACTACTGACCTCAAGGCTAAACTGTCTGAGGTAGATACTGTGCGCAAGCAGCAGATTGCTGTTCAGATGTGAACAAAGAATTTATAGACATCACAGTTCAGTGATTTTGGGTAGAAGGAGTTACAATGAAAAAAGAATAATGGATCATTTATTAACAAAAAATGATCTATGAACATGAACTAGTTCATTTTGAGCTGTATGAACTAAACATTGAATTAGTTTGTTTTATGTGTGAACTGGCACAACACTAGATTAGGCTATATGATAAACTGTCCCAGCAATCACAAAATCGTTACTTTCTTACTGCTAATAAAAAGAATCATTATGAAATTAATCATAAAATTAGAAAGCTTGCAGTCGGAATGTTTCGAGTTCCAAGGCTTACTTTGCAGACCCCTGCCAATTTTATCAGTAATGCTGTTTCTTTTGCCTATTTTTGAAAGGTTTTTTGGGGCTTGCACACCATCATATAATGGATAACTCCTATAATAATTCAAGCCATATGTCATCGTGTTTTGACATTTAGCATTACATACTACTATCCAATTAAAAGGAAATATAAATTGGAAAATGGAAGAAAAAAAAAAACATTGGAAAATGCCAAGTATTTACCTAATAATAACCAGCCAGTCTTTACCCTTCATATGAAATAACTAGCCTGAGATGCAGGCAGTCTGTGTTAACAGGTAACAGTGTAAAAAAAAATCAGCAGTTGTATCACTAGCATGGGTTAAATGGATATGGTTCAGTATTCAATCTGTAAGGTAGATGTTCCAATTGACTGGGGATCAAAGGTTAAATTACCATCTGCAGAAACAAAATCACTACTGATTTTTGCTGTTGGTGCTGTTGAAAACTATTATGCTAAAACACGCTTCACAGCTAGCAGTCAGTATATAACTGTTTATAAAATCAGTGACTATGTACATTTAAGTAACCTGGGTATTTCTGAATACTTTTGTGCCTACAGCAAGTTCTGTAGCTATTCTTCTTATGATTCATGAGCCAGAGGTCAATACATAATTCATAGCATGCTATTACCGGTGGGTGGAATTTATATTGAGTCCTAGCACTTCTCATTCAACTCTTACCACTGCCTTACCAATTAATTCAGAGTCTTGACAGTCCTATTAAAATACACTATTCACACAAATGTTTGGATGCCAATAAATGAGAACATACCAAATGCACAAAATACTATTAACTGTTAAAACATCATAATTTATATAACCCTTATTGTTATTATAATATGTTTATTCATTGGAGACATCATAAAAGTCCTGAAGATGGAAGAAGGGGTGAAGAGGAGACAGAGAATATCTGAGAGCAGAGAATAAATATGGCTAAAAGCAAGTGATATGAGTTTCAATCGCCAATATTCTGGTCAGGTCAACACAAGGGACACAAGTGTAGCAGAGCTGGAAGCAAGATATGTATGTGCTTACTGAGGGTATTCTAGTTTGGGTCAATATGGCTGGAAGGGTTATGGTCTATTTTTGTATTTGATTTAGCTGGTCTTTTTTGATAATTGTCTCAGAACCTAAATGCACCAAACAATGACCAGATCAAATTGATTTTACTCTTTGAGAGAATCTATTTCCTTAAATTCTGTATATTTCAATAACTGTATACGTCACTTAACTGCATGCTCATATTGCAGGATTTAACTTGAAATAGTTCCTTTATTTATAATAAATACATGACTTACTTCATGAATCATTATTATCAGGATGTTTTCAATTGTACAAAAGGTTATAAAGTAGTAAAGGTTTGGAGGCACTGTCTGCAGTTAGGCTCTTGTTCTGATAAATAATTTACTCTTGTCCTGCTCAGTATTCTGAGGAATGGGAACTGAAGGACAGACATCTGTGTGGGTACAGAACAGGACATGACAGGATGTGCTGTTATCTACACTGTGGTGATGTAATGTGTAACCACCCCAAAGAGGATTGTTTTCTATATCAGATTCTGCCTGTCTGAGCTAGAGACTACAAAGCATTTCTGTAAGTCACTTAGATATAAATCACATAGATAGAAACTGCAGATGTAAACATTATAGCACTTATAATTTGCTTACCACCATCTTTTTTGTCTTTCTTGAAAGTAATAAGACAAAAGGAATTGCAGACTGTTATTTCACATAGAAACAGTAAAACACAAAGTTCTTACAAAAAGCTAAAACATATTAAGGACTATTATTAAACAGCAGCATGTTTTTCATGTGTTTATTATTAGCATTACTTCCAGAAGAATTTGGTATTTAATTGATGTGAAGTAAATATGACATAACTTGCATTTTGTGATTATAAACAAAGTTAAACGTTGATGCCTGCAACATCATATATATTGAGACAGAAGCATGTTTACCACTGTGCTACATCACCTTTCCTTTTAATTACACTTTTCAATCTATACTAATCAGTGGGACCTGAGGATACTAATTATTGCAGCTTTGCAATATGAGGTTTGTATATCACATTTTTATCCCGATATGTTGTACAAGAGCGGCATGGTGGTGCGATGGCGCTGCTAGCACTTCTACGTCACAGCTAGCATGTTCTGAGTTTTAATCTCATGGCCAACTGGTGTGGAGTTTGCATGTTATCCCTGAGCCTGCATGGGTTTCCTATGAGTACTCTGGGTTCCTCTCACTGTCCAAAGACATGTGGATTAGGTCAACTGGCAGCTCTAAATTGCCCATAGGAGTGAATGTGAACGGTTGTTTCTGTGTTAGCTGTCTGTCCTCTCTCCTGAAGTCAACCTGGGTTTGGCTCCAGCTTCCCCCGTGACCCTGATGGATAAACAATATAGGTTATAGATGGATGGATGATATTAGATAAGGTAGATACTATTGATTGCTATTAATAAAAAGATATGATAAGTAATAACTGTTGATAAAAATGATAAGTAATAATTGTTAATCTCATCAAAGTTGTCAAATTAAAATGACTGACAAAGTGTTTGTTCAACTTCATTCTGTTGATGCTTTAAGAAGTGTTTTCCTAACAGTGTAACAAGGATTTCTATCAGTTTAAATGACAGCTGACTTATGGTCTTTCATATAAAGTCTGTAGATTACAGCATGACACCTGTCTACAGTTTTGTCTCAACTTTTAAACCACGAACACCAACGTCAACACCAGACGACAAAAGTTGAGAAAACTAAAATCTATTGCATCCTGTTGCCTCATTTTTACAGTGGAGCCATGTATTTCATACACTGCCGCCCAATCAAATTAATCAATTGCCCTCGCTCTTTAGCTGAATATGATTTACAGTACAGTACACAATAGCTCTGGAAATTGAGCAATTCTGCTCTTCTCCAAGCAGCTGTTTATTTAATTGAACACTTTCTCCTCAGAGCTAAGGCTGAACTCTCGGTGCTCATTTGTTTTTGCTCTTGCTGTGACCTCAGAGTCCAATAAAAGCTTAGTATTTTTTCCATTAATATTTCCTGGCTTACTGCAAATAAAAATCGTTCTGTCTAATTGCCTTGACTGTATATTACAAGCTGTACAATCTAACAAATAAATGAGAACTATTTAAGTGTTCTGGTAAGAATAATTATAAATAATCATGAAAATTAAAATGGCAGACAGATGATAAACAGTACCTTGAGATGTCTTCTATTAAAAGTATATAAAGGTATAGATCAAAAAAATCCATGAGGTTCACACAGCTGCTTTTTACCTCCGCCAAGGAGGTTATGTTTTCACCAGCGTTGGTTGGTTTGTTTGTTTGTTTGTCTGTTAGCAATATTACTCAACAACTTATAAACGGATTTTGATGAAGTTTTTAGGATGAGTCCGAAATGAATGAGTCCGAATTTTGGAAGTGATCCCGATTATTATCTGGATGCAGGGAATTTTTTTTTTAAGACTTTTTAGCGCGGATGACGTCATCTAAGTTACTGTGTCCGGACCATACCGAAGCGTAACTTCCAGGCTTGCGTTTGATGGTGTAATCTCATTCCTTTACCTTTCTGCACAACTTTTAGGCCAATTATCACAAAAATAATCAAATTATTAATCCTTCCTCATCTGTTATTCAAGGCGAGTCCTATACACAATGCTATCATATAAATGGCTGCACTTTTGCATTGTAGGGCTCAAATAATAAACAAATGTTGCATTTATAAAAATGCTGCATTTCTTACAATACCATATGGGGTACTGAACTTGGCGGAGGTCTGTGCTCCCCAAGTGCTTTTCTAGTTATTAATGTAATACTTGTACCGTAACAGAAGTTTAATTACTAGATGAACTGAATTGTATGTGTGTTGAAGCAGAAAAGACATTAAACTGTATGATACTGCAGTCCTCCAAAACTGGATGATTCTGGATCTAGCTCCCTACAGTACACTTTCAGTCATTATTTCAAACTCAATGCAATAAAGTGTTAGGAGAACTGCCACTATCTCTCTTCTTCTCCCAGATGCCTGCTTCACATTTTCTAGCTTATGAAACCTTGACAGTGAGAAATGCATACACTAGTCCTAATCACAGTGGAAGTGTTTATTGGACTACCCAAGGCATTTCATACATTATGTTATCAGAACAAATAAACAAAGCAAAATTTGTCTTTTGGGGTCCTTTCGATTCTTTTGTTGTGTTCTGTGATTGCCAGACCAACTTAGTTCGAAGTGACTGAACAAAAATGTTTAATATTTGTAGAATGCACTACTTCCCAATAGAGCTCAAGACACTGCACTATCATAATTAAAGAGGATCCTAATATCCAGATGCACACAAGCAATCAATCAACTCTCTGCTTCTCATTCTCGATTTCTTTCCTGTCAATCATTAGGGCATTCTGAATCTGGCTCTAGATTAATTTAAGATCCTAGTGGCAAATAAAGACTGCTCTGGGGTATGTTGCAGCAGGAATCAGCAGTTGTGTATAAACAATAACAGAACATTTAATAGTTATTCCACGAGCTGGAGTCAGTATATGCCAGCATAGGATAAGTGGAATAAGTCTAGAATGAACAGAAGTGCTGGATGACTAGGTTTAGCAATTAGCTTAACACAAGTCATTATGACTACCACTGTTTTTTTTCTGTATTGGCATAGCTACTAATGGTATATGCTGTGATATCCCACTAGTACATTGGCCATCAGGACGCATGATTTCTCATATCCAGTGGGTGTGGATAGAATTAATACATACTATAATACATGGGAATGGCACGCTCTGATTGGTCTACTATCAGGAAATAAAACAACAACAACAATCAAACAAAAACAAACAAAACATTATTCTGAGTGGATAATGCTTGAATCAAAATGGTGGACATTCGCAGTTTCTCATGATCACTTGGAGCAGGCAGCATCATGATTGTCACACTTTGAAAAAAAAAAGTTCATCTGTTCTGTCTCTGTAATAGTTAAATTATGACTATAAAATATAACTATAAATATGTACCTATAAAATCTTGTTTTAGTTCGCTTTACATTAGGATTCTGTGTAATGGGTTTAAAAACATGCTATCGACTACACAGTGTTTAGCTTTATTTGGAACAAGTGGAGTTCACCTTACCTACACCTGTTATGATTAAAATATGTAAAAGTAAACGATGAAATCATCATTTAGTTTGCTTTTTATATTCCCATGTAGTTTTTACTAACCCTGCGTTTACATTGGGGCACGATGTCCAAGGAGCTCCATGATTTAAGAGCATGCTTGGAGGGACCATTAAAGGTTCTGTGTAGAAATCTACAACAGATGTGTCTGTTGAAGACATCCTAGGTAGGTGCATGAACCATCTCAGCTGGCTCCTCAGCTATGAGTCCATCCCAAATGTCTGAAATCCTCATCCTATCTCCAAAGGTGAACCCAGACACCTCTCACTTACTCACTCGTTTGCTGAATCACTTAATCCTACTGCTAGGGTTCGCGAGGAGGCTGTGCCTATCTCAGTCGACAGTGGGTAGAGGCACGGTACACCATGAACACCTCACCAGACTATCGCAGGGCAACACAAAACAACCATTCACCTTCACACTCACATGTAGGAACGATCTGGAACAGCCCCGTTATGCGCCTAACGCGCATGTCTTTGGACTGTAGGAGGAGACCGGAGTACCCGGAGGATACCCAAGCAAGCACGGGGGGAAGGTCCTGGTTTTGAGTCCTTGGCTCAGCGAGAGCATTCGTGTGTAGCGTTTGCAGGTTCTCCCCATGCTTGTGTGGGTTTCCTCCGGGTACTCTGGTTTCCTCCCACAGTCCAAAGAAATGCACATTAGGCTGAATGCCTTTTTCAAATTGCCCCTAGATGTGAGTGTGAAAGGTTGTGTGTGTGTGTGTGTGTGTGTGTGTGTGTGTTGAACCTGTGATGGACTGGCGAGCTGCTCAGAGTGTACCCTGGTACTGTTCAGGGTGCACCCCTTTGCCCAGTCGGCTGAGTTAGGCTTCATCCTCCCTGCAACCCGAGTAAGCGATCTGGCAAAAGAATGAATTAATGAATTCTACTGGAGGAAATCACCACCTGTCTATTATCAAATTATTATTCATTACTGTATTTGACTAAATTATTATGTGTGTGGAATTCAAACCATTCATAACTATCAAATCAGCCAATCATGTTCAGTGATCTGCATAAAATCACAAATATAGATCAGGAATTTCAGATAATACCCACATAAAATCAGTTTGCTTGTAGTAGGGTTGTTGGTGCTGGACAGGATGGGGTGAGTATTTCAGAAACTGTTGATCTCCTGTTTCACAAATAACAGTGCATAGAGTTTATACAGAGTTATGTGGAAAACAAAAAACATCCAGCAGGCAACAGTCGGGTTAGAGGAAATGCTTTGTCGATGAGTGAGATCAGAGAAGGATGGACGTATCTGTGTGGGCTGACAGGAAGCATATAGTAACTCGAATGACCACTCTTGGAGTGATGATCAACGGTGAGCAGAAAAGCATCTCTGAATTCATAGCACAGAAGCTTAAGGTGGATGAGTTAGATTGAGCTGTATAACCACTCAAAGTTCCATCGGATCCCACTCCGAACAACAGGAATACCAGTTTACAGTTTACAGTGGGCACAAGTAAAAGACTGGAAAAAACAAACAAACAAACAAAGAAAAAAGATATTGTCTTGTCTTTAAGTGGTGCTTGTTGTATAATTTCAAAATCTATTTTAATGCATTCTATGAAGTTCTGTCTCCAATAAATAGCAAAGCATCATGCACAATCTAATGCTGTGTATATTTCAAAAGCTGTATTATGTTATTTAAACACACAAACAAACAAACAAACAAACAAACAAAAACAAACAAACAAACCCCTTGTGGTTCTGACGTTATAGAACCCATGCTGTAGTGATGTTTAGCGGCCGTTAACTCACAGCTGTCGCCATCTAGTGGTTGTTGTAAAAATAAATTAATAATAATATTAATAATAATAATAATAATAATAATAATAATAATAATAATAATAATAATAATAAAAGTTGGTTTTAAAGCTCACAGTGTTTTGTTAGAATTTGAATTTTTAGCACTTTGGAAAAATGTCTGAAACTAAATAAATTGTTTTTCTTTTTAAGACTTGCCAGAAGTTATTCAAACTTTTTTGGCTTTTTGTGATTTAAATTTTTCTGTATCTTGGAGCCTTCAAAGTGTCTGTCGATCACTTACATTTCGTGCAAAATGCAGCTGTGAGATCACTCACCATCACCAAGAAAACAAACAGTAACACCGCATCAGCTGTGAACTTGCTCCTTGTTTTCACTCTGTCTCTGATCTACTGTGCCGTTGCTCCGCTCCTATGTCTCTGAGGTCAGAATCAGAATACTTTATTTATCACGGAGGAAACTGTGTGCACACAGTTGCTCCATACCATAAAGAATAAGGTAAAGATAAAGTCTCAATATAAGAAAATTACAAATAATTATATACTTTAATACAAACGGTGTGGTGTTGTAGCGCCTCCACGCCGACAGGAGGCGCCTGTAGAAATCCTTTGCTGGTTAGCTGGAGACTCTGGGTAAATTTAATGGCGGAGTCCTGAGTACAGTGAAAGCTGTTGAACGCGATTCCTTTGTGGTTTCGTTATATAATATTAGTGAACGTAGCGAGTCACTAAGTAGTAAGTAATATATAAACATTTAAACCGCTGTTACCTTTCGAGAAATGGCCGAAACGAACTCTGGTAAGCTGTGTTTTTCTTTGAGCCAGAGACGGTTGCTGTTAGCTAGCTAGGTCACAGGCTAAGCGTTCAGCCTTTTACATAATTGCAGTGCTATAGTGTATAGAAGGAATTAGCTTTAAAGTTAGCCTTTCTGTAATGGGGTCGTCGCTTTCTCGGTGTATAAACTGCACTCGGGTTTTGGATGGAGAGTTGGTTAAACATGACCGCTAGCATGGCATCTACGAGCTAGCGGGGAAGCTAACATAGCGCTGCCGTCAGCTTCACCTCTCATACCGACCACGAACCGCGTCCACTGGTCCTTTAGTGCGGAACACTGTTTTAAACACCGCGGTAGAATTATTTCCTGTATAATTTGGAGTGTGTTAGAAAGTGGAGCAGATGGATGACTGAGCAGAAGGCTAGCTGATGGACGTGTTGTGTGTAATGTCTGAGCGGCACGCCCACATCACAGTCCACATCCACCTGCACCAGGAGTGCTCTCTCTAAACCGTATGGTCACATGACATGGCTTCATGATTTAGCCCACTGTGTATCGCTTCAGTGAAGCATGTGTAGAGTAGACTGCACACAATTCACTGCAGATTCACTGTTTTCCTCCCCACAGACCAGATCAGTGACCTGAAACACGACAACATTGTTTCCCCAGGGATCTCAGACCAAGAAAAGGAGATGGCTACGAATGCCCTTGAATCATTTACGGTATGTACAGTAGTGTTTTCACTTAGTCCAGCTGTTATTCAATGCCGTGATATTCTCATCGAACCCCTTGAGAGTGCTTGATCTGCTGAGCTGATAACGCCATCTTAAAATCTGCACTATTAACATTGGATACTTTTGTTTATCCACCACTCCTATTATTTTTACTGTTACACTAAATCAGTTGGAAACCTGAGTGAAAGGATGAGGCATTTTGCTGGAAACCAAAAAGCGGTTAATGGCGATGATGGTTTGGTCAATCATGAGTTATGCTTCTACGGAGAATTCAAAGCTTTGAAAATCGGTGCTGTCGAAAGATACTTCGAATCTCGTGGAGGGATGACATTTCTAATGAGGATGTCTACATCAGGATTGGAAATCAGCTAAAGCCTTGCCAACAGCTACTGTCAAGACAAATGAGGGTTGTTTTTTTTCGACACCTGGTGAAGAAAGACTGCCTAAGCTAGAAGTCGCTGGTGGGTAGAGTGCATGGAAAAAGACCAAGAGGCCAGCTTCGCATCACTTGGCTAAAAGACGTAAGCCAGCACTGCAGTGTGACCCTCTCTCGTATGATTTCAATGGCCAGAGACTGGGAGCTGTGGAGAGAACAAATCGGCAATCCGGATGACCGACTCTGATACAACCACAACAACAAACCTATTACTTATGCATTACAAGGATCTGTATTTGGATTTGTCATTGCTTTACTCAGAATGCTGAAATCAAAAAGCCTTATATAGGAACATTAATGTATGTTTCAGTCGCACTGACGGTTTTCAGCTTGATTTTAGGTTAAAACTTTGTCATCAGTTTTGGACTTGCTACTGTGTTGCAGTAAATTCACACAGGACATTGAGACCTGTATGCGTATGAATTGGTCCATCAATGTCGATGATTGTACTAAATAATTTAGGAACACTGACACTGTAATGTTAGACCACAGGTGAAAGCTCACGGTGTTTTGTTTGAATTTTAGCACTTTGGAGAATTTTCTGAAACTAAATCAATTTCTTTCTTTTTAAGGCTTGCCAGAAGTTATTCAAACTTTTTTGGCTTTTTGTAATTTAAATTTTTCTGTATCTTGGAGCCTTCAAAGTGTCTGTCGATCACTTACATTTCGTGCAAAATGCAGCTGTGAGATCACTCACCATCACCAAGAAAACAAACAGTAACACCGCATCAGCTGTGAACTTGCTCCTTGTTTTCACTCTGTCTCTGATCTACTGTGCCGTTGCTCCGCTCCTATGTCTCTGAGGTCAGAATCAGAATACTTTATTTATCACGGAGGAAACTGTGTGCACACAGTTGCTCCATACCAAGTAAAGAATAAATATATATACAGATATCTACATATGTGTATAAATATATAGATGTGTAATTACTACTATCTATATAAACAGACACAGATTGAACACTGTCAGTGAGTAATATGTACAGTATTATCAATATGATAAACAAAATGCAAATGTATAACAGTGGATGTTGTTGCTATGTGGAGGAGTTGTACAGTTTAATGGCCACAGGTAGGAATGGTTTCCTGTGTCGTTCAGTGGTACATTTAGGTGGTATCAGTCACTCACTGAACGTGCTCCTGTGACTGATCAGCCGGTTGTGAAGCGGGTGGGAGGTATTGTTCAGTAATGTCCTTATTTTGGACAACATTCTCCTCACTGACACTACCGTCACAGAGTCCAGCTACATCCCCACAACGTTACTGGCCTTGCAGATCAGTTTCCTCAGTCTGTTTGTGTCTGCAACCCTTGGCCTGCTGCCCCAGCATGCAACAGCATAGAGAATAGCGCTGGCCACAACAGACTCATAAAACATCCTAAGCAGTGTTCGGCAGATGTTAGACAACCTTAGCCGCCTCAAAAAATAGAGATTGCCCTGGCCCTTCTTGTAAAGTGCGATAGTGTTAACCCAGTCCAGTTTATTGTCAATATAAACTGAAAATATCCTGGTTTCTCCTCAGTCTGGGAACTATGATGATGCCCTTAAGCAGCTAGAAAGTCTCCAGGAGCTGAACAAAGATGACTACAAGATCACCATGAATAAAGCTGTCACTGAGTTTTACAGAAGTGGCCAGACAACCACAAGCACACTGAAGCAAACTTTAATGATGATTAAAAACCAGGTGAGAAAATACCATCATGAGCTGCAATATATCTCTAGTTGCAAAAAGTCCAGTGTTGGTCATGCGTGATGAATTTTTTTTATTTGTAGGTGCATTCTGCTGTGGAGGATATTGATGGTTTAGACGATGTTGAAAACAGCATTCTGTATTACAATCAAGCCATCATTCACTACCACATGCGGCAGTACTCAGAAGCTATAGCCATTGGAGAGAAGCTGTACCAGTTTCTGGAACCTTTTGGTATGTTATAAAGTATCATGGGTACTTCACACAGGGTTTGTTCTTTAATTGAATTGGAGAAATACACACACACACACCCCACATCTACGTATTGCTGGTTCTTAGTTCCACCTATGAGGAGAGCCATAGTGAATGACATTGCATTCTAAGTCGTTGAGCTGAGAAAAAGCAATGTGCATTTTTTTTTTTAATTATAAGAACATTTTAGAGCCACTGCGGTCGCCATGTGTGAATCCCCTCTGCATCACTGGTTCCTGAACACCGTGAAGCAATCAACCCTCCATTCAGTGAATTAACACATGTTGTGATGTCATGTGCAGTGTGAATTGAAAAGCCTGAACTATATGATAAACATTACTGCTACATTTCCAGCAGGATTTACACAGCGCTGGGTTTCAGTTGCAGTGTGTCTCAGGTCACATACTTTCATTTCATACACTTAAATGTAGTACACTATGTGCTGTATGTACTTACTTACAGGGTTTCAACAAGGTAGTGTTGTCTCAAATCGAATACAACATTTACCGGAAATGATGGCGTTGTTTAGCTTTATCTGCTTTATTATAGGCTTTTTTTTTTTAATCAATGCTTTTAAAGTGAATGCATTTTTAATTTTTTTCAACTGTCTGCATGGATCTTTCACCCAAAGTGGTAGTTACATCATCGTCAGCATTGCCGCCATGCCTTCTTCCAACTGGCTAAAAATAGGTTGCTGATACGTCCTCTCCGGTTCAGATTCAGAATACTTTATTGATCCCAGAGGAATTTGTGTGGACACAGTTGTTCTATACCAAATAAAGAAAAAGATAAAGTCTCAATATAAGAAAATTACGAATATATATATTGTATGTATGTATATGTCTGTGTGTGTTTGTGTATGAATATATGTGTGTGTGTGTGTGTGTGTGTGTGTGTAAGTCTAAAATTTGAAGTTACTAATTTCTATATAAACAGATACAGAATGAATGAATCCTGTCAGTGAGTAATATGGACAGTATTATCACTATGATAAACAGTAGAATGCAAATGTATAATAGTGGATGCTGGTATCAGTCTCTCACTGAACGTGCTCCTGTGACTGATCAGCAGGTTGTGAAGCGGGTGGGAGGTATTGTTCAATA
>JBCNYH010000001.1:25554330-25564410 GCA_039654325.1 Tandanus tandanus
ATCAGTTCCTTGGTCTTTGTCACATTAAGCTGCAGATGATTCTGCTCACACCATGTGACGAAGGAATCCACAGCAGCTCAATATTCCATCTCATCACCTCCACTGATACATCCAAATACAGCAGGGTCATCAGAAAACTTCTGAAGGTGGCAGGTAGCCAAAATATTGACTGTTGAAGGTGTTAACTGTGCAGTGTTGCACACTCAACATTTTGACTAAACTTTTTCAGTACAACATCTGGGTTCTCATAGTGCACTTCACACTGCGATGCAACTGTATAAGTTGTGAATGAACTTGTACATTCAAAATATCTAGTGTAAACACATGAGTATGTGAATGGAGACACTATATCACAGCACAAGACACCCATTCATGTTAAAAGTGTTTGAAGATTTTGTACTTTGGCACTGTATTCTAAGGGTGTCAAACTCATGTTTACTGAGGGCCACATCACTAAATATTGAGGTCATCAAGGGCCGGATAATCTAGTCAAAAAGGGCAGCCATGAAACCTGCATGGCAAAATAAGTATAGTTTACAGATTTAGTTTATGTTTATCTTTAAATTTATTTACTTTCCTTTTACTGAAAATGCTTGACAGTAACATGCTAGCATGTAGAATGACACTTGAAATAGGTTTGCCGCCACCTAGTGGATGGACGATGTATTATGTTTCATGGTAATGGTTGATGCGAACAATGTACGAAAATCATATGCTTTAAAAGTACTTGCGTGCCACATAAAATGAGTTGGTGGGCCAGATTTGCCTCCCAGGCCTTGAGTTTGGCACCTGTGCTGTATTCTGAAGTATGCTACTTCCATTCTTTATTTACTGCATTTAGAAAAGCATAATGAAACCATTGAAACTTATAGAAGTGAAACATAACTGAAATGACACAGAATTAAGGAGTTTATTTACCATAGTTTAATAGGTTTGCAACAACATATGTATTCATTCAAATTTTTATTTAAATTCCTTGTAGCTTTTTATACAATTATACGTTGAAATAAACACAGCTTTAAATTCTCGACTGTTTTCTCCTGATTTTCATTTGTAGCCAACTGGTAAACCTCCAGCCTCTACCTGACCTCTAAAACTATCCTGATTTTTGGGAAACTCTCAGTAGATTTACATTTACAGCATTTGGCAGTAGTGCTGGGTTTTTTTTTTTGTTTGTTTGTTTTTTTGCTTTTTGTTTTTAAATACGACTGAGCAATTGAGGGTTAAGGCTTGCTAAAAGGCCCAACAATTTCAGCTTGGTAATACTGGGGTTTGAACCCCTGACCTTTGATCAGTAAACCAGAGCCTTAACCACTGAACCACCACTGCCACTCTGTCTTTTGGACCACAGTAATAGAGAAATCTTAGTTCATAGGTTTTTGTACTTTTGGAGGAAGGTTTTTATGTATCTGCTGATTATGAGGTTCTGTGTCATAGTTCTTCCAGGCAAATTTTTTTAGCTCTTTCTTCAGTGTATGTACCCTATCAGCACAAGAGTAACCATGAATATTGTAGATGTACCGTGATTGGTTGAATTCATGAACCAATGCATCACTGGTAACTGCCAAAAAAAGATCTTTGGGAAATTGCCACGAAAACAACAGCTCTTAACGGTATACCTCGTCCATATTTCTACTGGTAGTAAGAACTGGTACTGTAGTGGGTCCTTTCAATGACTCCTGAAACTCTTTGCTCTGAAATCACTTGCAGACTCAGAGATTCTTTTTGCAGACATGGAGTTGAATAAGCCCTCTTATTGAACATGCCTAGACTCAGATACAGCTTTTATAATCGAATGAAACATACTTTCTCTTTAAACAAAGGACAGTAAGATACAACACTGTTTAAGAGTAACTGAATTTATTTTTATGAGGTACACTGGAGTTGCACTTTAAGAGATTTGAATTGATCGAGTAGGCATTTAAATTGAATGCTCCCACTTTGCTGTGGGCTGGTGCCTTGCAGTCAAGTGGTATGGCTTGATGATGTTCTCTGTTCTAGAAGAGAAGTTTGCTCAGGCAGTGTGCTTCCTGCTGGTGGATCTTTACCTACTCACCTTCCAGCCAGAGAAAGCACTACATCTGCTTGCAATGCTGGAGAAACTCTCAGTACAAGGAAACAACAAAAATGGCAAGGGAGAGGTAAGAAACAAAATTTAAATTACTGGGTTTTGATTTTATGCATTTTTACTAATCCTGTTCTTATTTTCTTTTGGTTCTCTGCTTTTTTACTTTGTACTGTGTCAGTAGTCATTGCAGCTTCTATTGTTTTAAATTAGTAGTAAAAATAAAATATACTGTAGATGTTAGAGTATTACAGTTGTCATGTGATGTGGAGGTGTGGTTCAGTATTTGGAAAGCTGGTAGTTTATAATCATTAAAAAGAACCTAAAGCCTCAGTCTTGAGTTGTTATAACTTTTTTGGTGGTGTTGATGGTTGTATAATTAAACTCTCCGTAACTGTTAAAAGTGACGAAATTATGTTTAAATAATGGATACATGCAAAGCCTTATTATTCTTTATTTGCTAATTTTTAAATTTGATATGTAATAGGGTATGAGTAACACAACCAGAGAATCTGCTGCTCAGAAAGCTGAATTTGCTGCCATGATCGAGGCGGCCAAGTCCCGGATGCACCAGGTAGCTTGTCTCACAGATTCTTCAGGCTAAAACAGTTTTTACACATGCTCTATACAATTAACTCTGTAAGTATTTACACCCTTGATAAAGATGGGATTAAAAAGGTTGTGGGGAAAATCATTGAAGTGAAATCAACCCTTTTATTGAGATAAACTTGTTCAACTGAACAACCTGAAGAAAATGAGTAGCATGTGCCCTAATTTGAGGCCGCACGGTGGCTTAGTGCTTAGAGCGTCTACCTCACAGCAAGAAGGTCCTGGGTTCGAGTCCCGGGCTCAGGCGTTTCTGTGTAGAGTTTGCATGTTTTTCCTGTGCTTGCATGGGTTTCCTCCATGTACTTAGGTTTCCTCCCACAGTCCAAGACTGCTGTTCCAAATTGACCCTGGGTGTGAGTGTGAATGGTTGTGTGTTGCCCTGTGATGGTCTAGCGAGCTGTTCAGACCGAGAGTTCGCCACACCTTCGCCCAGTGTTGGTTGAGATAGGCACCAGCCTCCCCACGACCATAGTAGGATTAAACGGTTCAGCAAATGAGTGAGTGAGAGTGAGAATGTACCATAATTGCTGGCTTTGCCCGTAGTACTTTCCATTACCGCCCTTTTCCAGTATAACGGCATTATTTTTATTTCTAATCCTAAAGGGATCGGAGACCAGTTCTCAGTAGATAATTCACATAAGGTCCTGAAGGTTTCTGGGAAAAAATTTTTTGGCTCCTCAGCTGATAGTACAGATTCAGGTCAGGGGACTGGGATGGCCATAATGGTTGATAATAAATAATGATGCCATAATGAAGCTTGATGGAGAGAAAATGGAGTGAAACCTGGATTTTTTAAAAATGGAAATCGCAAAAAAACTATGAGTGTTTGTACTATGTGGTGGAGTTTACTTGAGATTAGTAATACGTTCTTTAAAGTATCTTACCTGTCAGCATTTTAAGTTGAATTATAGGCCTCCTTTTCTGTGTTTTCCTAATTTTCCCCACATGTGTTTTGCAGTATAAAGTACGGGCCTACATTCAGATGAAATCCCTCAAGGCTTGTAAAAGAGAGATCAAGTCTGTTATGAACACAGCTGGAAATGTGAGTTATTACTGAATACCTGTATCATGCATGCTGTTTCACATAAAGTGTGTATCTGTCAGCTGTTTTAGTTTATCATATGCATGGAGGAATGCATTGGTAATATGACCTAAATGGTGGAAACATCATTTGAAATAGATTTTACAGAGTACTAGTTCAGGTTTGTGCAAAAAAGATCTTCCATATTTTACTCTTGGGGCTTAACCACCCTCTCTCTCCCTCACTCTCTCTCTCCCTCTCCCTCCCTCCCTCCCTCCCTCACTCTCTCCCTCCCTCTCTCTCTCTCTCTCTCTCTCTCTCTCTCTCTCTCTCTCTCTCACTCACAGTCTGCACCATCTCTCTTTCTGAAGAGTAATTTTGAGTATCTTAGAGGAAATTACCGTAAAGCAGTGAAACTCCTAAATAGTTCTAACATTGCTGAACATCCTGGACCCCTCAAGACAGGTACATAATTCACAAAAACTACACAGTGCTTATTGTTCATATTCTCAGTAAAGTATACTAACGAGATTGTTTCCAAGTCTAGAGTGTTTCCTTCTAATAACATGGTGAAAGCAGCCAATACTAAATGTCGTTTATGCCATCAATAATGATAAAAACCCTTTCCTCCTTTTCTAGGTGAATGTGTGCGCTGCATGTTCTGGAATAATCTGGGCTGTATTCACTTTGCTATGGGAAAGCACAACCTGGGCATCTTTTACTTTAAGAAAGCCCTGCAAGAGAATGATCATACATGTGCACAGTTAGGAGATGGCAAGAACGGCCAGGGTGAGTGGCAGAATATCCAATGTGTAAGAAGGCAACCATGATATTTACTTGAGTCTTCTTGGTTCCAGTGAAGGAGATAACAGTGTCAAATAGTTCAAGTATGGGTGTATTGCCCAATGTCCATGTACATGGTGTTGTATGGGTGTTATACACGCTTGATTTATATTGAGTCCGGGATCAATAAAGTATTCTGATTTGGCCATATACACTTCACCCTCGATTTCCCATACTCTTATTTCCCGGATTTCGGATTTCCCCTACAAAATCCGGCGCCGGACATTATTTGTTATTGCCGGAAAAATGCTCGGACAAGTCCGGGAATCGATGATGGAAGGCCGGGTCGGTCATGTTTTTCTAATTTCCCTCCTGTCTGGCCCGTTCCCGATCGAGTGTATGGACGAAAATGAAACAGCAGAGGGGCACGAAATAATGTCCGATGAACAGATAGTGGCATCAGTGACGGGAGAGCAAAGTGAGGACAGTGAACACAAGTCGGAACCCACATTTAAAATGAATGTGATAAAAGAATGTGCTGATACGCTCCTTAAGTTTGTGGAAACACAATATTGTGTATTGAGTGTCGGATAAGTGTCGTAAAAGTCCGGGACTGCTGCTGAATAATGGCGATTGCTGGACTGATTATAGTAAATGTCCGGGAAAGGGTAGGGACCACGGACATTAGTGATTGCCGGACTTTTGAGGTTCCCGGACAGCCTATCCCCCAATAGTCTGGGAAATCGAGGGTGAAGTGTAGTGTATTTATCCATTATGAATGCTTGCGTTAAAGTGCACGTTTAGGATAATAAGTCAATAAGAAACTTCTATTCTAATTTCAAACTAGATATGTGACCTGCTCCAGCATAATACAGATTAAGTAGGGAATTTTACATATTAAGATATTCATATATTTGGAAAGCGAATTTAATGTGCTTCAAAATGAGGTATTTTTAAAGTGAGGTACATTTTTATAGCATGAAAACTGAGTTTTTCTTTATATGTCACTAATCAGGAAATCCTACTTTAGAGAAAATAGCACTTACAGTTACAAAACCAGTTTCTGAATGTCCGCGTTTGAAACTCCCTTTCATCCATACACTAAATAATTCCGGCTCTTGACCAATCAGCGCTGTTTTCCTAGCAACAAATGAGTTCTATTTGCACTGAGTCATGTCTGCTTTGAGGCTTCTCATTAGTTTACCATTATATGATTTGGGGAATCCTTCTGGGAATCTGTAAGTAGGTAGAGTATTCTGGTAGCGAATATAAATAATAAGGAAATTGAAAGGAAGGGATTGAAAATCGGCAACAGTAAGTGGATATTTCTTTTGTTTTACAACAACTTGGACATGGAACCCTTTCTTAAACGAGTATTTTAGCATGGATAGATTGTGTTTATGGATATTTGAACTCGGTTATGTGGATGATTATGCTTTGAAGGATGTATTTTTTGGTGATATCGCATTTTCGTCCAGGTAAACCATTTTCAACTTACTTTGACTCTTACTCAAAACACTGCCTTCCGACTTAATCCGTATTAAGCGGGTCATATATGATCCAGTGGTGTATACCTAGTGTCGGTCTGGGTGTACGAGACTCACCCAAGGTTTTTAATTAAAGGGAGAACCACCAGAGTCATTGACTCTTGTTTTGGTCTAAATTCCCCAAAGGAATGTTTTTACTCCCATGATATCTTGGAAGATATTTTTAAGAAGGTGCCACAACAGGTAGTGTTAGTTTCTGTCGCATGCACTTTCTAAGCAGCTCATTTATTTGTTTTTGTTTTACTTATTTACTTGATATGTATGATATTATATAATATTATGTGTCTTATTATTGTGTGCCGCGGGCTTGCTCATTAGGGATGTGTAGGGGTTGTAGAAAAATGTTTAAATTACTTTCACTATGTAAAGCTGCTTTGCGACAATGTCAATTGTAAAAAGCGCTATACAAATAAAACTGAATTAAATTGAATAATTTATTTACATAGTAACCCTAATATCCTTTAGAAATGTTCTTATGATATAGCCTCAGGTGCTGACATGGAATAAGCAAAAATCGCTCACACAAGTTTAGGATCAGATCTATATGGTTTAATAAGTTGTCTTGACTAGCAAAAATAAACAATATAGAGACCTCTTAATAATTAGTTTAGTAGTATTGGATTCCCATCACTGTGATGTGAAATCACCATTTATAGAGAATGTTCTTTTCAGTACAGTGTAGATGCAGCTGTTTTCTCCACATAAGACATTTTCTTTTGTCAGGCCTACTTTAACACCAGTTTTGTGCTTATTATTTGTTGCTTTGACAGCTTTTGTGTATATTGCCTGGTTGACCCTTTGATAGACATGTGATTGAGCAAAACTTCTATTTTTCTTTTTCTTGCAGCTAAAAAGTTCACAGGTATTCCCATGTGTGCTCTACTGGCAAATAAACGATATGAGCTGCTTTATAACTGTGGCATTCAGCTTCTGCACCTTGGCCGGCCATTAGCTGCCTTTGAGTGTTTAATGGAGGCTGTGCAAGTATACCACTCGAACCCTCGTCTCTGGCTGCGGCTTGCAGAGTGCTGTATTGCTGCCAACAAAGGGGTGAGAGAAGCAAGCTTATAGACTAACATCCTGATTATTATCACTAGTTTCTGGACTCTGGGCTAACGGTTGTTCTTCATGGTGTGTATTTTCAGAGTACAGAACAGGAGACTAAAGGTCTGCCCAGTAAGAAGGGAATAGTTCAGTCCATTGTAGGACAGGGATATCATCGCAAGATTGTTCTGGCATCACAGTCCACACAGAACACAACTTACAGGTGTGCTGTCCTCCTGTCTTATTTCATCACATGCTTCTGAGTGCATCTCTTTCATTAATATGTGATGTCTGTGCAACATTTAAAAATTCAGAAATGTAAGCCATCAAATTATATGTTTTCTGGGCATCTGAGGGCGTACATTCTGATTGCTCATTGCTGCAAAAAAAAAAAGCATTTTTCAATATGAAAACATAAAAGAAGGCATAAGAAGAAACAATGATAACTAATTTGCGATGCATGAGCTTAAAATAGAACTGCTATCTAATTAAGATCTAGATCTAGGCATATGGATTTTTGATACTGGGTGCAAATATGTTCTTGTTCCCTTTAAACGAGTCAGTCATGCAGATCTTCATCTCATCAAGTTTCATGTGGAATCAGCATCTTTTATAAAGTAATCCGACTCTATGCTGTACTTAACTCTGGTTGACTTTTAGTAAAGAAATCAATTATTGTACGGGCAGGCCTGCGCTATGTATAACGGTAAATACTGCATCTAAAGGATCACTACAGGACGCAACCCACGGCTGTATGCGGAGTAGTGTGGCATAATTCGATGATTGGCCAATCTTTAAAGGGTCAATAATGGTGCTGACTTCTATACTTTGCAGTGGGACCCCACTGGAACAAACTTGAGGCCGAGGGAGCTAGAATTCACTCCTTGGAAAATCACTGGACTGCTGAAATGACAAGGGGGATGTGTACCCCTCCCCTAAATCTGCGCCTGAATAATGTTAAATGTTTACTCAAATGCTGTCTTGAAAGTACTCTGCTCTGACCACTGTACTGTTCATTCTGTCCAGCAGGTGGCACTGTGTATTTATTATATATAATAAATGCATTCAATTTTTTGATGCACGAAATTTGTGTGTTTCTGTGTGTAGTGAGGGTCAGTCAGCAGCAATACCTGTAGCAAGTATGGAGTTTGCAGCAATCTGTTTGAGGAATGCGTTGCTCCTGCTGCCAGAGCACCAGCAACATGAGGGTAAACCAGAGAATAGCTCAAAAAGCTCCAGCCAATCAGGCAGCACGGAGAGTGGCAGTGAGAACAGTGATGCCTGCAGGTATATACAGCCCATTGTACATTGTAAGATTATTATGCAATAATAACATCCTGTCATGACATAAATTTTGCATTGTGCGTCTAGCACTGGAAGGATTTGGTAACATTTGCAACCTGGGATTTGATTTACAGTGGGAAGAGCCAAGAGGGAGACAAGTTCATTCCGGCTGCCCCCTCGTCACCTCTCAGAAAACAGGAAGTGGAGAACCTCAGGTAAGATCAAAGGCAGTCCTCCAAAAAGTGTCTGCTGTGCACCTCTCATTCCAACCCACCCTCCCTCCCTTCTAGACCTGGGCGTTTTTCATTTATTTTCATCATCTGTCGGTCCAGACACAGGGCTGTGGAGAGGAAAGAGTGGGCGGGTTAAGGGGTGACCTGGGATTGACACCCTGGTACAGTGACATGTTTACGAGCACACAAGCCACCTACTCAGGTTTCGCTTCCCGGAATCTGGCAAGCCTTTTGTGTTCCAGTTTACTGCTGAGAAGACTGCACCTCCTTTTTCTCCTTCCCTCTCTTTCCCCCCCTCTTAACCCCTTTAATGATTGGCTTGTAGTAGATCTGGCAGTAACAGGAAACAGAACAAAGATGGAGGGTTATGAAGGGTTTAATTGAGAATATACTTAGGGTTGGGCTTAAGAAATACTAGTACCTACAGTTTCATGTCTGGGGATGTGTAGATCAGCTAAGAGAAAAATGTAACATTATTCAAAAACAAACTGATTGTACTGTGTGTTGGTGAAAATTGCAACCTATTTGATACGTTACCTTTATTTTTGATTTCTTGTGAGTGTTAGTCAGTTTGAATTGAATAGATTTAAATCCCCTGCATGAAGCCTCCTTACACAGAGTGTGTGTGTGTGTGTGTGTGTGTGTGTGTGTGTGGTTGGACATGTGCAAATGATTTTGTGCCTGGGCAAACGCTTTTAACATGAAGTCTCTTTTTTGATTTTTTTTTTGTCTTTACCACTTAAATAATTCTTAACTAAGACACACTAATTAAGCATCAACTATAGACCATTAGACTATACCAAAACATTGACGTATTTGAAGTTTATGACCTGGTGACTTGGTCGTGTCTGGAATCTATGGCTGTCTCTGAATCACAGATGTCTGGAGTTTACCTCGGCCTCACTCAAATGCCTAGTTTATTTCTTGAGTAAATATGCTTACCCTTGTTTTGAGGTTTGGTTGCAACATACCTCCTTTTTCCACTTTACAAGTCCTGCAATTTACAACAAATGTTGTGATATTAAGAATGTTTAGGAGTACAGATGGTACAGTTTGCAATGAAAAGTGTAGTTGAAACTTGTTTATCTTACTTACAGGTGCTGCATTTTAGCCTGTAGTGCTTATGTAGCTTTGGCCCTTGGAGACAACTTGATGGCACTTACCCATGCAGATAAGCTCTTACATCAGCCCAAGCTGTCAGGATCACTCAAGTAATTTGCTCAACTTGCATTCCATTCTGTACTTCAGAAACCACATTCACATTTTGATGCAATTTTAAATGGATGAATTCACATGTGGGAAAGATGCCTAAATACTGCAGCAAAGGATGTGTTTCATTTAACTTGTTTTATGCTCTGAAACTGTTGAAAGTGCAAAGTTGCAAGGCTTAATTTTTGCACAGTAGTGGCTATTCTGCTTTGCACTTGGCAGGAATAGCAGTTAAATTTTCTGTTTGGAAAATTATTATTATTATTATTATTTTTTGTAATTATA
>JBCNYH010000001.1:25579138-25592581 GCA_039654325.1 Tandanus tandanus
GAATCCTGGGCTGCATAAAGACAAATATGACCAAGCAAACAAATGCAAAATGCTATCAAAGTATAACACAAACACATATGGAACTAGGTGGTTTATCTACTATAAAAGCTGCTGTGCTTGTTTGAATTTGAATGTTCTATAAAATGGAATGCAATAGTAGAGCCTCATATATCATTTGTCTTGTGAATTTACTTGTCTTTACCTGAGACACGCAGAGTCATATGAAAAAATAAGTACATCCCAAGGAAATTTTGTTCCCCATCATATTTGAACAAGTAAACATTTAACCCTCTCTTTTTTTAGTACAGTGCATAAAAGGTAAAGGAGATATGCGCCAACAAATTGACATTTTCATGATTTACACGAAAAATAGAGATGTCATATGGGAAAAGTAAGTAACAAACACCCTTATATTTATCACAACTTCAAGTCCAGAAAATTAGAATCAGATGTTCCAGATTAGGTGCCATTGATTAGAACCTCCCGAAGGTGGAACTTATTAAATGCGATATTTATGGTCTGGTCCTCTCTTGCTATTGAAGTGTGTAGCATCATCATACAAAAATCTAAATAGTTCCCTGGATTTCAGAAAAAAAAATTTGTGGATCCCTACAAGTCTGGCAAAGGACTTAAAAAAATTTATAATAAAAAAAAGATCACTACATGATCTAAAATAAATTTGTCCTCCGTAAGAGGGGAAAAAAAGCTGAGTACTGGTCACCCCATTAAATTCAGCCAGAAAGAAGACTATTTAATGCTAAAAGAAGTCTTCAAGTACCTCAAAACTTCATTACAGGATCTGCAGGTAACTTTTACAACTGTTGCTGTGAAAGTGCATACACCTACAATCAAAGAAATTGGACAAACCTGACCCGCATGAAAGACATTCCAGGAAAAAGCCTTTGCTGTCCAAAAAGAACATTAGAGCAAGACTACAGTTTTCTAGTGACTATACAGGAAAAATCCAGGCTCCAGATGAATCAAAGAGGTCCCATGTACGGCTCCACAGTATACATGTGCACAAGAGAAGTAGCTCTTTATCAACTGTACATCATGGTGGTGGAAATGTTATGGTTAAGGGTTACTTTACTGCTTCAGGGAATGGGCAGCTTGCAGTCACTGATTCAACTATGAATCCACCTGACCCAAAGTTAAAGTTGAAGCAAAAGTGGACTTTCAACTGATTAATAGTCCTCAGCACACTCCAAAAGGAATGGCTCAAAAATAAGACATTAAGTTGCGTTGGCAAAGCACAAATTTGGACTCGATTTAAAAAGGGCAGTGCATGCAAGATAACCCTCAAATTTCTTGCAACTGAATGAAGCCAGGTCAAAGTTCTCAGCAAGTCGATGTCAGGCACTGGTGGACAATTATGCAAAACAGCTAAAAGTGATTTATGCTAAAGGGGAAGTACCCATTTCTGAGCTTGATAGTGTACTTAATTCTCCCAAGACAAATAGTACATTTATTGATATTTTTGTAGAATATATATTATTTAAAAAATGTCCTTGTGAATTTGGGATAGGATGTACTTATTATTTCACATGATTGTACCCACTATCAGATACAAACGAGCTCTCGAATTTCATCTGCATAAGCAGCTTAGAACATAAGATACACATCCAGACAATAAGCTAAACAAAAGCAACACCTGGCAGATCACCTTTGGGATTGAGGCCCTAGAAAGGACAATAAATAAATCAGGATATGGAAGGTATATTCTTCACTGTGCCTCACCAAAACTTCCCTTGTAGTTTCAGATAAGTTTTATTAAGAATATGACTTCTCTTTAAAACAAAGGCGGGGGAAAAAAAATAATAATAAAGCGTGCCAGGATGTCAGTGCTCGTCTATTTTTTATTTTATTTTTTTTATTTTTTTAATCAACATTCAGGAGAAGCAGGCAACCATTAAATCATTAAAGTGGTTCTCCCACAAATAAAAATCTCTTATTTTAGACCACACTTAGTTGATTATTGATGTTCTCAAACCATGTTCCACTGACTGAGCAAATGGTCTTTGAGATCTAATTCAGCTCTTACCTTTAAGAGGTCTTTCTTGGCCAATAAATAGATGTCAGACATTCAGAAAGGACTTTTCTTTTTATCAAAGCAAACTGTGTCATCCTATGGGGCTTGGATTACATCCAAGCCTGCAGCAACTGCCAGTCAGCAAACCAATGTGCCAATCAATCATTCTGATAATCACTTCATCTTAAATGGAACTAGATGATATTAGATTAAAAAATACACAAGATGTACAGAAATATCCAAAAATGGGAAGATACAATTCTATTCCAGGTCTCAAAAAAGATTCAAATCTTCATACAATAGTCTCTTCCTTTTCCCTCTGTTCCTATAGAATCTGTAAAACATTTTTAGAAAAAGAAGCAAGAAGTTTCTTGCATTCATCGACCTCTGGAATCTATACTAACAGACCTACCAGTAATTCAGAAAAAAAAAGCAATACTAGCCATCCTATAAGCCATCATGCATTTCAGGAGACTTACATATATTTAAGAAAATCAACACAAAGTGAGGTATGTACAATGAGGCATTTGTACACAAAGGTACATTTAGGTTATGAGGTAAGAAGTTTAGATGAGGTACGATAAATGAAAACTGATTTTAAAACAAACACAAAACAGTAGATTTATCCAAACATTATCCAAATGTTTCTGCCGACATGCAGCCCTGGTCTACTGCGTCACTGTACTGAAACATTCAGGGGTCCTACCTGCATTATGTGCACAGCAACAATCAGGAGAAATTTGTGCGAACTGTGCAAATATCAACCAAACATTGCTTCATTTCTTACTCTTATGTAATGTTCTCTGACAAATAAAAAAAGGACTGAGGTAGACGTCTTTATAAAACTTCACAGACACTGCACACACGCGCACACACACACACAAGAATACATTCATACACAAGCTAGATGAGGTAGGTATAATGCAGAGAGAGAAAAATGTTTCAAGAATGCTGGAAATTCCCTGAGAAAAAAATCTAACAAATAAAGACCAAGACTTCGATCAAGAGCAAAATAGCAACACTACCATCAATAAGTCTTTTTGCTCAACTCCTTCTCTTTGATAAATGGCGTGTGCACAAGATGAACACTTCCGCCAGCAGCACAAAAATCATACTAAAATCAAGATAAATAGATATAGATGAGTACAAACGAATCTACACTTTACTGCCACATTTTTGACATTCAGCCATATTTGCTCCTGACAGCTGTGTACTTAAACCTTCTTTTGTCCTCTTCAGCCATCATATATTTGTAATCTTGAATACTAGCTCAAAAGATGAGGATTCGATTGTTTCCAAAGTCAACGGCTACAATCATTCCGTCAGGGGTAACGGCTATACCTGATGGGCGATCCATTTGCCCAAAGCCACTACCCTGAGTCCCAAACTTGCATAAGAAGTTGCCATTGGGTTCAAACACCTGAATACGATGGTTACGGGAGTCAGCCACAATAATGCGATCCTCCTGGTCCACAGCTACGCCTTGTGGACGCAAGAACTGCCCATTACCAGTTCCCTCAGAGCCAAGAAAGCGGGCAGACTGGCAGTCAGGCCTGATGACGAGCAGGCGATGATTGTTGAAGTCGGTCACTACTAAGTGACCTTCCTGGTTGAAGGCGACTCCTCGAGGTGAATCGAAATGCTTCCAGAGGGCACCTTCGAAGCCATACTTGTTGATGAACACCCCATCAGGGCTGAACAGCTGTACTCGGTGGTTGCGTGTGTCCGACACCAGAATCTTTCCCTCCGAATTGACGGCTACATCCCAGGGGTAGTTGAACTGCCCATTTTTTGTCCCCTTTTCACCAAATTTGAGGAGGAACTGGCCATCAAAGCTGAAGATTTGGATGCGATGATTGTCTTTGTCAGCCACAATTATTCTTCTCTGGCTGTCACAGGCAACCCCAGCAGGTCGGTCAAACTGGCCAGGTCGTGAGCCCAGGGTGCCAAATTTGTGATGAAAGGTTCCACATGGCTTAAAAATCTGTATGCGATTGTTGCTTCGGTCAGCCACAATCACATAGCCTTCCTTATCAACGCAGATGCCCCAGGGTCGACACAACTGACCATCACCATCACCCTCACCACCAAATGATGCAACAGGCAGACCAATACCTCCATAGCTGCGGCCAGATTTGACTGTGACTTTAAAAGGACTTCCCTCAATGTGCTGGTTGCAGATAAGCACAGAAAGAAGATGCTCACCTTCACTTTTGGGTAGGTAGCTAACTGTGTAGGTGCCATCTTGGTGGTCAGACACATCGGCACTAGAGAGGTTTCCTTCTGGACTCATCAAAACTACTGATACACCATCTCCGCCAGACAAGCGTGGTTCTCCATCATGATCATATGCCACCACTGTAAATGAAGCTAATTTTCCTTGCAGAGCCCTCTTGAGACCTTCCCCATGGGCTTTAGTGACTGATGCGAAGGCTCCACTGCTTATTAGGCCCATGGACTGAACGGCAATCAGAAGTGCCTGATCTGGAGGTGTGAACATAATGCGGTCGTCCTCCTGTGGCTGTAGAATGCAGCGCAGTGCTTTGAGCTCCTGCAGCTGATTCAGCATGTGCTCACGCGCTAGTAGGATGTCTATGTTGCGACCTTCCTCCAGCACCTTTGTCACTGTGGCAATCGTGCTGTCCAGTTTGGTGAGGTTCTGGTGAAGCTTCTCTACCTGAAGGTACAGGGACTTGGCCTTCACCTGACGTATCTTTTCCAACTGTATAGAGACATGAAGGAAATGGCACTGGTTGGAATAGTGAAGGAGAAAAACTGCATACCTTTGTATTGTGAAGTCATACATACACACATACACACACACACACACACACACACACACACACACGATAGTTAAACGATAAGTGAAAAAGGCTGTAGGCTTTATTGGCATTTCAGGATTTATTATATAAACCAATGACACGACATTGCTCCTGAAGCCATAAAGTTGATGGATGTTGTATGCCTCCATAGTAAAATAGTGGTTTGGGTAAATGACAACTGATAGCAGAGTTATAAAAGAAGGCCTTGGGTATCAAAACCAAAAAGTATTTTTAATGACAAGAAAAGGTGTCTGCCCAGGCACGGGTGCACCTTTAGTGGGAAGGCAGAATTTCTGTTAAGTGAATAAAGCTTCTGTTGGTAATGTTAGGTATGTGATCTGCAGAGTGGGAAAATACACAAGTATATCTATACACACACAAGTGCCTGTATACCTTCCACAGCAGCTCACACTCACGCTCCTCCAGGGCTTTCTTGTGACGCAGAGTGGTGGTCTTCACCTCTGACTGTACCACCTTGGCCTTCAATTCCACCTGCTCAGCGATGGCTTGCACTTTCTCAATGCTTAGCTGTGCAAAACATTCAGGGACATGGTTTAGCATGTGCAACATTCTATAAACATATATACCATACACCACTCCACTCAGTGAAATCTAACAGAAATAATGAACTGTAAATAATACCCATACAGTGTCTTGTGTGTTTAAATTATACAATACTTACAACTGAAAAACAGTTTGATTATGAAAATTTATCCTTTCATAATCAAAACACTCTTCCATGGTTGTGATTTATCTTGTTCTTTAAAAAAAGATTATTATTTTACCCCTAAATATATACATTCTCCCTCAGTGAATAGTGTTCACAACATTAAAGACACGCACGCACCCCAGTAAACTTGAATAAATGTAAAAAAGCATCAGGATTCCCTTTGTGATGTGACCCAGGGGAGAAAATAGAGGTCAAATTGCAGCATCATGACCCTTCACCTCTGTCCAAACAGTACAATGCTCTGGGACATGGGATCTGAACAACTCGCACTCTGCCTGCCAACTGTGACCTCAATCACACTTCCAATGGAAAAAAAACAAAAATCAAAGAGATAAATATGCACTTTCAGTTATTTCCACATTATATATGCAAGCCGCCTGAGGTAGCTTTATACCTTTCAAGGCTTTTATAATACAAAACATATTCCTTGTTTACAACTAAAGAATCTGTAAGAAAGAAATGCCCCCAATTTTTACTAATTTTAATTCTAAACACGTACATGAACAAGAGCAGATCAAATTATCAGTTCAGAATTTTTACACTGCAAACAAACAATTAAAACGAACTCATCACAACATTTCACATCACTACAGGACGCCTGAAAACTTCACTATTAGTGCTGAAGCATTAGAAAACCACATTTACACCTCCCATGTTTTCCATGCAGTGAATAAACAGTTTCAAAGACCCCCAACTGCTACTTTAAATCAAGTGGGAAACATGTCTGCAAGCTAAACTGCATAAACCGATAAATGGGATTAAACAGTGCTAATTTAGTCACAGTGGCCAGGGGTTTGAGGTGACCAAATCTTTTCATGGTTAAAGCACTTTGAATATGGTGCAAAACACTATAGGAGCTTTCAAGTCCACAAATGTTCAGAAGCTTACTATTCAACACCATGTAGTAATAAGATTAAGACAAAATATAACAGTCCACCCGACCACATACAGTTGCAAGCTGGCCTCTGCTCTGACACTGCAGAGCTGAAGCTGATAAACTATTAATGATGAAGTCAGACATCTAATGCATCACTACAAGTAGCGTTGTGGCAGTTTTCCGGGCAACCGGCAAATTTAAGTGCTAAAAAGGATGATTTAAAGCAGTCAATTAATTTTATTTATTTCTAAATCAGCACATATGGAAATTTCATTGTAAAAAGAGACATATTACAAAATATATGCAAATAATTATATAAAGCATAGTGCCCTGCCCCATGCTGGTGAGTCCCTGGTTCTGGTGCTAGATCAACACCCGATTTTGTGCAGAAGTGGTTGCGCGTACTTGCATCAGAGGTCACTGGTTAAAGACATCTGATACACTGCTGTTTACAAACAGATGGAAACCTGCTCAGTAGTGGACTATTTCAGGTACATTTTTATTCATAATCAGACCAATCTGGTTTTGCAACTATTCCAAAATCTATGATATGCCATAAATAAATAAATGAGTAAATTTAAAGAAATAATAAAAAATGAAGCCCTGTAAAAATATCAAATATTTTTATTGATTTATTGACTGGGGACCCTAAGGTGTTCAACAACAGTCTCATGATCATAAAATGTTCTTATGTCCTTAAAATTATGATTAACAAAAATGAATGTTATTACAAAGGTTTTTTTTTTTTTTTAAAGATTAGTCAATACAATTTAATTATGAATGATCAGTCATGAGTGTGTATATATATTTTAAATACATTTATTTTTAAAAGAGCATCTTGTTCAATTATTTGTACTTAATAGAAGAAATTTTTCCCTAATGGCCCTTAAGTCAGTTTCAATTTTACCGTTTCACCATTTGAATATGAAAAATAGGATTTTCATCGGAATGGGGGGAAACCACTATATATATATATATATATATATATATATCACAAACAAACCTATACAAATAACTAGTTATAGTATATAAGTTTAGACACATACAAATGTAAACAATACGGTTCAAATAGTTTTCAAAAAGTTTTGATAAGCTTGTGATAAATTGTTAGCATTATACATTTAGCAATAAAAAGCCGATAGTTTTCAGAAACGTGTATTTAATAATATGAAGAATCTTTATTCCATACACGCATCCTCGTCTTAATTATATTCATTTCTTACACAATGTTTTTACCTGTAATTCAGCTGAGGGCTAACTTTTCACTGGTCTGGGTGTGTCCACATGTGTGCATATTGTAAATGTTAACTGCTTCAGATAGTTTAAATGAAGAACCTAATTTCCCTTCATGCAATTAATAAAGTATCTAAAATAAAATGTATAAAATTTTCAAATAATAACTAGCTCTATGCTATCATGGTGTTAGCCATCACCCCTCCATCAGTTTCGTGAGGGAAAGTGGAGCAGTGAGAGGCAGGGTCATTCAGGCAGTTGTGCAGCTGCCCCCCAAATAAACCGTCCAATTGATGGAATATTATATAATAATAATAATATTGCCATAAGGAGTGTGATTTACGACAAAACAATATCAACAATAGCGCATAATATGATCAAAGTTTTTCTACCATCATCCAATATTTATCATATCATCCCACAGCTCTAAACACTCAAAAACATTTAACACTATGTGCTGTGGAAAGCAGCTCAGCCAACCAGAAAGAGGTTGCAGTGGGGTAACACCACAAACTGAATCACTGTGCTCAGCCTCTCGATTTTTAGATCTCTTAATAGTCTTCCTGCCAATCAGCTCTGCTCAGTGTCACCATACAACACGTGACCAGTTCTCCCTGGGAACACGGCCCCACCCCCTAACCCCATGCTATGCTTTTGTGTAGCAAAAGCATGAGAGATCGAAACATTTTCAGTGTGCCTGACTAATGATCCAGCTTACTATCACTCACACGGCTTTCAGGAAAGCTTCACTTCCGGCGCTTGACTGAGGGGCAAGCAAAACAAAATGTGCGCAGTGGCTACTAAAAGTGCTGATTCAATGATTGCCAAAAGATACACGTTTAGAGTATTTCTATAGTCTAAAAGCCAAAGAAAAACAAAAGATATCAAAGATAAAATCGCCTTGTATGATGGAATCAACCCATATTGTCTGGGGGCTCCTCGAGTGACTACAATGAGCTTCAAAATCCAGAATTTCCATACATTTTATACTATTAGTGGTCCACACATCATTTTATACTAGTAAGCATATAATAAAAGTTGAAAAGCCTCAAACCTTACAACATTTTTATCTGCGGATGGGTAAATGAGCTTGGAGTCAAACGGCTTAAAGGCATCCAATATTTAAATGGGCTATCCACTACTTTTTACAATGGTTGCTATGGTAAACACATTAAAAAAAATGTTGAGTTTTAAAGACACTGGTCTTACTTTCCCATCTTCAAAATTCACAGCTGAAGCTCAGTCAATACTGTTTTCATTAAATAAATCCCTTGGGCAACCTGTTCGAATAGGTGAGTTACATAAGCTGGCTATTGATATGCTAAAGTAACATTCCAGGGGTGAATGACATGCTGAGTTGAAAATAAATATTACTGCAGTAAACCACCATACAGCATGCAGACATACACTACTCAAGTTCAGTGCTTATAATTTTTGTGAACTTGCCATTTACAAAGTGATCGCTAGATACAAGAACACAGCCATTTCTTTTCCTACGTCTTTTAGAGATTTCTCCCTTTCACCTCAACAAGTAACTTCACGTGAAATAATCTTTTATCTCTGTGTTCAGTTGTTACATTCATACCCTGAGCAAGAATCTGGCATTTTAGTTCATAAATCCATGCAACATTTATTCAAAGGTAAACTGCTACTGAAGAATATTGGCAAGCAGGACTCTCAGCACTGCTCTGCTTATGGCCAAAGGGGAAAAGAGAAGTGGTGACAAAGGTTGGGGGTCAAGATCCTGCTAAAAGAGCACCGTTCCACTGCTTTCTTCAGTCTTTTGAAAAATGTACATACATACAGTGTCTGATTGATTCTCCCACCCTCACTCACTCACTCTTTAAACCTTTGAATAATCCTGAAAAGGATGAGCTACTCAAAATTGCCTTTAGACGTGAATGTGTTGATGGTGCCCTGTAATGAACAGGCACGCTGACTAACCTGCACAGCCTGTCGCCCCTGCTGTGCATCTGCGAGCAGCTGGATGGTGAGTGCTCTGGAGTCATGCAGCACGTCTTGCAGATATGACACACTGTGGCCCACATGTCTTCCTACACTGCACTCCCTGCAGATGGGCACCGAGCAACTCTCACAGAAAAAACGCAGCACCTGTAAGAAAACAAGGACAGACTATTACCTCAGCTATTACAATGTTTACCATGAAATCCTCCTGCACTCAGAAAAACATTCACACTGAAACGCAATACATGTCTGTGATGGAAGGATACAAAGGTAGAAAGTTGATGTACCTGGTTTTAAACCACTTATTACTAAATAGCCAGGGAAATATAAAAGATGGAAATAATTTCAGGAAATAACAGCAAAAATCAACATATCACAAACTCCAGGAACATGGTATCTACATGCAATCAAAGCTCATATTACTGACAAAGCAGCCTACAGACCAAACATGGTGTATGAGCCACAGTGTAAAAAGACCTGCAGCAAGTGTTTATTCTACTGGTAAACCCCTACAGGATCTCTTACATGAAATTAGTTTATATTATACTTAATTCATGACCAGTGAGAGCTGAAATAATGAGGAAAACTGAATTATTATGCTAAACGGGGATTTTGTATAAGCACAGCCAGAAATGCATGTATTCCAGTCATGAAATTGTGTATATTCTTTTGCGTAAATGTTGGTTCTTAAATAAAGAATAAAGCATGGGCAGTATCAATTAGACTCGTTGATTCATTTTCTTTATAGGAGAAACAGAAGTTGAAAAAAGACCCGGTTTTGAGGACCAATTTTGTGACATACTAAACATGTCCATACTGGACACCTAATTCACCAAGAGTAACAGCTGGGAACACAAAAGCAGTGTTTCAGTACAAAATATATATGAATACATATTAAAAAAAAGCTGAAAACTATATTCACAGAAAGGTCTCATTGCCAGATTTTAAATTACCCCATGTGTATGTTCAGACATTTGTCAAACTCATGTGGAAGTGTTATCAGGTTAGAAAATCTTGTAAGATATATATTGAAGCAACAAACATTTGCAGTTTAGATTTCAGGTTTTACAGGGCAGGCCTCAATTTGTTCTTGAAAAACTGAAGTTTAAAAACTTTAAAAAGACTTTCACCAGGCCACTCAACATAATATATTGGGGAAAATTAGCCAAAAACCAAGACAAATAATAATATATTCTGATATAAGGTGCACAAAAGGTGGGATATAATATACAAAACACTGCATATACACACACACACACGTGTGTGTGTGTCATGTAATTAAACATATAAAGTCCTATTTGTGTACGTTCTGCTTTGCAAACACAGACTGAGCTTATTAGAGCTCAGAGTGCCTGATGTGCCACTAAGGGGAGGTCCATCTTCTTTCAAGCTCAAAACAAAGTCACTCCTGCTCTCAGTTTCCTGTGTTCTGACAGCCTGGTGATGGATTGCTCAGGACCTATTGTCCCGACATTCATCCACAGCTTTTAAGAATTATTTCATTGTTCTTTAAAGAATGTCCATCCATCAAAAGATTAGATAGCACCCATTAAAGAATTTAGCTCTTTTCCATGTGGAGAAAAAAGTTAGAAAACAAAATTACAGGATCTTCACCTGTGTGAATTGCACCCTCAAAAAAAATATATAAATAAATAAATAATATATATAATTAAAAATATTTATTAAAATCTGCATTGCAATCCTGGCACCACTTTCATGTTTCACCTTTTACAACATTCTCTCAAGAGCCCTCTGCCCACTTCCACTCAAATGGAATATCTTTACCAAAGGCTTGATTAAATACTAATTATATGTCTCCACCCTCTGCAAGCTGGAGCAGCTGCCAGTAAACCTAGAGCTGTGATTGCACTCAAGTTACCAGCTCATAAAAGATATTTTTCCCAGTTGCTAGTTCTTGGTTGATACAACTGCTGACTGAGTTGGTTCTATTCGGGAACATTCTAAAAATTATTTGCTTTTCCATGGGCAGGAAAGCCACCATAGAACCATGTCAGTGTAAACATCTTCCTTTCCTATTATAACAATGATGAATCTAAATCAGAATGCAGTTATTTTCAGCACAGCCATGACTAAACGCATACTGCCATGCTATACTGGATGTCATAATAACATAAGGACTTGGCATACTATTTAGTATGGTGGTAGGCGCTTTCAACCTGTTTCAACCAGCAAAAACATCTATGCTTTTTTTTTTGGTGCAAAAACATGAAAACAAAGCAACCCACCCCCACCCCCCACCCCCAATTTTGATGACAGAATACACTACTAACAGATGCTACACTCGTTCCTTTTTTTTAAAATGGTGGCCCCAAAGCTTTGTTTAGTCCCAACCCCCAGCCCCAAAGAGCAGTAAAGAGCTTGTACCACTCTGGAGCCTGTTTTACTGGCTGTGAACCAGTTCTTTGGCTTTCAAAATGACAATAAGTGTTTCATGCTTAACCAGCCCTGGAACTGTCTTGGTGGAAAAGGCAACAAGATGCTGCCGAAGAACTGACTGGATTTATATAATGAATATTAATATTTAGTATATACACTACACAGGAATGGTGTGATTTGATTGGTTTACTACCTCAGGATAACAAGTAATTATAGAACAAGCAATTGAGGCAAAGTATGATATTGAGAATTATTCAAATCATGGGGGTTTTATCTGCGGGGGCTGATGTGAACAATACCTTCCAAGATCTGAATTATTCTATAACTGTTTTATTAATCATTCAAAATACTTTCAACTTATTCAGTGATGGGTAAGTTGGCTCGTAAAAGACTACCAAGAATTATTTAATCCTTTCCCCCCCAATCAAAAATATTTTGAATAAAAAAATATGGTTAAATATGCACAGAATTGTGGTGTTAGACTTTATTTCATTGTTGTGAAAAGAAAAGAAATCGTTCACATTTCTCATTTTTGATTGGTAGAAAGCCACCATATAATTGTTATTGCACCATTACCATGGGATAAACTAACGACATCACTGCCATGGAATAAGTATTGCACAACTCAATAGCTGCTTATATTATTCACCTCGCAAAGTCAGGATTAATGCTTGAATTAAATCTGTGTGTGTGGGGTGGGGAGATAAATAAATAAAATATTTTAAAAAATTATAATCATAAATAAAAATAAAACAACAAAAAAAGAAAAACATTTCCTCTAACTTAATGGACATTTTATAACTTCAATCAAGCTTTAAAAATGTAAAAATGGATTTTTAAAAAAATATCTTGTTTGTCTTATAAAATATTGCTTTTCTCAGCGATTTCACCTCGCCTTCAGCCAATAATTGATAAATAGCCTTATTACAGGCAGCATTAAATCTAAACACTGTACAAAAATACAGAGAAATAAAAGTATAGAAGAGAACAAATAAATATTTGGGGGAAAACTTGTGATGCTCATTACACAAAACTTTTCTTTATCTCCATATAGGTCTGATCATGAAACTGGTACTGAAATGTGTGAAACTGACCTGAAATTTTCTGCAGATTTATAAAAAATAATTTCCCCCCTTTTTTAATGTATTAGGCCAATATGCATTAACCATGGAAGATGTGGGATAATTATCAGCATTATCAAAAAATCAGTATGATGACACAAAAAAAAAAAAATCAGTATGTTCTCATCTTGGAAGCCCCTCGCTCCTGCTGATGAAGATCCATATGGGCTTAGATCTGCCCTCAGCGACTGCGAAGATGACTTTTCACTGCTGGTGATATAAACTCTCTTGCTACAATTATTTAGGACTTACAGTTGTGGTATAACCAA
>JBCNYH010000001.1:25602450-25613283 GCA_039654325.1 Tandanus tandanus
AAAAAGGGGTTTGTGGTGGAAGGGTTTGAGGGGGGGGGAGTCTGCCCTCAAGTTTGAAGGCCAAACGGAAAAAAAAAAAAAGAAAAAAAAAAAAAAAAAAAAAAAAAAAAAAAAAAAAAAAAAAAGAGGCAAAACACTGATCACTCACATCATTTTCAATTCTTACCAGGCTCCTCCTTTAGGCATGAACACTGGACTAGCAAAATGTTTCAGACACACAGACCACAAACCATGTTCACTAACTACACAAAACACCTGCACCTGCTCACCAAACACAGGCATGATCACCATCCAATGGCCACATGATCACCATTCAATTATTAAGAGATCATTCTCTTTGATGATTTTCATGGTTTCTGTACAGTGTTTGTGCTGGAACCTGAATGTGCTGCACAAAAAAAAAATTTTTTTGCTCTCTTAGTGGTGTCAGCATCTGACTTGAGCAACAGCCAATTTAAATTCCATAAGTAAATTGTCTGGGGGCAATAAAACTCAGATTGCAGACCTAGTCAAAGGTCACATGTTAATAATTTGTCCTTGTTTATTGTGCTATACTCTACACTACACTATACTCCCTTTTATTTGCATGGACTGCTGTCAACTGGGCAGAGATGTAAACTGAGCTTACAAAACATTACCTTTAAGCATGAAGCCAAAGTAAATGCACAAACAAAGGTCACATGAGATAACACCTCTGTCGAGCAAGCAGTGAAAGACAGCGCATACACTCTGATTGATCCTGCTTGCCAAGGGCAACACCGAGCTTGAAAGTCAAATTGATTTTTGAAACTTGTTAAAGGAGTGGAGGTTTTAAGGTTTGACCTTTTAAGCTCTGCTGTCACTGCTGGTGTGGAGTAAGGATACTCGTTCAGTGAAATGCTTCGCGAGGCTGTGCTGCTCCACAGCACACTACCCAGAATCAACAGGAAGAAGCGAGTGGTCGAATATTAACTGGCTTGTTAAAAGGCTGCCCAGAGCTAGGCAAAATAAATCAGACTTGATAAACAAAGAACACATTACATAACAAAAATACAAGCAGCAAGGAAGGTTGTCCTTCACAGTCATCTTGCCAAAATCAGCCATCTCACTTCTCTCAACCACACTGCAGCGCCTGGAGAGCAGTTGGGGGTTAGGTACCTAGCTCCAGGGCACTTCAGCCATGAAAGTGGAGGAAGGGAAAGAGCAGCTCAATCCCCTCACCGCCACACATTTTTCCTGATGGTTCAGGAATCGAACCAACAACCTTTTGGTCCCAAACCCGCTTCTCTTATCATTAAGCCACGGCTGCCCCATTTCACATTACCATGTAAAAATGTGTATTTTTGTATGTTCTTTTATAACCGTTATTTTATCACAGGGTCTCTTATTTACATGAACATTACCACTACCCTGAATAAATAAAAGTAAGTTACTATTTTTTTCATGACTTGACTCAGCACCTTATGACACAAATATACAAATCTAACTAAAGAAAGAGATCATACGTTAAAAAAAAACAAAACAAAACAAAAAAAAAACATAAAAGAAAAACAGTGGGTAAATGTCTTCATGCTGGACAAAATATGTAATCCTTTGGTGGTCCTTTTCCTTTAATGGATAATAAATTAGGGTGTTAAACTGAAATACTTTTCAGGCCACAGTCATTCATTTTGTTAACCCATAAGAGGCAATACACCAAGACTATTATCCATCCATTCATTTTCTGAACCGCTTAATACTAATTAGGGTCGTGGGGAGGCTGGTGCCCATCTCAGCCGACTCTGGGCGAGGGCAGAGTACACCCTGGACAGCTCGCCAGGCCATCGCAGGACTATTATTATTAATGTACTATCTATTTGATTGATTAACTCTAGAGCAGCACGGTGGCATAATGATTAGCATGTCCACCTCACAGCAAGAAGGTCCTAGGTTCGAGTCCTGGACTCAGACGTTTCTGTATGAAGTTTGCATGTTCTCCCCGTGCTAATGTGGGTTTCCTCTGGTTTCCACCCACAGTTCAAAGACATGCACATTAGGCGCGAGTGTGAATGGTTGTGTGTGTGTTGGTCCTGCAACGGTCTGGTGAGCTGTTCAGGTTGTGCCCCGCCTTCACCCGGTGATGGCCGAGATAGGCTACAACCTTCCTGCAACCCTAGCTGAATTAAGCAGTTCGACAAATCAGTGAGTGAGTGAGATTAACACTAGTACCACAGGCTCAAAAAGTAGAATAGAAAAAGAAGGACCCCTAACAAAAAGAAGTAAACTATATGCACTATTATGTGTTCACATGTATTACACTAAATTAAATCAACTGGAGGTTGTGTATGAAAATGTTTGGAAAGATGCTATCTTTTTCTTTTAGTTTGTAAATTATTTACATAATTATGGAATAATGAAAAAGATAACAAGTAGTCATTCAACCTCTTATACAGGTCATATAGTATAAAAGTTTCCCTTCTTCCCCTGATCCTTCATATGACAAGCTTTCATAATTTAAGTCAAAAATAGCATTCCTGTAAATAATCATTTGCCATGTCCACTGAGGATGTGACTAACTCTAATACAGTAACGATCTTGAACAAGGAAGTGGAATTTTATGCAGCAAACGCAGTTATAGTGAAATGTTCCAGTGCAGTTATAGGAAATATAGGTATTCTTCTAACACCACTAGACCAACCAAATCACTGGACTGGAACTAAGTGTTGTATAATGAGCTATAAGGTGTCTCATTATAAACTTAAGCGTTTGTATAACCGACACTGATCTACAAGCTTCATGTTTGAAGGCAGTTTTTTTTTCACTACAGAGAGACAGAGAGAGAGAGAGAAAGAAAACAGAAGCACAAATGGCCCGGGGCGGGTAAGAATGTAAAAGGCTGCTAATAGTCATTCGTGCTCGCTCTTACCAGACTACAGTCTGCACTAAACCAGCAAACCCAAACAGAGCACCACATTCCTTTCTTTATGACACCATTTCAAACACAAAAGCTTTCAACATAAAAGATTATTTCTTCTTATACAGGACACAAGTTCAATTAATTGGAAAGGAACAGTAATTCACAGCTTTTTAACTCTTCACCTGTTAATTAATTGCCATCTGTGCATTATTAAAACTAACATATAAAGTAGAGCAATCAGAAAATGAAGCAGGGTCAAGAGTATGTGCCTCTTTGTTCGGTGGGAAATGTTACATAACAAACATGCCTTTCTGAGGCTCTCATTAATTCCAGTAATTATACCATTCTAAACAGGGCGGAAACTGATTAAATAAGAGAGAAAACAAGAGCACAGGAAAAGAGGCGACAACATAAAGAGACACTGCGGTGTGTGTGTGTGTAGATGGAGAGATTGGATGAGAACAGCACAGCTTCTGGAAGTTAATATCGCACCACTGCAGCAGAAAATGATCTGGCATAGTTTCCTCTTTTCCCCACAGAGACCAAACAGAACTGTTTACAGAAATGATTTCAGATTTCCCCGTCATCTCACCTCTGCTCATGCAAACACACTTCATTTCCTTCCACATAATAATATAGAGTTGCACCAGTTCTCCATATTATCCCCAGCAAACTAATTTCTTTATTTTTACACTCTTTCACCCCTATCTGCTTATCTCCTATCAGAGACTGGGTTTTATAATTACAGTTGCTGAGACCACATACCCTGCACATTTCTGTTTTGTTTCATGTTCCAAATAAGCCCAAGAGCTGGCTAATTAGCAGATAATCAGCTCAAATACTTCGCGAAGCCTGAGGGCAAGAACACATTGCATATTAAATCAGAAAAAAAACCCAGAATCGCCTGAATTAAGATTAGAAACTAAAATCAATGGGAGAAATATTTTGTTCTTAGAGGAGTCATGATTCTGCCTTGAAATAACCTGATCAGTGCACAAATATATAAACTGCTATAATGCATTGCTCACAGAAATAGGCAGTTATTTCATATCTTAATCATTATTATCATCATCATCGGAAGAGTGCTATTCAAACATGACTAATTAAAATACATTAAAATACCACCCTTATTTATAAAAATCTAAAATTGTATTTATACAATTATTTATTTAAAAATATATAAGTCGTTTTTTATATATGAAATTATGATCAATTAACTTGACTGTTAATAAAGTCCTGCAATAGATCTCTCACTCATCCTGAGAAAAGAGGTGTGCTTTAATTGATTTCTGTTCAATCAAATCACCACAAAAACGTAACAGAGGAAGATGCGAGACACAATTTCTTTCCCTCAGGATGCTCAATTTATTTTAAACTATGGATATCACCAAGACAGAATAATCAAATCAGGATCAGCCAATTTCACTGCCTTGTGCTCAGGGGCACAACTACTGCAATCTGAGCAACTACTGCAATCTGAGCAAAAATAGATATCAGAAGAAAATACAGACAAATTTAGCAATTACGCTTGAGCCTGGGGGAGAGGACATCATGTATATTATGCAACACACAATTTCGTCTGTGTCAGTTTTGAAAATATTTTAGATTTTTTTTTAAATGCAATCTCTCAGGAATTTATTTGATTTGATGAAGTAAATTAAAAACCACACACTAATTATTTAAATATAAATTTGCTTTCAAACCACTGATTCAGCACTGCATTAAAAATGTTCATGTTTGGTGATAATTTATAGCCATTAAATAAAATTATTTATTTGTATTTTATTTTTTAAATGACTTATTTCCAAATAAATACAAACAATGAAAATGAAAAGATTTTAAAGTGAAAACTGGGTACAATTTAATCTACACCTTGTTTATTACCAAAAACTACAATTGTAATGTAAAATGTGTATTTTACCTGATTGTTACACTGGGTATTTAATTAAGATACAATGTTCGTCCTGTGGTTTATGGTGGCTCGGGCAGGATTAGGACAGATGGAACATTTAGACAGAGCAAAGACCACACAGCTTTCAGAATTTGTTTAAAAAAAGTTAGCAGAATGAATGCCTCAGCATTACAGCAGAAAAAAAAAAAAAACTTAAGTGATGTAATTGTTTAGCAGAGCTCAGAAGACACAATGATAAAGGAGGGTATACCACACTGAAATGTTCAGTATACACTTTAAAATGCATGCATGATCAGCGGATTTCTCATTTTGATAAAGGCTTTATTAAAAGCCGGTTTGTTTTTACAAGGCAATGAGGAAAGCTTCAGTGGATAAAATTTGCGAAAGTTGGTATTTAATAAAGGCATCGGTGTGGAGGAAAGCACTGAAACATTACATGCTCAGGAACATTGATGTGACAACACTAGTTCTTATAACCTTCCTTGTTTCACACTCTCCAAAAATGTACATAAATCAACTACAGACAAAGCTCATAAACCTACATGGAGGGACTGCAACACTGAGAAGACCTTGCACCTTTCCCCACATAATGTGCTTGCAATAATACAATTCTGCCTTCACAGTTAATGGTGACCCTCGATTACGAGCCTCAGCCAGCCCTTGGTCACTGATGTATGTGTGTGTTTGGTGGGGGGTACTAGGAAACAATAAAAGTTACACAGTGACCCATGGCCCTGTACTGAACAAAAATAATCTAATACTCATCATGCATGCTCACTAGGTAATGATGTGTGTGTGCAGGGAATGTAAACAGTGTATCAGAGCCCAGGGTTGCAATACTTGTTTTGAGGATTGTGGTGCTACCTGTCAGATAGCTACGTGCATTTTGGGGACTCACCGCGTTGTCGTGTTGCTGACAGTAGTCCATTCGGTCCTGGAACACAGGAAGCAGCGAGAAGTTGTGAAACGCCTGGGAAAGGCTGAGCGGCGTACTGTGGCCTCCGGTGCGTCCCGGCACGTGCAGGTTCTCCGCCAGGCTCTCGATGAAGTGGTCTTTGGTGAGACGGACGCGCTGGTGCGCGCGCACGCAGTTGTCGCACAAGTACTCCTGGCAGTCGAGACAATGCGAGCTCGCGCCGTTGCCCTCGTCGCACGAGCTGCACTGCGGCTCCGAGAGCGCGTGCTGAGCACGGAGAAGACCCCCGCTCCCTACGCAGCTGCTCGTCACCTGATCCTCGGCGGACACCACCACGTCGAGCAAGTTGCTGAACAGGAAGTTGGACGAGGGCAGCGCATCCACGCCCGACTCGGACATGGGTACTTTTTGGTCGCAAGTGGGACAGTGGAGCTTGAGAGGGTCTCCGTTGCTCCTCAAGCTCTCCAGGCACGACCTGCAGAAGGCGTGCAGACACGGCAGCACGTGCAGTCTGCGTGTGGACGAGGTAGTAGACGAGTTGGAGGTCTGCGACGACGAGGAGGAGGTAGATGAACTGGAGGAGATCGGAGCAGAGGAGCCGCACAGCTCCTTACACAGCGGACACGTCTGGACGTCGGAGTCGGGGAACGAGGCCATTTGGGGGCGAGAAGGGAATCAGAGTCAAATCATGGGCAGCGCGTCGATTATTCAGCGATCAGTTCGATCATCGCAGGTCACATCAATCAATTGCGTTTAATTAGATGCTCTAATATTTAAAGACATCGGCTTGACGACTTGAAATCCAATTAAACTCTACATTGGCAAAGTTAGGAACTAATTAGCTGCCTGTAACTGTAATGGCTATTAACGCGCCAGGGGAAAGTCGTATGCGTAAAAGCGCAGAACACAGTGTGTGTGTGTGTGTGTTAGGTTTGAACCCCGTGGCCTGTTGTCATGTTACAGCCCTGAACTGTGGGGCATGAAAGTTATTGCGAAACGTGAAATGCGCTGCTGCGAACTCCCTGCTCCGATCCTCCCCCACCGCCGCATGACTCTCCGGGCCGCTCGCTCAGCACAGCACAGCCTCGACTGGGGCCCCAGCGCGCGCTTCTTCTTTTCCCCACCATACGCACGCTCATTCCCAGTCCTCCATTTGTAATTCTTTTCGGGGATGTCGTTTGTGTCGGCGTGTGACGCGGGGAGCTAAGAGGTGAAATAATTCACATAAGTGTGTCCACACGCAGCTCTTTGGTCCCTGTCGGATCTTCTTACTGCGCCGTCTAATAATAATAATAATAATAATAATTAAAATAAACAACAGCGTAAGGAATGCTTTTCGAACTCTCAGCTCGGGTCAGTTCCGGTCCCCCTTTTTTTGCGGGGTGAAAGGAGTGAAACAGTTCAACCTACCGTTTCCGCGTGAAACGGCGCAGCCCCGGACGTGTGTTTTTCCAGAGGTTTCCCGAATCGACTCGACAGAACAATATCGCAGCCCATTTGCTTCACGCTGCAGAAAACCGGGACGACGAACCCTCACTTCAGCTTTCCTGCTTCTCCACACTGGGCACGCTTAATGCCGTGCAAACAGGAGCGCATTTCGGCTGGTTTTCTGTCCGCGTTACATGAATTTAAAAAGCGTTATCGAGCGAATGCCTCCGCACTGGGAGATGCGAGTACACTTCCGCTTGGCCACAAGGGGGCGAGGCTTAAGTGACGGGGGGGCGGGGGCTGGGCATGGCGTCAACCAATACCAGAGAGCCTCACTGCCTCTGTACGGCTCACCCCAATGTTTGGTGTAAATTCTGATAAAGATTCTACTGAGGAGTATATTCATATTGATATGCACTCTACCCTCCTAGAATTTACCCAGAGGATCTTTCCTTAAGAGCTTAACTTTCCAAACTGGATCTTTATCTGAAAACTAGCCATCTGTTGTAGGATGAAATCTATAAGGATTTCCTCCCAAAGGAATAAACCTTCAGGGTGCTGAATCCCCCCCCCCTTTTTTTTTCTGCAATAAAGGTCTAACATTTTTGCTGGGGATGTACTGTTAAGTGCATGTTGTACCTTGAGTATGCATCTTTACCTGGAGAAGTGTACTTTAAACTAGCTTTTAGAAGTACATCAATATTCCTTAAGGCCAAATTATGTGGCTTAAATTGATGTTAGACTCAATATAGCCAACATACCAAGGTGAAAGATATATAGTACCAAAGATTCAAGGAGACAAGTGACCAGGAGACGTCCAATGTGGTGCCTATATTTCTGAGTGCGTACTGCATCTTCATCTGTTATTTATCAGCCCATTCTTTGGAATTTCAGAAACAATTAATTTGGTCATTCAAAACCCCCAGCACTAAAAACCAAGAGTTGGTCCTGCGCCTTTGTAATTCCGCATTGATGGTCCCTTCTGTAAAAGATAGCTACCACATGGAGGCCTGACTTCCGAGCTCATTTACAGGCTCCCAGGATGGGGTGATGTTGTGGCTTTGGTGGCAGAGGAAGGAGCTTCACAGTGGGGTTTATGCTCCAGATGCGTGCTGCCCATTAAAGCTGTGAGACGCCCAGCTGAATGACGGGGCCCTGTAAAAGACCCTTTGACCCCCATTATCGAGGGTTGGATTAAGGTTGGTGAAGGCTGGCCGCTCGTGGCTCCAAGCTTCTCTGGCCATCTCAAGGACATCTCATTGATCTTCATTAGGAAATGCTGGGGGTAGGGCAGGGGCCCACTCAGCAAAATTCAACAAACCATAGAAGGGCCATGTCACATAGGGGAAATGACCACAGGCAATGTGGACAGGGGGTTGTGTGTATAATGAGGAGCTGGTTCTTTCTCTGACACAGGAAATAAGCAGTCCTACTGAATGACATTTTCACTCCGCACCTATATGAAGGATAATTCTGTGAAACTCACTGGCCATTTTGAAAATGTATAGGACAGTGTTCAGTATGGTATCAAAAAGAATCTAATAGGATCTTATATACAACTCATTATTATAAACCCATGTGGTGTTGTTTGGACTCTTCTGCCTTTTGCAATAATGTACTCGCATTACTACATTACCAAAGGGTAAATTAAACTGCACAACTGGGCATTACATTGGAATGGGATTATAGTGAAATGTTACATAATCTCTGTGCAATTGTTCAGATGTGATCCATGTAATCAAGCTGCAGTAGTGTGACTCTCAGAAGCATCAGCAGTTTTCCCTTAGGGAGCAGGATCAACCATGTGTTACATTTACATTCGTTTAGGTTAACTGAAGCCTTTGTCTCAGACGGCTCACAGTGGGTGCACACTCATTGATTTACATTGCATCTTCTCAGGAGAGCAGAAACACCATTTGTCCATCAGTCTGTCTTGGAATAATTACCACCACAATGCTTTACAATAGTTGTGATGGATTATGCATTATGAATACAAACCTTTATGTAAAAAGCTTACTGAGTACAACTGTGTTCTGTTTGAAAATTAATGCATATATTTTTTCATTTACTGATTAAAAAAATAACACATCCATCCACCTATCCATCCAACCAACAACAAACCCACCCACCCACCCATCCATCCATCCATCTACCCATCCATACACCCATCCATCCATCTACCTATCCATACATCTATCCATCCATCCCGATTATCCATCAGGGTTGCTGGGGAAGCTGGAGCCAATCCCAGCTGACTTTGGACAAGAGGCGGGGTTCACGCTAAACAAGGCGTTAATCTATTGCAGGGCTATAATTGAAAAAAAAAAAGCTCATAGTAGGCTTATTTTAATCACATCATTATTGAGACATATTGGTGTCTTATTCCTGATAATAACAAAGTGTATAAGACTCAAATGGATTATTCCAAAGTATGTTAGAGGTCTTGCATTTTAAATCCAACAAAACACTTCAAATTTTTGATGAAAGCAAAGTCATTTGAAGTTAAACATTGCTACATGATTAGATTAAGAAAAAAACATTGCTGTGCAGATACATATTTCTTCTTTCATAACGAACACATTCATTTACTGTATGTCAGTCATAAAACAGCAGCCAATAAAAAAAACCCCACACAACAATAAACTAGAAATCAGTCTCTTTTTTTCTGAGGACGAGAGTCAAGGAAAAAAGTGGGGCTGGCTGTACTTTAGTCAATTGTGCGATACTTCCTATGATTTGGCTCAAGTTCAACGTTTATCATATTTTTATCTAGCACAATAATGTGTGCGGATAAAGGAAACAGGAGGCACAGAACTGCAGGTCCAGTAGAGATTATATGTTACAACAGTCAGCAGAAAAGAAATTCTGACTGCATATAAAACGTTTCCAATTCTTGTAGTAGACGAGTGGTTTTAGGATGACATAGAAAAAGACAAAAGTGCATGGTCTGAGATATCTGCATGTAAAACACGGACATGATTTAAAAAGTCACTGATTTTTAGTATCACTGTGCTTATGTTGCATTTTATTACTTTACTATAAGGAGGTTGTTTTAGGTTAGGTTATGTTTGTGTACTTGTTTGTATTTACTTGCTTATTTAGAATTATGCAAAAAAAAATTTTATGAATGTAATTTTTATCAGCGTTGGGGCTTTGGATCAGGGAGAGTCCATTTAATTTTGGAGATGATCCGGATCATATTCTGGATTGAGGAATTTTTGAAAGGATTCTTTAACGTTGTGAGATGGGATGATTTTTTGAAAGTGTCGTGTTACAGCCAGGACAGCAAGGGTTGCTGTATACTTTCTATTCTTTTCAAAACGTTTTGTGCAGATTTTCATGAAATGTCTTCCAGAGGTGGGGCTGTGGACAGGGAAGACTCCATTAGATTTTGGAGATGATCTGGATCAAATTCTGGACCCAGGACTTTTAATTAAAAGATCCTTTTACATTGTGAGATAGGACGATTTTTGACATTTTGGTTCATATGGGGGATTGATGGCCTTGCCAGATGTTTGTGCTCTCTGAGTAGTTTTGTATTTAAATATGAATAAAACACTGACACCAAATGCTAACAAAAAAAAATGTGACCATAACATTTGGCAGACGCTCTTATCCAGAGCAACTTTTTATACAACTGAGCAATTGAGGGTTAAGGGCCTTGCTCAAGGGCCCAACAGTGGTGATAGTGGGGATTGAACC
>JBCNYH010000001.1:25617052-25628452 GCA_039654325.1 Tandanus tandanus
ATAAAATGTGTGTATAAGCAGGGTCCTAAATTATTAAGTGGTATATTATACACTGCAGTTTATTGAATATTCAGTCAGTCAATTTTCAAGCACTGATACACCAGACTGAAAGTGCATCCAAATCCCCCCAATCTTCGCCTGTAGGTTTGCTTCTGAATTTCTTTGTGTTGAGTGTTCTGTAGAAGAGGCAAAATCTGACTATATATACTGCATTCTATAAAAATAGTGCATGGTTTTGCATCACCCTGTTTTGGGCATTTTTAAGAGTTTGTAAAGTGTCTAAGACAGTAAAAAAAACTTAGTGGAGATTTAAAAGATGACAATGTCTCTGTGCACAAAACAGGGTCCACAGATATAAGTAGGCACAGAAAACATCAGCGTTACAGAGACAAGCAGGGCAGTAAGTGAATATTAAATGAATGAAGATACGCTTAGATAAAATTACCTGATGATAAAAGATGGACGTACACGTTTATATCTCACATACTATAGTGGTGCTTTTAGGTATCAACTCTTATTGTCAGTGCTTTTAATTTATTACCTCCTTTCAACTTTAACATATTTTGCAGTGCTTGTGTTTACTGTCTGGTGGAAAGTATATTAGTAAAAGTAAGAATAAGAATGTACCATGGAAGAACCATATGTACGAACTTGTGACATTCATCAATCCTTTAATAGTTTACATTTTCATACAGGTACTAACAAAATGTATGTTTTGAAGTGTACATGTGTATAATTTGCTGTTCTAACCTTAGATTTTACTAAAAGGCTGTATATTTTATTCCTCTTAATATATTTTAAGAGTTTAAACCCTATAAACATAACTTGGCATGACTTTATACTTTGATTCACATTACCTGTAATTCAAAATGTATTCCTCTGGTATCCCGATCAGTTTAATCACATAGCGCTGCCAGTGTGTAACGATAATGTATTGTTTTAACATCTGACATGACTACAAAACGGTATATTATAATTATAATAATGAGAGTAAAGTCTTCTCTATATATCTCCTTTATATATGGTCAGTGTGAGGTGTGCTCTTGCAGGTGCGCCATTGCCATGCTACATTTGGAAGCCTTAGCGCATCAGACTCTGGGAAGAGAGCGCATTTTCCAACAACGTGTGGATTTATTGGTAGAGACATATGAATGGATGCTGTCACAGATTTTTTTTCTATTTTGATTCCATTTTTCTGAATGAAATTTCCTGTCAGATACCATGGGAAGTGTAGTCTTATATGATAGTATTAGGGTGTGAATTATTCAAAATCTCATTAACACACACACACACAGGTTAAATTCAATCTTTTTACATGGGCTGTTTTCACAGTTTTTTTTTTTAGGACTAATGAGCATTTGCTGAATCTGGCATGGCACATTCATACTAACACTGCTTACTAAACAAATACAAGGGATTTATGGATATTAACATGTTCTTGCATAAGGCCCAATGACTTTTAAATGAATCTGGCATATGTCAGTGTGATGGATCAGTGATGAAATACTGTAGCAGCCCAGCTGCAACTTGTTCAAAAGTGCTTCAGGTGTTTCTTTGGGAAGTGCAGCGGAAGAACAAAATATACTTCACTCCAATTTGATCACTCACATTTTCCCTCCCTGTCATTTAGGTGTCACTAAGTTCAACCAAACTCTAGATTTAATGCCACTGCCTACAGACATGCACTTAAAATCAGAGGGGGTCCTCAGTAATGAAAGCAAACTACTTTTAGTCTAATAAATAAATAAAATGCCAAGAGAGTTTAACACTGAAAAGAAACACACAGGGACAGAAATTACTGAAGTCCAAGGGAGGGAGAAAAAAAAAAACCTGCCAGTAAGATCAAGAAAGAAAATAAAATGTGTAACATGTTAAGAAAAATTAATTTGGTAAACTCAAATTGTCCTTCTATAATCACAATGTAAAGTGAGAAACTTGTCTCAAAAGCAATGTAATACAGTCGTAATGGCTTTTTTTTTTTTTTTTGCAAAACAGAAGTCAGTTTTAATAAACAATTAAAAAAACCAGTGTGACATATACATTATTTATTATTAGCATATACTACACAGGACACACACACGATCTGATTAGTTTGTTAAGTAGGGTTTAAAAGATAATATCCAGAGTGATTAATGCTTGTAATCAAAATGACAGACTCTTATGGTTTCACCTGGAGCATCGTCACACTTTACTAATGTGACCCATCATGACAAAGTGGGTATTAAGAAGGAAATTATTAAATACACTGTTGAACTTTAAACACGATTTCCTTCGAAGTTGCATGCTTAAAAGGCTGAAAATTCCTGCCACGTTTTGGTTACTTACTCCAAAACTGGCAACACGTGTTGAAAAATCTGATATCATTTTAAAACTTCGGATATCAGCTAGAAAATGGTACCAATAACTCAAAATTAATCAATAATTTTAAATAAATTTCCTTCTTAATATCCACTTTGCTGTGATGGGTCACAAAATAAAACTATAAAAATCTTGTTTGCTTTATTCACATCTCTGCATAGTATATAATAAAACATTAAATGAGTTTAAAAACACACCATTACAGAGCAGTTTTCCTACGGGTGTGTTATATGAAATAAAACTGAGAATCAAAAGACACCTTTACACTCTGCAAGTAGGTCACCTGACTTGGTCTTGGACAAAAGTGTAGAAGTCTCATTTTACTTTTCTTTAAGTTTACACACAGTATATACTAAAACTTTGAATAAAGTTTAAAAAGATGCCATTACACAGTGTTTGGGCTCTGCTTGGATCGAATGGAGCTCACCTGCCCCATAATGGATAAATATGCAAAAATGTAATAATTTAGTTTGCTTTTGATGTTCCCGTATAGTACATACTAAAACAATTATTCACCACAAGCTCGGTGGATGGTGCTGAATTGAACTGAACTATTCAGCAGCATCCACCAAGCATCTGGTGAATAACTTATTTTCCCTTTCACAAAAAAAAAAAAAAGCTATCATCAACACCATCATTGCTATTTTTGGATAAGTACACATTGTAATTGATATTCCTCTTCACTAAAGCCTAACACCTTCAGTCTGTGCACATTTCATTTTATTATTAATTTAATTTAATTATTTTAAAATAATGTAATTATTTTTTTCTTGCACATGATTGGTGGAAAGACATCAAATAATTCTTGGTATTCTTCCATGAGCCGACTTCTCCATCACTGACATCAGATAAGTTGAAAAAAGCAGTAATGAAATAATGATATGAAGAATTATTCAGTCTCGGAGCGTGGTATCCCCAAAGACCGAAACAGCCCCTTGACCAAATAATTCTCCATATCATACTTTCACCTCATTCAATAATTGCTTATTATCAGTGCAAAGCAGCCCAATACTGTATATTAAAATAATATCTTGCTTTAGCTTGTTCAGTCTGTACTCCATCATATCTGACAGCTCTTCTTCATCTTACAACTCATGTGACAGGCTGCAGAGCATAATGGTCTATGTTGCCTGATGTAGGGTACATTGTCTGAACATTACTTTTGGTGCGCTTCACGGTGATTTTGTAGTGCATGATAAAACATGCTTTGTGTACAGGTGCATTGTCATGCAACAGGAACAAGATCAGGCTCCTTAGTTCCAGTGAAGAGAAGTCTTAATGCTACAGTATGTGGCAACCTTGAAACGGACACTCACATTATGGAAGGTAATACCTTCCAACATTAAAATGGAAATGGTAAAATGAAAGCTCCGACCCTGTTTTGCCATTTCTTTTTAACACCTGTGTGATAACTCCAATTTCACAAGATACACACGGCTTTTCTTTTCATAATTTAATCAGTTAAAAATCTGTTCAAAGGAAAAGTCTATGTTGCAAACCAGAAAAAACACAAACGAATAGACAAAATCTCTAAACATCAACGCGCTGTATCTGACAGAATAAAAAGGTGAATGCATGGAGGATTGCATTTTCATTTCGCACTTTGCATTTAAGTTTTCAAATTCACCAACATGTAAATATATGTAAATGTATGTTAATTCGGGTTGGAACAGTGGAGTAGTGGTTAGCATTCTCACCTCACAGCAAGAAAGCCCTAGGTTCAAAGTCTGTGGTCAGTGAAGGTGTTTCTGTGAAGAGTTCGCATGTTTTCCCCGGCTGTGGGGTTTCCTCTGGGTGCTCCAGTTTCCTCCCACAGTCCAAAGACCTGCTTATCAGCTGAAAATTTGCAAGGAAAACTAAACTGCCCCAGGTGCTAATGCATGTTTGTCCTAATAAACAGGTTCGGCAGAGGGCTTGCAACCCCCTCAGCTACAAATATACAAAAGTGGCCAGTGCATCATGGGGTGTAAAATGGGAATACAGATAGAGTTCATAATTAGACACTACTGAATGGTGTAACAAGAAAGCGTTCACTCTAACATCAGATCACATGATCTAGCCCTGGGTGATGCACACAGCCAACCATAGCGGGGAGTGTGCATTAGCATTTATATTTTTAAAATGCCACTATATTTCAGTTTTGACCAAATTCATTTGCAAAATCTAACGGCATTAGAAAGTGATTTGAGTTTTTTTTTTCTAAGAGAAAAAATTATGGCTAAGAATTGGGTGGGGGTGGACGGATGGCTAAAGCAGATGTTACACAGTCACATATTGCTCCTGAGCTCATGATTTCCTTATAACAGAGGGAGAATGCTATTCTGCTGTGCCATGTGGGAGCATGCAACGCCCCATTCTAATTAAAACTTTTCATTTTTGAGTTCCTTGTCAGTTGCAATATCTGTCTTGATAAGTTACTTCAACTGAATAAAACAAGGTCTTCATCCTGAGTATTCCCTGACTTCCATCATAGCATCAGTGTTTTGGCAACCCCAGCTACAGGTGGCTGTGTGCATCACTCAGGGCTTGATGTCATGATCTGATGTTAGGGTAAATGCTTTTCTGATGCACCATTCCATTTAAGCATTTAACGGCCTTGTCTAATTAACATACATTTACATGGTGGTGAAATTGAAAACTAAAATGCAAATTGGGAAATGAAAAGACAGTGCTTGTTTGCATTTTTTCCCCATACTTTTCATATTTTCAGACACAGTGTGTTGAGACCGGGACTTTCCCATTGTTTTAACAACTTTTCATTTGCGTTTTTGTCTGGTTTGTGCTGCAAAATCCGTTGAATGTAAAAGACTAACTAATGAAATGAAACCATAAAAAGTTCATTGTCAGTTCGGTAGGTATAACCTCCCATCCGACACAAGTGCTCTAACACAAACATTAAAAGATAAATTTAAGGTTAATAGTAAAGTGCCAAATCCCCACAATGCTCCTGGGAGAGATTTTTAATTGCATGACACAGATTTGAGGAGTTTAGCACAGAAACCGTTTAATTATTCCCCAAAAAATAATATTCATGGTCAAAATCATCTGGACCGATATTTAACACAGTAATAAACTTTTTAGAATCTTAATATGGTGTTGTAGTACACTATTGTCGACAAATCACTGATAGTGTACTGGATGGATTTTTTTTAGCATATTTATTGGAGTTCCTCTGTGCTATAGCAGAGCTCCACCTACTGGACATCATATGCATTACATAGACTGTAACTCTTTCAGGCAGTGTAGATTGCTAATACTCATTTATCCATTCACCGAACCTCTTAATCCTACTAGTGTCATGGGGAGGCTGGGCATAGGTGGGGTACACCATAAACTGATCGCCAGTCCATCACAGGGCACCCCATACAAAACATTCACACTCACACTTAGGGGTAATTTTCCATTCATTCATTCGCCAAACCGCATAATTCTAGTAGGGTCACAGGGAGGCTGAAGCCTATCTCAGCCGACTCTGGGCAAAGGATATTCAGTACACCCTGAATATCTCACCAGTTCCATTGCAGGGCAAAAACACACACACAAAACCATTCACACTCACACAGCCAATTAGCCCAATGTGCATGTCTTTGGACTGTTGGAGGAAACCAGACTACCCAGAGGGACCCCATGCAAGCACAGGGAGAATATGCTCCACACAGAAACGCCCACGCGGAGCCTTGAACTGGAACCTAGGACCTTACTGCTGAGAGGCGGATGTGCTAACCACTACGCCACAATGCTAAATTTGCTAATACTGCAAAGCTTATTCCATGTCTCCTATGGTAGCCACTTGTTGAGTTATAGAGTTAATTCGAGTACTCAACAAAAAGACACTTCCCATTAACTGTTTGTCACCTTTTAAATGATAACCCCAGGGGTAATGGACATTACATTCAGTAATTATGTGGCTGACAGCCACAGTAATAATGTTATAATATAGTATGCCATGGTTGCTTTCAGTAACTTATACATCTTTTTAGAGTCTATTACATTTCAATCGAAACACTCACTCTGACATATAAAGCACCCTGATTGAACCGTTAGCTCATGATCACCAAATGTGGAAAGGTGAAATGAGACTACTCCTCATTTTTCACATAACCGACATACTGAAACAACCAAAACAAGCCAGCTTCACAAATTCTCTTGGCTGAACAAGCAGATCGCCCAGCACAAACCAAAGTGCATTCTACACGTGAACCTCACCTTCACCGCAAGCCTGCACACTTACATGACAGCACATGGACACACACACAGTGCTTGTACTTGCAGACCTGTGAGAGTGCGTCAGCCCTTAAAATCCCAAGGTATACAGAGATCACCGTCCTGCATGACAGAGTAAAAGTGTGAGACACAGAGGTGCAGGCCCTGCATATAAGGAGACCTCTCCTCGATTAGACGCCTGCAGCATGGGATCATCTGGCTGCTGGAGACACTGGGTTCTTTGGACAGACTCTGCAAAGAGAGACCCTGCACACAAATGGACACCACGTCCTCCTCCTCAGCCTCTAACCTGCAGGGAAACACACAGCGGACAGACTGTTATGTTATTATTTACCTAGTCTTGCAAAGAAACCTAAAAACAATACCTTTTTGGGAAATAATAAACAAGATTCTAGTTCGGTAAAAACATTCTCTAACTGATGCATTGCCAAATAAAATTTCATAAAGATGATTATTTCTCTTTATTATTGTTAGGGGAAAAAACAGCACAGCAGGAACAAAACTTAGATTTGCACTAACTGCTCCTTGCGCTGCAGACGCCTGCGAGCTTCCTGTGCATTGCTCTGAAGGAAGTTCTGTAGATGAACAGGGTCACACATGGTGGGGATGATGAAGTGGCCCAGCTCATGAAGACTAGGGCTAGAACGGTCACTGTAGAAACACAAAACAGAGTACAGAACGTTACGCTTAAACAGTGTTTTAAAATTTTTAATTTAACTACGCGTTTGAGCTCCATGTCGGAAATAATGCTTATCCTTATCAACACGCCTGAAAACACATGCGCCATTATTAAAAGGATGCAGACTCTCCACTTGACAGTTGGTTTCTGCAAGGAAATAGACATGTGACTGGCGTGTCACTGTTGTCAGGTGTATGAGCAGTTAAGAAAGGCCTTTAAAACCAGTTGATTGGTGAATGATGACTCAGGGAAGGATGCCCTGTGACTAACGAGAAAGACCAAATCAGGAAGAACAGGAACAAGAACGCAGGAGAACAGCTGATTAACCTCATGTGTATGTCTCTGGTCTGTGGGAGGAAACCCACACAATCATGAGAACATGCAAACTCCACACAGAAACGTCATCGCTGAGTCCGGGACTCAAACCCAGCACCTTCTTTCAGCAACACAGGAAGTGAAACATCATTTAGCAATATTTCTGTAGATGATCTGAAAGACGTGCATGGTCCATTTATCTGCACTGTACAACTCAGCAAACAACACACAACTACACATATGAACAAGTAAATTAACAAGTAGAGGATATCTACTTTTCTAGGGTCATGGAGAGCCCCTGTAGGCTGCGAGGGTGCAGAGCAAGCCTTTGAGGCAGCAGTCTCCTGTGGAAGATGTTGAGGGTGTTGTAATGGTCTTCCAGAGGCAACAGCAGACCCACCCGCTCCATATGGATCACCTGGATCCCTCCTAACAGGAAACTGATCCGATCCTTTAGCCAGTCTGTCTGCTGCAGCAGCCTGCTGTAACTAGGCAACCTCTCAAAAAGCTACACACACACATGGATTACAGACCACACAGACAAAGACTGCCCACATAATAAAAACTATTTAACAGAGCCCATTTAATGAAGATAACACACACATTACCTTTGTCCACTGATGATGCACATCCATTGTTCCCAGCATCACATGACCTGAGGCATTCATTCCTGATTGGTCAGTAAAGACTATTGTGTGCCCTGTGCAGTGAGAAAATATCAATAAGAGAGGCCATACAGGCATACTGACTCATCGGTTCTGACAACCAAAACATAATCCATGTGTCATACACACAATCATTTTTTGTGCATACCGTACCTCTGAGATTATGCATAGCTTCTGGGCTCTGTGAGGAGAGGCGGCTCAAACTCTGCATCTGACAGCACTTGTGTGCAACTCCCCATTTACGCTGCCACCTACAGGAAGGAGGAAAACATGACATCCTTGCAACAAAGTTACAGCATTTTCACATAGATTCATCATGTACATTATACGGCTAAGAAGACATGGACACCTGACCATCACACACAATTGTTGTACAAATGTATTTTCTATGCTGTAGAATTATTTCCCTTCACTGGAACTAGGGGTGCTACAGTGGTGCAGTGCTTAGCACCGTCAACCCACAGCAAGAAGGTTCTGGGTTCGAATCTCACTGACTGGGGACTTTGTGTGTTGCAAGCCTGCCTGGGTTTCCCCTGGGTGCTCCAGTTTCTTCTTGCAGTCCCAAGATTATTTCTGTTCTGCACTTTTCACCCGTAGCCTACCGGGATTTCCCCCTACTTGCCCCTCAACCCTGATGGATAAGCCGTAGAGATAAAGGATGGATGGATGGAACCATAAGAGGCTCAAACCTGTTTTAGAGCTAGATTCATTGAGTGCACTGGAACTGGAACCTGAAACGCATTTCTTAACCTCAGCTGTGACTGAATGCACAAATCTCCCCAGCCAAGTTCCAAAAGGAAAGTCTTTCCAGAAAAGATGAGGCTGTTATAAAAGCAAAGGAGGGGCAACACCATGTTAATACCCATGATTTTGGAATGGACACATATATAGATGTCAGGTGTCCATAGTTTCCATAACAAAGTAGCAGTGCTAAATCCCCGATCTCATTTGGGCGATAACGCCCAATAATGGCCAACATCAATTTTTAGGTTGGGAGCGAGCGTGAGGGGTCGGTGACCAATATCGCTGACTGTCAGCGAGGAATCCACCTGCTGTGGACAATCGTCCCGTTTTTTGAAACCTGTTTGGACCTCAGACAATCTGCAACTGTCCGTAACTGTCTGCAGCCATGTCTGGGACCATAGTTGGGGATAGATAGTGATATGGACACCAACTACAAAGAAGACAGTCAAAGATTTTTGCCAACCACTGCCGATCATCGAAGATCACTGAAAGTCGCCAACTCAAAAAAAAAAAAAAATCACAAGCAGTCACCAAAGAATCGCCCAAATGAGATCGGGCCTTAATGATGGCTTAATCACCACAACAGTTCATGATCTACCTTTTTCTCTAAAGTAGTGAAATGGACTTGCCATGGTACTGATGTATATCAAAGCTGACCTGATATCAAGGAGGCCCAGTTTCTCAATGAGCTCTCTCTTCAGTCTCTTCAGCTCAGCTCGTCGTGGAACGCTGGCTTTCTGCTTCTTAGTAGCTTCTCGTTCATTGTTCCTCAACCACAAACTGCAAAGTGTTCAATCACTGGTTAGACAACGCATGTATATTTCAGAACCACTTACTTATGCTCTTCTAACTCTTCAAATAAACCTTTCTTTTCCTACACAAAATAAAAAGAAAGTCTAAGAAACTGATTGAGAACTGGTATACCAAGTTACTCGCATTAAATGATGTTCAACACACACCGACATCCAGTCCACCAATGATATTTAAGGCACACACACATACACTAATTAGGATTATGCTGTTCAGAAAATGGATGAATGAATGAATTAAATGTGATTTTTAAATCACGATGGACACAGGTGAGCTCTGACTGCGTAGGCGAAGAGCAGTGTAACAGTGTCTCTTTAAACTCCTTTCAGAGTTTTCGTACATACTATTAAAATTATATTTTTAAATAGCTTATATTTACATATTTTAAACCAGGGATGTCCAATCTTATCCGCAAAGGCCAGTGTGGGGGCAGGTTTTTACATCAACCAAGCAGTAGCCAACACCTTCCACTTGTTTCAATCACTGATCAAAAAAAAAAAAAAAAAAAAAAAAAAAAAAAAAGATTAGATTGCAACTTAGTTTTCCCTTTTTTAAGTAAGGTAGCAGCCCTCTTGGTGAGACCACTTTACTGTTGAAAGTTATACTCAAATAGTATGAAAGTTGGGGAAAACTGAAATAATTATGTCCAAGATGAACATTCTCCCCCACCCCCCCCAATTTCAGCTATCCGGGGCTTTTTTATTGTTTTTTTTTTTTCAGTTAATTACAAATATCAGTGAAATTTTTGGTAAAGTTGTATGAATTTAAGGTATTCTAACCATCAGCAGTAAAATCTTCTGTAAAAATTTAAACTGTGTTGGCTTTCAATGGCTCCATTTTGAGATCTTGAAGCAAGGTGGTCTCACCAAGATGGCTGCCACCCGGCTTTAAAATTTAAACACTAATGCGCAATCTAGGTGTAGCTACTGCTTGGTTGAAGTGAAAACCTGCACCCACGCTGGCCCTTTGCGCATAAGACTGGACATCCTTGTTTTAAACCATGACAGAGACAGGTCAGGCGAGCTCTGTACACATCGCACTAATGGCACTGTGTAGCCAAAATCATCTTTTGAGCGTACTCATTCAGAATTTAGTACATACTACATGGAAATGTGAGAAAACTATGGTCTGCAAATGTGTTTTTATACTCACTCAAAGTTTTACTACAATACATGAACAAGAAAAACTAACTTAAATGAGATTTTTATGAATTATTTCCCATTTTTAAAGACTGACAAGGAGGACCTGGCCTTCTCCAAGTGACCGGGATAAACTGTGAATGTCTGATATTTGGATTCAAGCATCTGATCAAAATAATGTTTTTTTAAAATCCCAAGATAGGGGACCAATCAGACTGCACCACACCTGTGTAGTATATATGCATATGCATGTAATGAACAGCTTAAGATCAGATTCCATGTGTTGTGGGATGTGTTTAGTCTTTATAAAGTAATATTGTAACAGGTTGATTTACATTACATTTGCAGCATTTAGCAGACGCTCTTATCCAGAGCGACTTAAATATGTGCTTTAAAGGTACAGTCTTACATAAAATATTTAGTCATGTTTTTGTTGCTAATAGTTCATGGTGACTAAATAAATCAA
>JBCNYH010000001.1:25628552-25638635 GCA_039654325.1 Tandanus tandanus
GTTCTATCCATTATTTTATTTGTTGAGTGTTCTATCCATTATTTTATTTGTCGAGCGTTCTATCCATTATTTTATTTGTTGAGTGTTCTATCCATTATTTCATTTGTCGAGTGTTCTATCCATTATTTTATTAATCATTTATTGTATTGATAGTTTTTTTTTATTGGGTCTGCTATCGATTACTTAATAATCTAGGGTTTTATAGATTTTTTTTATTACTGAAGTATGCTATTGATGCTAATCAAATCTATTGATTATTCCATTGATTAGTAGAGCAATCAGATAAGACATACTTTTGATATTTTAAAGAGCAACTGTAAAAATACAACAGAAAATAAAACAATTATTTTAAAATGAACAACTCATATGATTCTGTATAGTTATTATTATAAGGAATGACGTGGAATGACTTTTGGTAACAATTAGAGTTATGATATATATACATGCAAAGAACTGCAAAAAATATCCCACGGGAATGGGTGACAAAAAGTTTTTTTAAAAATCACAGATTCCAACCTAAAATATATAGGTATCATCATCACTCTTCATCACCATTCATACTTTTCTTATTTAAAAAAATCAATTTCTGAAATGCAAAAACATAAGTAATTAAAATATATCTTTAAAAATGAAAAGAATATTTTTTAATTTGCCTTTTTTGCTGTGCAATTTAATGTAAACATAAAGCAATGAACTGTCAGATAATATTCTGGCTTTAAAAGGCCATATTTACTGCACTGTAAACTAAACAAAGAAAAAAAAAGTTTTTCCTTATGAAGAACTACTCCAGCTCTGGAGATCTGTAGAAGGGATTGGATTAATTGTACAGGTGGTAGTAATATACTCTACTAGATGTAAGGATGTCTTTGGATACTAGATTGGGAAACTACCAGTGAAGGGAATCCTTAATGAATAGTGTAATATGAGTTGGGGTGTGCATACTTTGTGAGACTATTCATAATACACATCAAATTTATGTGGAAACTGTATGGATTTATTATTGCTTTAATCGTCATGATCTTTGTCCTGAAACACGGTTTTGGATTTGTGGACTCAAGGTCCTCCTTATTAAGGAATTCCCAGTGGAGTGAGGTGAAATTATCAATTTGTACAAGAACTGACAAAAAAGGGAACATTTAAAATATATTAATGCTTTCCATAAAAAAAACTCAGTACAAAACCATATGAAAAAATGTACCCCAGTGCAACCAGTGTAAAAGCTGAGTGTGGAGCTAGCTAATGTTTAATATGTGAAATTCAGTTTGAAGAGCGACTGAAGATCCTAAAGCCACGTCTTCTAGGGAGCGAAAGCTTACCATCAGAGGTTAAACAAGATACAGCATGTTCACACACTTCATGAAGCAGCTTGAATTCTGAGCAACAAAATACCACTTACATACCTCATGTCTTTAAAAACACAAAACATGTATTGTCTTCCTTTTCTCATTTCAATCTGTGCCTTTTGTGCAATTTCTGCATTCATACAGAATACAAGTTTCTGTTTTTGAGACAGAAAACATGTAAAAAAAAAATGAAAGGAAAAAAAAATAAAATAAAAAAATAAAAAACCCCACACAGACACACCACTATATGCTAATTACAAAAGACGTTTTTCAACCTGATGAATTTTAAATATGTGCTTTGTACACAAGTTATATTGTAGACTGTCCTGCGAGATTTGACAATGAGGAGTGGCGAGGTTTGTGTACTCAGAGATCAACTAGTACAGACCAGACAAAACGTCTTTGTGAAAGCTCACAGCCTCACCCAGCTGTGTGTGTGTGTGTGTGTGTGTGTGTGTGTGTGTGTGTGTGTGTGTGTGTTAGGGGGGTGTTACATTGCTACATCTTAAAATCACAAGTCGTAGCTTGCAAACAAATTAGCTGCAATTTGAATAGCTTGAGTTAATCATGGGAAAGGGAAGACTGGCTCAGCAAAGAATTACAGACGCTAAGAAGCAATACTGAAAAGCCCATAAGAAACACTTTGTTCAATTAAAAGCATTGTAATTATTGCACTCTAGGTACAAGTGCATGAGAAGAAAAATTGCATGCAATCCTTAGTGAGTATGAGTCATTGTCTATTCATGTTTGTTTGTAAAAAGAAATCCCTTTACCATAGGTTAATGAAAAAAATCTCAATGTATTAACCTAAGAAGCTGAACTAGATATATATCCCTGATATATGTGTGTTTACATATATATATATTATATATATATATATATATATATACACATACATACATACATACATACATACATATACATACACACATATATACACACACACACACACACACACACACATATAACATATAATAATATAATGGTTTATGCAGATTGAAGTTAACCTGAGTGTGGTTTCCACTTTCTTTGCCTGCTCCAGCTCCTGCTCTGGGTCTCTGAAGCCAGTGAAAGTGTAGTATGTCTTGTCCCATTTAATCGGCCGATAAAAAGTAATTCCATCCTGCTGTGCTGAGTTTTGGCTTTGGGCTCTGGCCGTGAGGAGCCCTTGCATGTGTTCCACTGACAAGCTACAGGATTTCAAAACATCCACCACTGTGCACAGGACATCCTTAGCCTGCAGAGTGAAAGTCACTGAACGGAATCCTGGGAAATGTAGGGGGGCAAAAAAAAGGGTTTGTTCAATGAAGTAAAGAGAACGGCTATGACACACGTCATCTTAACCGTCCTGTAAACTCTACACAATGTCAAGCAGTGAGAAAAATCTTGAAGAGGTGAAACTTGAATCAGTGTGAAAGTTTTAAAACAACTGGAAGCAGGAGATCGCATCATGAGGCTTGTGTATAAAAACATCATTGTGTCATTCCCATCCTGAGGTTCAAATTATAGCAGCACTGGTAGCTTATGTGGAAAAGCTGCTAAAGCCCGGTTCTAATGCTTTTCTAGTTTTGTGTAATAGTAGGCAGGCAGTAATGATAGTTCTGTTGTGCAAACCTCCTCCACTGGTCTGACATGAAAATAGAATGCAACTTTTAATGACACAAACTAAACATAGTGGACAACACCCCACCACATCCTAAATTTACTTAGCCTTCTTGCTCACGTACCATGCACAATGCGCCTGGAGCTAGAAATAGTCGAGTGGTTAAACACAATGTCTGTTGATAGGGTGGCTAATCAGTCTCTAGTAATAATTTAGTGGCCATCTGCCATGCTACAGTTCTTTTGTCAAATGTACTTCAATTTTAAAGGGCAATATCCTAATTTTACACACTTTAATCTTTCAGAATCAGTTCTGTTTATACCTGCGGTGATGCTCTTTCCTGACTGATATTTATCTTGAATGGTACCCATGATCCATATAAGCCTCAATGGCTCCCTACTCACTGCATCAGCTATATAAAACACACATCCTATAAAAAGTAGAAAGAGCACTAAATGTCCGGGTAAAATATTATTTCAAGATCACCTAGAAAAAACCCCGCCTCCTTGTGTTTTGTTGCATGCATTGTTTTTCAAGGTTAGCACTTGGCATTCTAGCACTCTAAGGTACACTCGGTATTGCTTGGTCTCTAGCCACTTGTAAAGGAAACCAGTGACTATGGTACGGATCACACTTTCAGATTACTAACTGCACTGTGATGTATTACAGTCTGGTGGAAGCCAGAACAAGCACATTTATGTGGCAACAAACACAGGCTATTATTCATAAGTTCATCTGTGCAGTATGCTAATCAGGGATAATGATTAAGGAGAGTACCAACATACCAGAATTCACTGCATCATTGCTGATCTCGGTTTTCCCTGTTAGGTCCCGCAGATAAAAGGTGAGTTTTGTAGGTTTAACTGACCTAAAGCCTGGCTTCTGAAGACTCTCCAAATAACCATTTAATCTTTTGAGAGAGTTTTCATTCACTTCCTGCGAAAAACAAAGCAAAACAAAACAAAAAATACCAGAACACAAAACCGGGGCTTAAGGAGTTCAGAAGAGAACTGACATCCAACATCCTATACAGACACCAAAGCTCGGCAAAGAGGAACATCAGAGCATCATTTCTTACCCTTTCTCTTGGATGTTGGCCAAAGAAGTCAGGATGGACAGCAAAGTAAAAGGGCCGGAGTGCATTAACAGCATCGGCTCCTGACAGAGCTCTTATTTGAAGTATCTGATTTGTGTTGCATCTGCTGCTGAGCCTGAGTGAAGAGATTGAGGAAGTAGCAGACAGCATTTATGAGCAGAAAATCTTTCAGATTAAAAAATGAAAATATAATGTACATTCAAAAGACTGTCACAGAAGCAGTACTTCTGGAGTTTTAGAGGGTTATTGTGTTTCCAACTCAAGTACAAACTACATACATAATATGGGCCTGGGAACTACTGGTGATCAAACAACTAATCCCACAACAAGAGCTTTTAATAAAGGTCCATTTGTGATTTATATAAAGAATGTATGTGTGAAATAATATTTGTAATTATTGTTTACCTATCATATCAACAATAATTACAAATATGAATTAACTCGCACAAAAAGGTGCATACATTAATACAATTAAGCAGAAAAACAATTATACATAAACATTAAAAGTAATATTTTTATAAACATTGAAGTAAATTAGTGTATTAATACATTATTATTATTGATATAATTTTATGACAGTTTTTATTCATAAATCTTTAAATTGAAATGTGTGTTACTTTATTCATGGAATATGCAGTTTAAGTTTTATTCAGCATTGCATTGCTTATAAATTACACTCATTAATTTATCTGTACTGTGCACATCTTTACATTATGATTCTCAGTTAATGTTATCATTAATTAAATATAAACTTTAATACTATACAGTTACATTAGAATAGTCTGAAATTCTGTAAATAAAATTAAATCCTTTCATAGAAACTTACACGTTACTGTCATTAGTCGATTTGGTGAAGAATCTTCACAGAAGACAAGTCGAGCTGATGCGCGCTGGACGTTCGGTTAAGAAAAAAGTTCCCGCTGAGGAAAAGTTCTGAGGGGGCACACGTAGTTTCTGGGGTCAAGCGGGGTCATGGAGGCAGGGAAAAGCATCTAGAAGCTGATGCGCGCTGCACATGGATGTTCGGTAAAGAAAACAAAATAAAAAATACTACTTCTCGCTGACTAAATGTTTGATCTAGTTGCCGGGGTCATGGAGGCAGGGAAAATAATGGTAGGCGCTTGCACAAAAATAGCATGTAAATAACATTGTGGCAGAAAAAAAGGCATGGCGCTGCACCATGCTAAAAACAACCGAGCTGGAACACTGGTGTATGCACATTGGGATGACAATTTTTTCAGCGCTTCACAGAGTACACATTTACTTTTTACATTTATGTTGTTTGGCAGATACCGTTATCCACAGTGACTATAATTTTTATTTTTTAATACAACTGAACGATTGAGGGTTAAGGGCCTTGCTCAAGGGCCCAACAGTGGCAGCTTGGTGGTACTGGGACTTGAGCTCCTGACTTTCAGATCACCAACAAACAGCCTTAACCACTGATCCACCCCTGCCCATTAAAACAACCCTTTTATAGATGATTATTATGATCTTAACTTCAATTTTTATTATTTTTATTAACTTCAATTTTTATTCAAAATTTCATGACAATTCATGCTTTTGCTAGCCTCTTTCCATACTTCACGCACTGTCACAAGTTTTCTTTCCTTAAGCCATCTCGTTTTTATCCCTTGTTTCACAGATCTTCCAATGTTAATATTCATGATTCTAAAATAAATAAATACAATTGGGAAAAACATCTTTTTTATTCCCACTGGTCGTAGCTTGCAGAGTTTGCAGTCAGTTTTAAAACCGGAAGATTTTTTGCACCAAGCCGGTCCTTTCGTCGCCCTCACAAGGCAGCAACTGTAACTACATCATGTACATCTGCGCATGCGTACTTGCCCGTTGGAAGTGTTGCCGCCCCCAGTCGCTGTTACAAACCTAGCGATGTACACAATGCATGCATGTACAAACGTCTGGTGCGCGAGACCCTCGGAAGTGATACTATCGACATGTGTGACAGAACTGGTCAATACAGGGTTTTTTTGTTTTTAAAAGTAGAGACTTCAGAGTTTGTTCTGCATGCAGACATTCTCCATCCTGAGCTGTTGGCAGCAGCATCAAAAGCTACCTGGGCGTCCAGTCACTTTTAATCCCACCCTCAGAGGCAAGGTGAAAGGGGAGGTGTATGAAAGTATTTTTAGGGCAACCCCCTTTTTGAATGTTATGGAAAACGTTGTCAGTATGTGTTACTGGTTTAAAGCAGTAGTTTCAACAGAATATACATAGTATGAAAAGTACTACATGTACGCCATCAGCTCAGGAGAGACTATTGTATTAAAATGACTAAATATTTAAATCAAAGCACTAGTTCAGGCTTCTTTATGTGACGGACTGATGCGTGTTCCAGAACTGTTCAGAACAAACCAGGTCAGGCAAAGGAAGTTGATTTAGCAATTTATTATAAACGAGCCAGGAAATGTAGCAATTAATAATAAAATAAATAAAAGGAATAAGGGTCCGTTGTTTCTGAGGGTAGGAGATGAGAGGCGAAGGTTGGAGACAATTCGTGCTGTGTTAAGTCCTGGATCTTGCGGCAATGTTCTTGGAGAGATCTTCATGTGATTATGGCTTTCCAGGTTTCGGTGTAGTCCGTTCAACAACAGAGTAGTTTTTACATTTATAATAGCTAATATGACCGTTTGTGACATCTTCAATACATCACAATAGATATATCTTCTTTCTGTTACTGTCATAATTTCTATACATGTGTCAGTTGCTTTACCACAAGTACAGGACGTGCCTGTTACGTCACACCCACCTCCATAAAAGAAAAGTTGGAATTTATGAGAATTTTTATGAGAATTTTACAATATGAAACAAAAGATTATGAAATAAATATCCAACAAATAAGATCATGAAATAAATATGAAGCTTATGAAATATGAAATAGATTGACAGTTACCATAGCTACATAAATGATATTTTTGTATGCAATTAGAAAATAAATTATAAATATATTGTATTAAATACATGCATTTACCTGGAGAGTGCATCTGCACACACATTATTTACTCCCTTGACGTGTTTTATGACGAGGTTGTACTCTTGTAACATTAAACTCCAACCCAATAACCTTCTGTTCTTGCCTTTCATTCTGTGTAGGAATATCAGTGGGTTGTGGTCGATATATACTAGTATGGGTTGGTTGGAAGAGGACAGATACACTGCAAAGTGTTGAATTGCTAAAATTAGAGCTAGCATCTCTCTTTAAAGCAGAGTATAGAGTGGAATAATTTATTTGGTGGGCATTGAATTTCTTTGAAAAGTAACAGACTGGATGTTCAACATCATTATCATCTGACTGATAGTACACCAATATTGCTGGCATCTATAATCAAACTGAAGGGTTTGCTGAAATCTGGAGCCTGAAGAATGGATTGGGCACATTTTTCTATAAATTTCAAAATGTTCTATAGTAGCCTGCCATTTGTTTTCTGGGGCTGGGAATTCCACGATAGTTTGGACTTTTGCTGTGATGGGAGCTATCTGGCCATCGCTGACGACATAGACCAGATAGGTCACAGTAGCTTGCCCGAATTCGCTCTTAGCCAGGTTGATAGTTAGATTAGCCCTTAGTAATCTAAGCAAAGCCTTTCTTAAATGAGACAGGTGGGCATTCCACATGTCGCTGTAGATACATGCTATACATTGGTTCACCATTCTCTGGAATGTGGCTGGCGAGTTTTTCATACCGAAGTGCATTACTTTACTTTTGGTATAGGCCGCTCGGGGTGACAAACGCCAATATTCACTCAACAGTCACTGTTGTTTGGCTCGATGATGTCATTCTCCAGCATGTAGATTTCCTTCTGTATTAATTCGGCCTTGTGGGGGTTGACGCGGTACGGGTGTTTTTTGATAGGTCGTATATTTCTGACATCCACGTCATGCTGGGTTTTGCTGGGCACATCAGGCAATAATGCTTTAAATTCTAACAGGAGACCGGCCAGTTGACATTTGTCTTTGTGAAATAGAAGGCTTAGCTTTCATGGTAGATCAGATAAGATGTCAGAGATGTTCAGTCTCATTGGACGATCTTCGTTTAGCTTCAAGGCAAGAGCTTCTTTGGGTTCGGCCTGAGGACGGTTACTTACTACTAAGACTTCATTGGTCCAATGGTGGTATGCTTTTAGCATGTTTATGTGGCATAACGGAGAAGTCGGTCGGGGATGCTTATTCATCGGTCAGGGATGCTTATTATGTAATCGACTTCATGGTATCTTGCTTGTAAAGCGCTTGCAAGGGTAGGTAATAACGCCAACACTGTCTCCTGGGTTGAAACTGCGGTTCTCGAAACGTCGAACAGCCGTTTCATTTTTCCTTGGGCACTTCTTAAGTTTTTGAGACATAATCTAGTAGGTTGACATCCCGAGGAGGCTCTTGTAGCCATCTCGCCTTCAGAAGCTTTAACGGACCTTGTACCGTGTGACCAAATACTAACTCAAATGGGCTGAATCCCAACGATTCTTGTCGTTGACCGCAAACAGCAGTAGTGGAATCCCTTTGTCTCGTTCTTGTGGCAGTAAGTTCTGATCATATTCTTTAGGGTCAAGTGGAATGTTTCTAAGGCTCCCTGAGACTCCAGGTGACATGCGCTGGATGTTATCTGCTTGGCTCCAAGTTTATGCACTATACTTCGGAATAGACCTGACATGAAGTTTGACCCTGGATCAGACTGGATTTCCTTTGGTAGGTTGACAGTGTGAAGGAATTAATTAGAGCCTTCATGATTTTCAAAGTTTTGATACTCTTCAAAAGGGACTGTCTCCAGAAAACATGTGGATGCACACAATGTTTAACAGGTATTGATTGCCGGATTTAGTCTTGGGTAGGGGACCAATGCAGTCAATGATCACCCGACTGAATGGTTCCTCAAAGGCCAGTATAGGTTTCTATAGACCATCTGACATGTGTGGCAAGTCTGGCAGAAGTTACGTACATCCTGCCTTATCTTCGGCCAATAGAAGTGTCGCGTAAGTTTATCACAGGTTTTGTTTATACCTAAGTGACCTCCGAGTGGGGCTTTGTGCGCCAGTCTTAAGACCTCGAGACGATACGCCTTCGGAATCACAATTTGGTGTATGGTCGCCCAATCTTCGGAAGCTGGGACGTCTGAGGGTCTCCACTTCCTCATCAGCACTCCATCTCTGACAGAATAGCCGACAGGGGCTGAACTCCTCTTCAGGGAGAGCAGCATTAAAGAGAGGCCACAAATGAGGATCACCTCTCTGCTCCTGAATTAGCTTTGCTCTCGATAAAGACATATTTGTCTTGGACGTTATTGACGTCTTATTATTCACATCTGAAGCATGATCAAGGTCCTCAATGGGATCAGCAAATATCTGTGAAAAATCCAAAATGTGATCTTCAGAATTGATTTTGCGTACTTCGGCCATTTTTTTGGCTAGAGCTTGTGTCACTGGATGAGAAGGAAACTCTTTTGGATTTGCTTCTTTAAAGATGTCGTCTTTTGACGATGGGATTGGTTCATAGGCTTTGGGCTCGGCCTCGACTCACTGGCAACACCTCACACCCGCCAAATCATTTCCCAATATTTATATTTTATAATAATATTTTGTAGGGGAGCTGTAACACAACCACCCTCAAAACCTTTTCAAATTCAAATTTATTTGTCATGTACAAAATCATACACAGTACAATATGTAGTAAAATGCTTGTTGCGACTGTCCTAAAAATTGAAGAATAAAACCTATCAAGAAGAAAAGAACAATAACTATAAGTATTTAAAGGACTTTATAGTTAAAGTCAATATAAATATAAAAATGTAAAAGTATATAAAAAATAAAAATAAAATATGGCATACAGAAATATATATAAAATGAAATATAAATGCAGAACAAATGCAATATGATATAAATGCAATGGCAATTTTTAGTACACTGTATGTAAAATGACTAAAGTATAAAGTGACAAGTGTCTGTGTGCAACCATAAACTGAGGTGGAATGTAATGTTTATGTGTGGGGTAGAGTCTACAAAGTCCAGGTACCAGTGTTCTGGTTCAGGGCCCGA
>JBCNYH010000001.1:25732539-25752850 GCA_039654325.1 Tandanus tandanus
GAGTTCCCTCAAGATCACCACGAATCCCCCGAGTTCCCTCAAGATCACCACGAATCCCCCGAGTTCCCTCAAGATCACCACGAATCCCCCGAGTTCCCTCAAGATCATCACAAATCCCCCGAGTTCCCTCAAGATCATCACGATTCTATCCTATGACCGTAAACGCTCATCACGATTCTCTCAAATCATGGAGATCGTGGACATCGTGGCCCAGGTGTAAGCCCAGGTTTAGAAAACAGAATTTTACAACTTATTTAAGATTACTCATTATGCACAAATAGTGAATTTTGCTTTCTAGGCGAAATCAGTGTATCCTAAAGGCACTGCAGAGACCTCAGTAGTGCTGCTTAGAGATGCTAACTCATGCGGCATATGCTGGGAAAAGAAAAACACACACAGTCCAAAGTTAAAGACATTTTCCACAACATTTAATTTTTGGACATTACCATAACTATATTGAACTTGTGAGGACAAGTATCAACAACAGAACATTGAATCATTTTGCTTCTTTACTGTTGTTTTTCTTTTGAAGTCAGTACACAATTTTGGTCCAGTAACATTTTTTTTGTGGCAGTTCTTTTCCTTTCGATGCTTGTGGATCAGTTATGTTGAACGTTCAACACATGCACATTATCATTTCACCTGTTTACATCAGCGTACGACAAAGTCTGAGACCAACATTATGAATATAGCACTGTTTTCTTTTTCAACATTGCTAAATTTACTGGAAACACTCACGACTAGTAAAGCTATATTACAGCTATGGACCAGACAGTTTGACGCTGCGATTTTACAGAGTGTGCACTGTATTTACATCTTTATTTACAGACCTTATTGTTTAAAAAGAAAAAAAATATATAACAAAAAAAAAAATTATCAAGATAATTCTCTTTTTCGGTCAAGTGAGCCATTCCACGGCTGTACATACTATAAAACAAACAAACCAAAAAAAAATTGTATTTACAGATAGCTGCAACTTATAGCTTATTGCCAATGCCCTTAAAAGATCTCCGACTCTACTGCTCTGTCTGTTTCAGCCTGGACTCCGTACAGCGTTTAACACTGGATCATAGATGGTCTTTCAAAAACCAGTTTCATTATTATCTATTGCCTGAATGAGTGGTCATATATCTCATATCTCACTGTATCGTCAGCTATACGTGGGATTTAGAGCCAGGTGATAAATCAGCACGACTTTAACTTTAAAGCCAGCCCAACGCCTGTATACTCAACATAGCATGTTAAAACAGCAGTCCTTTCAACAGAAAAAAAATAAAACTTTTAAAAAACTTATTTACATACCCTATAGGCATCTGAGGCCAGCCTTATTTGGAGACTGGTAGTTACAGTAACTGAAGATTTTACAAACTACAAAGTGAGTGAGGTCAGAACAGTTGGACTGGGATCTGGAGCTCAGCAGTATATAGGAATTCATTTCCTAGTGTAAGGAGATTTATCAATCATGACTTAACAGAATGAAACCAGCCAATTAAACTTCAACTAGAGAACAAAACCAAACTATGGAATATTGATACTGTAATGATTTTCATTAATAAGACCAATGTGGTGGAAGCAGGAAAAGCTCCAGCGATCTATCGTTTGCATTAACAATCCTGTACGTCATGTACTGCTGCCCTACCGCCACTCTTCATTATCGAAACACTGGCATGTTGGATTAAAAATGGCTGCTGATTTAGCAAGGATAACGCAAATTCATTTTCTTTAAATACCTTACTGTATGCAAACCTTGATGCTATGTTGGAAACCCAGGAATCATTTATCAGAAAAGTACATTCTTAGAATTAAATCCAAATCCATGGTACATGGCTCTTTACTCGGTTCTCAGAATAAAAACAAGTAAAATTGCTGATAATTTCCTGTTTATCTTGACTGAGTTATTTTTTTTTTTTTTAAGAACACGGATATTTTAAATGTTGTTAGGAATATGTTTACTTTCCAAATGTTCATTAAACCAACATTAGAAATGCAATGTGCAATTCAATCATGAACTGAATTTCTATGAAATTATAAATTGGTCAAATTAGATTAAGACATCAGAAATGGCCATTAATCAAAATGCAATACCGGTTCCCCTCAAATAAGTGGGTTTTATTTCTTTCATACAATGAGGTTGTAATATTAGGCAGGTTTGCAGTGAATTTTTGAGCAAAATAGAAACAATTTAAAAAAATAATTGTTGGAAAAAATATTTAAAAATTAGAAACAAAAAAGTGAAAACAATTGCAAAGGTTCAGTTTCCTTTGAGTGATGTTATGATTAAAGATGGCTTTTCTCCTCTCGATAGTCACTCCAATTAAACAAGGAGACAGAAAATAAACATGCCATGCTTTTGAATGACTCGTCATGTGCGTTAAATACGAATATTGCTTTCTTGAAATGTCTGAAAAACCACCTCATGCGAGTATATAAACCTTTTTTCAATAAGTTTTTTTATTATTAATATTTACGCATTTCCATTACTCTTTTTTTTTAATTACAATTTTAAGCAGGTTAATGAAACCCTCTCCTTCTGATTGTAAGGGTAAGATTGATGTTTTATATGTATGTATTAAATGTAAGCTTTTAAGTGCTCATACGACCTGCCAGGTGCTACTCTGTCACACTTTTGGTCATATATATTTTTCTTTATTAAATATTACATTTTATCATTAAATAAAATTCTACAGTTCTGTTTGATTGACTGGCCAAAACCAAACCATGTAAACCATCTTAAGAGCTTATCAGTTCAAGACATTTTTTTTAAAAGATGCAAAGAAAAGGGCTGGTTGGGGGAAAAAAATAAATACATCACCAATGCGATGGAAAGCAAATGTAAAACAGTAAGGGAGACTAAAAATGATAACCCTGCAAAAGAGCGGGGGAAAGAAAAAAAAACAAGCTAGCAGTGTGCACCTCCTAAAACCCTACAGAGCTGAGAAAAATTAAGATGTAAGAATGATTAAGACGACAGAAGGTTGGGAAAGATCACACAAAGCTACAGGAGTTTTCAAATCGTTATTATGCTACAAATGCAGCGATAGGAGCAAATTGACTACGAGGTTTGGTCATGTGATCCATCATCATATGACCTGGCAGCAGCTGGCCTGGGCCGATGTACAAAGCAGCCCGTCCCTGGGGCTCCTCTGGATGTTTACAGAGATTGTTTTCTCACACAGCGGTAGCTGAAGCATGTTGGCTTTCAAGTTCAGGTTGTTCTCCTTGGCCAGGGCCAGTTCATTCAGCATGGCTGCTGTTTGGTCCGGGTAACGGTCCATTAACCCGCCGCCCATATTCAGGGTCTTTTCCAGGCTACTGTTAGAACCAATGCACATCTTCCATGCAGACTTTTCCTGCACTCTCACACTGGAGAGAGACTGTGGATCCATGATGAAGCGTCCAACTCCTCCTGATCGGCGATGCTGCAACTGGGAGCTTAAACAGAGACTCATGAGCTTCAGGCTCTCCATCAGTTCTCCTGTGCTCCGGGCTGCAGTTCGTGTGGAGCCTGACGCAGGGTTGCTACTGCCACTTGAGCAGCTTGAAGGACTTCCCTGTCCTTTAGAACCCCCTCCCTCTCCTGTGTTTCCACTTCCACCATTTCCACCATTACTGCTGCCCCTGTCTGGTCCCGAGTTACCCTCTCCTGAAGGTTTGCTCTGTCCACCACTGCTGCCACCCCCTCCATTGCCCCCTGAATTTCCTGGTGGACCCTCACTGCTGTCCCTACGGTGCCAGCTGTATGTAAAGCCAGATTCTTTGTCGAGGCGACGCCGGTGGCTCTCTGAGTCATCATCGCTGGTCTCCGAGCTAGAACAGCTGGAGCCACGGCCCTGGCTCTTGCGTCGGTGATAGCGCTTCTGTGCTGTCCCGGGCGATGTCATATTCATCTTGAGGCGGCTCAGCTTGGGCGGCAGACTCTCGTCCATGTTGAAGTCGTCGTCATCAGACTCGCCTTCCTCTTCGAATATCTGGTTGAGCACCGGTGCACTCTTGCGTGATGTAAGCCGGTTGGTGACCGAAGGTGGCTTGCGGCGTAGGATCACCTGTGTGGGAAGAGGAGATGGCTCCTGCTCTTCCTCTTCCTCTTCATCCTCCTCTACACGGAACAGACATGTGCGCTGCTTGGATGAGGCTGCAGCAGGAGGAGCTGTGGTACTGGGTTTGAGGGGGCTTTGGGTGAGAGAAGTCATCTGGCCAGGATAAACTGCAGTGCTACAGGCCTCGCTGCTCTCCTCCCGCCGGCCCAGATCCAGCAGCCCTTTGTTACGGTGACCATTCAGCAGGTTCTCGGCACTCCGAGCGGGAGACTGTGGCCCCCCTGCATGCGAGATGGAAGAAGCTGCCAGGCTGTCCTCGATGTCCTGGTGCATGTCAATTTTAGTCGGCCATGACTGCCTATTAAAAAAATAAATAAAATAAAATTATGAGCTACAGGAATGCAACTCCAGGAAAACTCACACTTCCTGAATTAGGCATGCTACTGATACCAAACTTATACTGGGTAACTGATAGCAATGTATAAAAATATATTCCGAAATGAAGGTTCAAGCACTCCAGTGGAGGAATAAGGCTAGACACTGTCTATGATCGCAGGCAGAGCTGATCATTATTGGTGTGCAGGACCATGACTAAACTGAGCATCATGGCGAATCACTGAAACACCTGTAGACTTTATATCCTATTTTGCCTCGGTGTTGAAGTTCTCTGTAATGGGCTTGTAGCCACACCGTTCAAGGGGTTTGTAGCTACGTGACAACGGTGTCATACTCATGTCCGCAGTATCACCAAGTTATGCTAGTGTTCCTAGGTTTTCATCATCACCGTCAAACCTTTATCAATAATCTCAACACCATGCATTTGTTGGCATGGCAACAAGCCAAACAGGGCACGCTACTCATGTCAAAGCAAGAAACACAAAAAAGACAACATAAACTCATCCAGACAGGTCCTTTGTGTCTCTCTAGTCCAATTAACCTGACCCATGTGTGTTCATGTATCGATTGTACAATTTCCCCATCATACAGTTTTCAGAAAACAATCAGAATGTCAATTTAAGCTAAAACAGTACCGAAAAACTCAACTCAAACAATTAGATTCTTTTCTCCTATCCTTCTAGACAAAAAGCAGTACCTCTTCTTTTCTAGGTCAGTCCAAACCAATTTTACAACCCCCTAACACATTTATCACCCCTGCACAGCACTCCAAGCAGAAATGTGCTGTCTGTCCTCATTGTGCATTAAAAGACAAATTTTGACATCCTGTACAATCAATCTCTCAGTAGGAAGACATAACTGAATCTTATTCCTTGGAAAGCCTATCTAGAATCAAATGTACGCCAGCAATTAGACCTTGGCTAGCTAGCATGATATTACACAGGTGCTCTTTCAAACCTTTCTGGAAATACTCTTCTCATTTCAGAAATTAAGCCACAGGATGGGTAAGATCAGACACAAAGAGCTTGAGGAGGATGTGTGCGCACTACACATAGTTGAAAGAGACAGCAACCCAAGACTGTGTCTGTACTCAGTTGAGGTGAAGAATAAATAAAAAAAATACAAAAAATTAGGCATTAGCTGTACCTGAAATGCGCTTTGATGTTGCTGGGGCTGGAGGATCGGGGTTGCACCTCCTTCTCCTGCTTCTCCCGTAGGATCCGCTCTGCCAGCAGGAAGTAGGTAGCCGTGATGTGGTTGTACTTGTTTGTTTCCAAGGCTCTGGAGAATCAGAAAAATGTAGTTAGGAGGAGAGTAAGGGATAAGAAGAGAGCAAACTATAAACTTTCAGATCGTATACATTTATGGCATTTGGCAGACGCCCTTAAACAGAGTGACTTACATTCATCATTTTTAGACAACTGAGCAATTGAGGGTTCTTGGTCAAGGACCCAACAGTGGCAGCTTGGTGTTATTGGGGCTTGAACCGCCAACCTTCTGATCAGTAACCCAGAGCCTTAACCACTGAGCCACCACTACCCCTGCAATATACTTAGCAAGGAAGCGCTCTATAAGCACAACAAAGAGGAGAGCCATGCATAAGCCGCCTGTATTCGGTCTTCTACTCTCCTCAAACACGCCTGACTAAAAATAGCAGACTATTATAAATAAGCATGTGCACTGATTTCTGTGAGCCTTCTTAATGCAGATGTAATGAAGCTGGCATGTCCTCCGCAGGGTTCCAGTACTTAGCGCAGGCCAAGCAGATTTGCAGTCCCTCCTCTCAGATTCTCGGGAATTATATTGAACTAATGAATTGAAATAATGAACAAACAGCAGCCACTAAACTGGGCAGCTTTTTCGAGAGCTCTACCACAAAGAGGGGCAAGAATCTCACTCCTCCCTGCAAACAACTCCCACAGTCTGAAGATACTGCCTTGACCTTTGTTGTCGGCTGCTGTACGAGGCACAGAATACAAAAATAAAAGAAAGAAAACTAGAGAAGAGTCCGTTCTGAACAGGAACAGGCTGCAGGGGCACTTACTCGACAATAGCTTCTCGATCTGCGATGTCTCCGAGCACCATGCGCTGGATGATAGAGTTATGTTCTTCCTCAGAAAGGTTCTTGTGGGACACCAGAGGTGTGCTAAACTTGGTGGCTGGAGACGGATCCACTCCTTGCAGCCACGCATGGCTCTCAATCTCCTCCAGTGAGGCACGGCGCTTGGGGTCTCTCTGCAGCATCCGGTTTATCAGACTGTTGGGTGGAGAGGGAAAAAAAAAATAAAAGATCGCCATGACACATCAGAGCATGCAAAGCCAATAAGCTTAACTGAGCTAACACCATTGTTATTCAAACCTGAACAAATCATCCCCTACAAGAAGACTTCTACTTCACTGTACAAGTGACTGGAGTTAGGGTTTATCTAACCTAAAAAAATAAAAAATAAAAAAAGTACTGGCTACCCATCATTATAATGTTTTCAGTATTTGTCAACATGCAAAAAATAATTGATTAAATCATCACTTGTCAACATCCGTAATCAAATGCTCGTCTTAGGTGGTTTTTTTAAAACCCATTTGAAAATAGACACCACTGAGAATGTTATCACCTCTGTAGTCAGTGAAAAGTGAGAGCTGAGAGAAGTGAGAGGTGTAAATGAGCCATGTTTAAAAAAAAATAAAAAATCAGGAGCTTTAGAGCAGGACTCCAGCATTCAGGATGTGAACAATGCCAAAATTACAACCCGGCCATAAAGACTTACTGCTTTACTGGGAAGACGAAGAGTTCAGTGCTTCAAACGGGGGGGGAAAAAGGATAAAACAACGGGCTCTACATGCAGGACAATCATTACAGACAAAAGACAATACTGCTTACAAAAAAATTTAGCCAAGATACTGAATTATCAGCCATGGGTGCCCACTTTATTTTAAGGCTTTTTATTAGCGGTTATTTTGGTAAAACTAGCTATTCCGACATGACGCATTTTGTTCACCACTGAAACCTCCTCTGGGGTATTTGAAGAACCATGGTCATCAGCTCCTCTGGCAACGGGTGTAGCCATGAGACGTCTATAATCACAGAGTAATCAACAGGACCAATAGCACTAAATAATGGGCTTCGCATTTAGCCTCTCATCATACCCAGCATCAATAGCCAAGTAATCAAGTAATGAACAAATCATACCAGAGTACGTGTCCGTGTGTCTGATTCTGCTCTTTTTTTAAAGCAACATGTGGTCTATGGCTCATAGTGAAATCAAAGATAAGACTAGGGTTATAGGTCTGATACAGAGCGCTGATATTATGCAAGCCATCTGATGGCCTCTCCTTTCACCTAATATGAACTAACTTTGTACCAACACAATCTCTTAATCCACAATAGTTCAGCACCATCAGCGCTCTGGTATGCAAAGAATTAACACACCTGCGTCAAACAAAGTACAAATTTCAACACCTGAGCGACGCGTGAAGCTTCTCGTCTTTATGAGCCTGGAATTTAGTCACTATTATGTATTTCCTTTACTGAATGAGCAGAAATCCTGATCGGCTACAAACAAGTCAACTCTTCGAGCTCTGCCGCCTATTTACTCACACGCCAACCCACATCAATTTTTAGGCATGCATACTACACTAAAGTGCTCCATCTCTTCGCTTCGCTGAAGCTCTTCAGCAGTGACCGATGGGAAAATGCATTTCTTATCTGTAAAGCTGGTTGTCTGTAAGGAGGAGAAAACGGAAAATAGGTTGCGGAATTGCTCTAATTACACTCATCAAATGAAACAAGCTCAGATATGTTGAAAGCCTTCAATTTGAGGAGTTGCACATGCTGGTGAAATGGAGGTCTGCTGAACGGCTACTCTCAACTCAAACATGAAGAAACGCAGTCAGAAATACATCCGAAGACAATGGGGCTGAATTAATCTGATCAAATCAACAACGCTAGACGTACAAACAATACAGCCATTTAGTACAATGAAATCTCGACAACAATTCAAAGTGATAAGCTCGGGCTACAAAAGTAGAAACGACAGAGCCTTCTGCGAATTCAAAAAGTCAGCAAACTTTATTTAATAGATGACAAAAACATAACATTAATTACTTAAGTGGTAAATGAAAACGGCGAAGTGGTTTTCAAACTGGTGTCTAGGGACCCCAGGATTTTCTGAAGCAGAGGTGGTGGGGTCTGCGAGGATTAACGGAAATGGTTACTATCCTGCTTGACTGGTCACTTGAATTGTCGGCGTTTAATACAAATTATTTAAATATATGAATGCCATGAGTCAGTAATGGCTGTAAATGATGTTAACTTGCATACAATGGCAATACTAGTATAAAGCTGCTCTATGTGTGTGATGTTCAAGAATTAAATAGCCTGTGCCTCCAAAAATAGACGAAATATTAATAAATGCCCTTAAATAATGTTACCAAATTGCTAAAAAGATTATACCTAAACTATGCATTTCACTTTTTATATGTAGGTAAAATAAATCTTATTCTGAGGAGGTCCATGGCATTTCTTTTGCAGTGAAAGGGCTCCCTGACTGAAAGAAAAAAAAGCCTAAATTTTGGTGTGTACAAGTCACTTAGAATTTTTTCGCCACAAAGGTACTTTAAAGTAGCAGCGTAAGAAAACTGTAAATCAAGGTCCTGGTAATATACAGAATGTTCATGTAATGTCATACACTGATAAGAGAGGCAGACAAGTACCAAGGGTCACACCATGGAGGTACAAAGAGGCATTTGATAAAATGCCCATGCATCATATACAGGAGAGCAAGCACTATGGGCAAAGTTCAGAAAGCAATGTCGCTACTGTGTATCCACGTTGTAGATCATATCTTAAACCCTCACCAATAAGATTTTTATTACACAGGTAATAATGCACCGATTAGCCATAACATTGTCACCACTTGATCGGTTTGTGGCTAGGCAGCTCCATACACAGCAAGGGGTCATTCCATTCCAACTTACCCAGCTTTCAGAACCTTTCCTACTTCATGTCATTGATCTTCTTGATTTTTCTTAATAGAAAGGCACCAGCTATCCAAACATACAGCATGGCATCATTCTACTGCACGACACACTACACTTAAAAATTCCAACTTTATTTCAGTATCCACACCAAGTACATCACAGACAACCAACACAGGCCTGCATCACGCCATCTCCGATCAGGATCTTGAGATTGGGGACATGGTGTGTAACTGTTTACATACGTGGAAGTTTTAAATCACTCTCAGTAAAACTAGCTGGAACTCTGTTATATAATTTAAACACCCCACTATACTGAAGAGACAAATACAGCAAAAGAAACACTTTCCAAACATCAAGAGGATGTTATCCTCCCCTCTTTCCTCAAGACTAAATATATCCCCATCATCTCCTCAAGCGGAAAAGGTTAACCTCAGAGTGGAATGTAGAACTGCTCTAAAGCATTCAACAGTTATTTATAGTTTATTAACTGAGTTTGCAATAAGAACTAAAGATTTTCTCAGTGATCCTGGACTTTTCTAAACAACAGAGAGATGAGCCATAATCCCACTGCCCATAACCTTTAGAGATGAATAATAATAATAATAAAAATAAAAAGTAACTCCAGACTAATGCTGCGTTCAACCTTTCTCAGAAGTGGGAAGTCATCATATTCGACCTCGGTGCATTCCAGCTAGTGTGTTGGAAAAACACTCATGCATCTATGTTCTGCTTGCGTTGAAAACTGACAGGCAAGCTACCCATGATGTGTGATGTACCTTTTCCTCCTCAAAACAGCAGACTGTACAGACAGGGTTATAGAGTTCATTTAGAGCCGGCTGCTGGGTGGGAATAAGCAGGTGACTGAATTCAAGAGAAACTTAGAGAACGAAGCAGGTGTCACATGCTGAGAGGTGACAGCGCTAAGTCCTGGGTTTCAACCTGGTGGCTAACTGGGACCTTTCTATCTAACTTTCTATCTATCTATCTTTCTAACTGGGGCCTTTCCTTTTGCTTGTGTGGGTTTCATCAGGGTGCTCTGGTTTCCTCTTGCAGTTCAAAATCATGCACGTTAGGCTACTCTAAATTGTCCTTAGATGTAAAAGTGAGAGTAAATAGTTGTTTGTCTCTGTGTTAGCCCTGCGATAGATTGGAGGTGGACTGTCTCCAGCTCACCTGTGACCCTGATTGATAAGTGGTATAGGTAATGGGTGGATAACCTACAACATACTGTATGAAGCACATTATAAAAGGTGTACAAGGAAACTTTTTATAGCCTACATTTAATACTTGAGGCTTGGGTCGAATATTCTTTTAAAAATGTAATACCATTAAATATTAATTATTGATTGTTGTATTTTTGATTGACTGACCTAGATGGGGGGTTATTAACCACATAATGAGATGATCCTCCAGCTAATCACCAGAATCATGAAACAAGGCAGCTATTATGGAGCGAAATAGAGCCATGCATTTAGGACCGGAGTGTAACCTGATGGTTTGATTTGCTTGACCTTAGACTCGTGTTCTATCTGGAGCAGCATCATCATCATACTATAGCCACAGGCAGGAAGCCAACAAAAACACAGAATGAAATGCCTTACTGAGTTGCAGGAGGACACACCCTGTACAGAACAGATATTACACAACAGTGGTATAATGAGTTACAGAACCGCCGCTTTCAGATAACACCTCTGTCTCTGTTTAAATTCAAGTGTCGAACAAGGTGCTAAGCAACCTGAGGGCTGAACAGACTCCTGGAGTGGGTAGAAAAAATGAAAAAGTGGCAGGAAGTACTTGATTTACAGTCATGCACCAAATATTTGGAGGAGTAGACATGCCATTTAGATGATTACTGATGCATCAGAGAGCCATCCAGGCCAAACCACAGGAATGACACCAAGTAAGGCAATGTACATGTGAAAACTCACATGAATGATTGCAGAGAAGAAAGAAAAAAATCTAATGGTGCAATGGAGTTAAATAAACGCAATTATGGGCCGTCACTGTTAAAAGGACAAACATTCAGACAGCATTCCTCGTTCTAATACTTGATCATTAAAACATTTCTTAACGCAGGGCTTCTCCAGATTTCTACTGCATGGAACCACATTAACTGTAAAAAGATATGGCAACGACTTCTTGAAACATTATTTCATGAACGTGATCCAACTAGTTACTTATTAGGCTCATTGTATAAATGTATACGGTACTTTCCAAAGAAAAGGCACAACACATTAGCTTCAAGGTGACATTATTTATCCAGAAGTGTAATTTTCACTACTGCTGCTTGACATTTGAAGAAGAAAACTGTCACTTTTTCAGTGCGTCTAGTGCCTAGAAATGTGTCTGATATCTTAACCAGTCCAACATAAGACTGGTATCTAGTATTACTTTGCACTGCGTAGTGTACATGTCCTAGCGAATTATTAACCGATACAAATGTGACCCATCACCGCAAAGTGGGTATTAAGTCAGAAATTCTTAAATACTTTGTAGAACTTTATACACAATTTTATCCAAAGTTGATTAAAAGGCTGAAAATGCCTGGCAGGTTTTGGTTAGTTTCTCCAAACCTAGACAAATATGTTAGAAAATCTGAAAACAATTTAAAGCTTATCAGCTACAAAATGGTACCAATAAATCAAAAGTAATAATTTCCAACTTAATAGCCACTTTGCTGTGATTGATCACAAATAAAATCAATTTAGGGAAGTGCTAATCCATCTTGGGAAATGGTAACCAATTTGTAAACTGTTCATCAGCCCCACAGTCTCACCAGTATGATGGAATCAGACAGTCCTGAAATAAACGACAGAAAATCCACACATCCTAACATTGTAACGTCTATAAAAAATTATCACAAAACACTACATAAGGAGCAGCATGCAAATTCCTTCTGATACTACAGTCGCTGCTTATTTAAAATACTCTCATTTAACTGATATTTCTTTTCTTTTTTGTCAGTACTGCAGTGATTCGTTCTGTAACAGTGACACCCAACTAGGAATTAATGTAAAACAAACATTTTCTAAACCCAGTGTTCACAACTCCTCCAGTGAAACCAATGACAAGAGGAAATCTGCATTCATATCACAAAGTGTCCTTTTGTTGTGATTGCTTAAATAGATTCCCGTACTTAACAACTGAACAGACAGGGAAGGTCAGCGCTGAGAGTTCTGATCATTTATCACAAATATAGCTGCAGCCCACATAGTGTTTTTAAAGCAGCACTCTGGTTCTCCACTACACTAAATTTTTGGTAGGTTTTTACACTTGAATATAACAACAATGCTTTAGAAAGGTTAAACAATTCAGTGCGATATGATTAACATATTCATGAATTGGGTCTGAGCTGTGTGTTTATTGCTACTTTTTCACGCCCAGAAAGTCCTAATGTTCAAATCTTATATTTATTTATTTTAATTTATACTTGTGAAACGTACATCTGAGTAAACCCAGAAAAACTCAAAAAGTAACAAGAATTAAAAGCAAAAATATGTCGGGTACAATTCTAAATTCACTAGTGAAGAACTGGCAGTGTTCTTACACCTCTATCTTAGATAACTAAAATAACTTTAAAATTAGAAATAACTGTTTTAAGTTTTGGACGATTGCTACACTGATTAGCACAGGCGCAGTACAACGTACAGCAGAATCTTTTTACATTGTTCTACCCTGAACAAGCACATCAGACAACCTCAGACAGCTTGTCAAACATCACTCACTTCACCAATAAAGCTTCAACGTGACTACATGCACTATTTTAAATGTGGGTTAATTCAACTTGCTCAGTTACTGGATTTTGTGCAGAGGTGCAGCTGTAATTAAATTCGCAAAGACGATTGAGTAAAACCAGGTCGCAGTGAACCTTTTGAGCAAGTACCTTTGCCCCAAAGTCTGTGCAGTACATCTCACTTGGGTTAGATGATTTATGGGGAAGTTCTTATTAGGCTGGGCTGCATGGAGTTTAGGGCGATACTACAGCCTGAGGAAACGTTGTACAAGGCAATATTCATTATCAAGGCCATTTTTAGAATTGACATGTGAACCTCTGGCAATTTGCTTTGCTACAAAAAAAAAAGTACTGACTCAGGTATTCATACCTTAAAAAAAATTCGAAATATCTTCATCAGTTTAGCTTTCAAGCTCAGTTCGGGTCAATATGGCTGAATAACGAAGCTGATGTGTTTCTGAAGTTGAAATAAATAAATGCATGTATGAGGGACCCTTACTCTTTGCATGCATTGGAGACGTGGGTAGGTACGGTGTATTTACAGTCCATGATCATGGTGAGGGTTTCACTGTCGTTGGCTTCCTGGAAAGGAGGTTGTCCACATACCAACATGAAGAGGATCACTCCTAGACTCCAGATATCTAGAGAGAAAGACACACAGAGCTGTATATGTACATACACACACATAAAACATTTAAATGCTATTTTCAGTTTCTTCCCCAAGTGGAATTCATTTAACCCAAAAGTTGTATCAGTTGAATAGAGCTCCACTTTACTGATATTGCCTAACAAATAAGCTCACCTACGGCTTGCATTGAACTGGTCTCAAAAGGGCTGAGTGCTGATGTGAAACGAAGCTCAAACTGGCCTGCTTTACTACAAGTACAACATGAAAATAATATCCAACATAATAGACATGCAGGTCAGATAAAGCAGGTATTCTGCTCTTACTGACAAAGACAGTATGTGGCTTAAAATGAATTCTGCTGTAATTAAGGCTGTGCACAAGATTTTCATTAAATCTTCATCCTCAGGGGGATTTCGCAGTCTTTTTCCTTCCTGGCTTAATTTGAGGAGAAGGAACCTAACAAACCGACAACTCATTTAACAAAATACAGGTGAAGCAGCCAAGAACAAAAAGTAAAACTGTTCACTGAATGAATAAAGTTCGAATACATACGACACAGCTCTAAGACTGCTAACTAAACAGGAGCGCACTGTCGAGGCACTGGAGCGCACAATGACACCTACGTGAACTCCTTCTCCCACAGAACTCATACAGTTCTCCTCTGCTAAATCTGCACCAGAGCTACAGACAGCTATTAATGGAAACAGTGGTACAGTCTGTCAGCTAGTATTCTTACTGGGGATTTTTTCCTGGTATGATGACCAAAAAAGATCCAAGCTGCAGGTTCCCACATGATTCCTGACAGAATGATGCATAGGGAGAGAAAATAAAAAAGCACCACCGCAGCAGGCTGTCTGTAACAGAGCACTGTACCTGCAGAAGACCTGGACGCCATCACTCACAACAATTAATTTTCATTTGGATTCGGTTTGTAAAAAAAAAAAAAAAAAAAAAGAAAAGAAAAAAATTCTTCTTTAGGCTTTTGACAAATCTCGCTTTCATTTTCACACCATTTTGTGATTAAGTAAAAAATTTTTTTATTGTTTTACTATTTGCTGCTTTTAAAACCATACTTAGGGTGTCACGGTGGTGTAGTGGTTAACATGTAACAGCAAGAAAATCCTGGGTTCGATTCCTGGGTTTCCTCCGGGTACCCCAGTTTTCTCCCACAGTACAAAGACATGCACATGAGGCTAACTGACTGTTCCAAACTGCCCCTAGGTGTGGGTGTGAATGGTTGTATATGTTGGCTCTTGATGGCCTGGCTGGCAAGCTGTCCAGGGTGTACCACGCCTTCGCTCGGTGCCGGCTGAGATAGGCTTCAGCCTCCTTGTAACCCTAATAGGCTTAAGCGGATCAGCCATTTCTTTTGTCATAAGTACTGATTTTAGGGGAACTATATTTCCACATGTGGTGGATTTTAGTTAGCTTACTTAGCAAGACATTCAAAACATATTTCCAAACCTTATGGGTGAAAAACTATATTTGCTGCTTGATGGAGAAGGAAGGCTCTGTATTGCACACTCTGTTAGTGCTGTTATGAGCTGCACAGGGATGTGTATATCACAGATCATGTACTTGACAGACAATAGAACCAGGTCTGCATTTCTAAGCTGATCACGACTGTATAAAGCCTCTTTATCTGCACTTCGATAAAGCTTGATGACAGAATGCTTTGGCCATCCTGTACAGCATTACCCATGTAGCCTCTCCTTGTGTCCTCTGTGTCTATTTAAATGTTAAACTATTGTAAATTGTATCAAAAGAATAAAAATATTCAGCTTTTCCCTCTCAGAACTCCTGTCATTACTGACTGCTGCTATTCCGTAATCTCATTACTGTCTGGGAGGTGAGCGTGTTTGTATCAGAGACATTAAAGATGCATTTTGACACCATGGGAATGAAATAAACTCATGCCCCAGTACCAGCACATATCACGTTTCAGCACTTTTGGATGTCAGAAAGGATCAAATGAAGATAAAGTGCACGGCGCAAAGCTCCTAAGTTTCGAGAATATGGAACGGCATCAACCTGATTTTTCATGGCTCATACGATTACCAATATGGACTCATGTTTTGGGTCTGTGTGTCAATCCAGGCTGTCGACAAACCACAAAAATGAAAATTTTTGTGTAATGACTATAGTGTCCAGAGTCAATAATATATTTTAAATCCTTATTTCTTTCTAACTCAGTGATGGAGAATCTTTTGGGATTAACTCCACTGTGACAGACGTTACATTTGTACGGTGCAACAGCCATTTCAACCAGTTTCCACACAGTTGAAGCCATAAGTCCCTAATCTTGTGTGTGGGCCATAGTTAAGGTTTTGAGGTATTTAGGCAGGGGAGAAAAGATATCCAATCATGCTTCTGTGTTTTGTTTTATTTTTAATGAATACACCAAATGAGTGTGGGCGGCGCAGTGGCGTAGTGGTTAGCACGTCTGCCTCACAGCAAGAAGGTCCTGGGTTCGATTCCCAGCTCGGGCGTTTCTGTGTGGAGTGTGCATGTTCTCCCCGAGTTCCTGCCACTCTTCAGAGTGCCCATCGTCTCATTACAAATCAATCTTTAATGTCTGGTTACCACCAATAACTTTTTTGGGGTATTGGACAATTCTGAACACACCAATCATACTGACTTCTTTTTATTGCCATAGTGTTGCTGAGCCTTGACTTCACCAAGTGAAGCAACAATGCCATGTTGACAGAGCTCTGTAATCTAGGTTAAAAGCAGTCCAACAAAATACCAGAGTGCACAACTTTCCCCAGGCAGTGTATAATAATTCCAAGTTAAACTTTATTTGTATTATATTTTCATACAAGTATCTACTGATTCAGCTTTGCATTTACTGATGGCACGGAAGCTCATTTCAGTCTACACAGTAACAACACACTCCCTAGACGCACTCCTGTGCATTTAATTCGGTCGAGACAGTTCCCAGCTTAGTCAGGGAGAAAACCGCAGGTAGCTGTAAACTGCTCTGTGTTGAGGCTGCATCGCCACTAAATATTAACACACTGTTAGAAAAAAGCGTCAACGCCACATGACTTAACCAAGCACACCCTGTCCCAATTACATGAGCTGTAGGTCAGAAATCAGATGCTGTACGCAAACAAATTTAAAATGAAAACAGTGTGTCTCTCTACAGGTTTCACATCCCATGTGCTGAGCATTGAGCTTATGGGAGTGTGCATAAGGAGAGGGGAGGGGCATCCCAGGGCCAACAGCCTCACTCTTGTTTAATTTTGAATGACTGCAGCAGAAAGTGAAGGCAGGACCTGGCCTGCTGTTAGACCACTCCATCACTCTGGAGGAATCTGAAGGCGGTTATTACTTTACACACTGGAATAAGCAAAAACTGGAGCAGCCACATGACCGAACACTGCTTCTCAACAAAAACTGAATTATAGTGATGCATTTCTACTGACTGTATTTTTCCTGAGGGAAATCCTAGTCAGGATGAAATGTTGACAAACTTGCCATCTCTCTGACATTGGTAGTTAATTCGTTAAAAGTCAGATCAGGCTCATATAAAGTAGTGCTCACCCACGGAAAGATGCCCCGTGTTATTCGTAACATTTTTCCTAATCCTGCAGCACTTCACAAGATAATAATGAACATTTTACCAATAACACAAACATACAGTAGTTATTTCTCCGCCCAGGCTCAATCCATGCTGATAAAAATCACTGTGGTAGTTAGGAAGTTCAAATTTGGTTTGTTTTAAAACATCAAACCAGAAATAAGTAACAAGAGGTGTTGTAAATAATAATTACAATGACGCAACATAATCAATTAGATAAATTTCTTAATTTCAAAATCGTGTCCTGTTAGCACCCAACGCCTAGCTCTGAGATTGGCTGGAGTGTGATGAAGTGACGCTGTTCAAATTGCCAATCAAATGCGGCAGAAATGCTTCGTAATGAAGCACGTGATCAAGCACTCGGCTTTCTCTTTATTGTAAGCATTGCAGAGGAGCCTTCTTGTGTTTGGTGATCAGCTGAAGCGTTTATAAAAACTTGGTATTAAAAAAAAAAGAAAAAAAACAGAGCACGTGAGAGAAACAGATCATCGGAGCCTTGATGGCATATATTGTTCACCGGTAGAGATTTTGCTACAATGTTTATACGGCTAAGGTTAAAACAAACAAACAAAAAATAAAAAAAAACCCAAATGAAAAAATTTTTTTTATCCCTGAATCACCATGGTTACGGGGAGCCAGCACCACAGCAGACTGCTTTGCTACTCATTGTGCGTGCATGTAACTTAGACATTAAGAGGCAAGGAGTGTGAAATTAGTCTTAATTTTTAACTTTCAAAATTACTTCGAGTTGTTGTTCAGCATTCCTACATTTCTCTGAAGTCTCAGGTGCAGAGATTAATACATACAACCTCAGGGTCACAGTCTCCTCACATCGTCTTCTGTTTTTAGTGCTGCTCAAGCTGCATTGTCTGTGGCTCCTGGTTCAAATGACAAAGAGAACTACAGTGCGCCCATACTTCCTAGAGGGGTCAGCGGACAAATCGGAAGCATCGTTAACAAAGCCTAACAAGTATAATTGCTCATCAGGGTTCTTTATAAACGCCACGCATGACTTGACGCGGAGCAATCAAGCCGATCACCAGATTTCTCACCATGGTTTTAGAATTCTGTGTTTGTGAGTAAACCCTGGCATACTGAGTTTTGCCTAGTTCTCTCATGTTTAGCCCTGTCATCTCTAGTTTCTGGTTTGTTTTCGGTTCTCAGTCTTGATTCGTAAACTGGCATCCATGCTATTAACTAAGAGAGTTTCTGTTCTGCATCCCTGCCTCTGTTCCTCACACCAACCACACAGTGGCGTGACAAATAGCAAAAAGACAGAAATTAACGGACATCCTTGTCAAGTTTCAAAAGTAAAGATGTTGTGCATGCGTGTGTAAGCAGCAGCAGGTGTGCGTGGCAAAAAGGCACTTGCACAAAGTAAAAAAACAAAAACAAAGTGCTTGTGGAAGGGTTAGTGCGCATGACGCAAAAAAAAAGCACTCACATGAGTTCTGACACTAATTAAATGCCATAAACAGTATTTTGCCAGAGACAATCCATATAACAAGAAATCTCAATGATGGAAGGAAATTACACATGCCATAACGACAACGACACATCGGGACATTGTCCCGATTCATACCATGGAAAAGCGGTTACAATTTATTTATTCCAAATAAAAGAAGAAAATAATCAAACATGATTAAAGCACAATATGACACTTTAAGCCATTAATTTAATTCAATGGGAAAATATTATATTGTGACATATTCCATTACCATCATTTATGATGACATTGATTTCTAAAGCAACTTCCATTCATTATTTCATTTTCTGAACCGCTTAATTTTAATTAGGGTCGCGGGGAGGCTGGCGCCCATCTCAGCCGACTTTGGGCGTGGGCAGAGTATACCCTGGACAGCTCACCAGGCCATCGCAGGGCAGAAAAGCAACTTCCAGAATAATAATATTTTTAAGAGTTATAAGTACTCTCAGTGCATGACAGTGAAAATGTGGGAAAGTTAGCAGATTTAATCAATGAATACAGCCTGCTATCATTGATGTTTTTGAGTGAAAATGAGTGATTTTACGCCAGTGCTTTCATTATTGGGTCATATTTTGTTAGAGTGGGACATAAAATATGCATTTCCATGAGAATGACCCAAATATGTACAGCCCTATAAGTAACAATGTGCTATTTCAGTGAAATGTCTGCATAGAACATAGTTCATTTAAGGCAGTTCCTCTGTGATTAGGAACAGGAATCAAGAGCTGGTTCCAGTTGAATACCGGTTTCAAACTGTCAGCTCCGAAGTTATCGATTCCTTTTATCTATGCTGGCATGTTTTTATTGACTTGTGCATTGCCAAAACATGTCCTGGCCTCAAATTATGCAAAAATGCTGCTAGAAACATGCAACAAAAAGCAGTTATCGCAGAGAACATGCCTCCACACACCCGACCATATAGGATAGCCAATTCACAAAAATAGGCATTAGATCAACCACAAGGATACGACCTGTCAACTGCTAATTTTAGCCTGTATCGTAAAGGTAATCATATCACAGGATAAAAGGCAACACTTTCTTAAAAAAAATACACTGCTTGTAAGGCAGCCTGTTGCACTGCATCTTAATCTAATAGTGTCTGGATCTAGCATCTGTTGAACAGCAGAACAAGTAAAAACAATCTCTCTCTCTCTCTCCATTTTAAATGTACTTTTTAACAAATGTCTACTCTATTTTTCAGCTTCGTGTTTGGCTGCACTGTGTAGAAAATGAATGAAGTCCACAGTTGCAGGATTTAACCTTTCAATGCACAAACTGCCATAACCGTTTTAACTTTTCTGTGATTAATTAGCAATAACAGCTATTTTCTGGCAAAAAAAGTTAGATACCTATTGCTTAGAGAGAAATTCTTGTGCATCACTACTGCATGTCAGTATGTGAGAGAGAGAGAGAGAGAGAGAGAGAGAGAGAGAGAGAGAGAGAGAGAGAGAGAGAGAGAGAGAGAGAGAGA
>JBCNYH010000001.1:25759150-25777613 GCA_039654325.1 Tandanus tandanus
CCCCCCCCCCCCCTCCCCCCCCCCCCCCCCCCCCCCCCCCCCCCCCCCCCCCCCTAAACACATCCGACTGAAATTAGTCATCATAATCACAAACTCTGCAAACTGAACATATAGAATACAACAATTTTAAATAAAGAAATATATTTAATTGCAATAAATAAGTGTTTTTCTAATTTGGGGTTTTTCATTTAGGAGTTTGATGCTTTTCAGTGATCTTGCTGGCCATGGCTGCAGTACTTACACCATCACTTAAAAAATAAATAAATAATAAACCGGTGAAGTAATGTCTGCTTTGACGTCAAGTTTGAGTTGAGGTTTTGAGTTGTGTTAATATGTACAGCTAGGCCAGAGCACTATGGGCTTTTGATCTCATGTAATGCCTAATCACATGACAGTGAACCTCACTGTTGTAATAGATGCAAAACCAAAATATTCCACAACAAACAAGTTTATATTTAAGTTGCTTTGGCAACATTTTATAGGCCACACAATGTTAATCTATTCGACATGCTAGTAAATAAATATATTTGGCATATTTCCTACCGACATTTTGGTTGGTGATATGTTCATGTTCCGGACAACCATGTGATGCCGCTAAAAGGTATGGGACACGTATTGCTTCCTTCCACCAGTTACAAACAATGACATAATTTGCAAATGGAAATTATGTACATATTTAGCTGCATATAGTGGGGCAGACCCAAGATGTGTGTAGAGACAAAAAATAAATAAAAATTTATAAATAAATAAATAAACGCCAGGTGTGAACTGATGTGCTTCAAGATGTCCTGATCACCAAGTACACATTAATACCAGGTGTAAATGGGCATCACTCTCGCAACCATTTTTACTCCAACCCTCAACCAAACAGATGCAGTGGGGTCGCATTAAACTGCTAAAAGACTAATATTAAAGTGATTTCATACTGCTGTATGAGCAGAGTTAGATCAGTGCTTCCCGATCCTGGTCCTATGTATATCTACGTGATTAATCACTGGCTGTTTCTCAAATAGACACTTAATTAAAATGGTTGCAGTTGTGCAATCTGAAGCTGCATGTCATTATTATTTGTGTTATACATTTACACAATAGTGGCTTTGTTAGACACCTTAAATTGGGGGGGGGATTTGTGATTCCAGCCAGAGACCTGATCAGAACAGTGTGTCTGAGTGATTGATTGTCTACATTATTTAAAGTTTAACCCAAATTCCCTGTATTGACACACTGTATGGGTAAAAAGGGATAACTAAATACTGCACACTAGGTGTAGTACGGCTAACAATGGAAACAAGTACAAAATGTGGGTTTGTGGTTAAATGGCCATGTCATGCTGCAGTGTCTGATGGGAAGACACTTTTAAACTTTTTTAGCATTACTTTCATTTAATCTAAACATGTATATACAAATCACAAAATTAAATCATGAAAATCTACATGGTAATTTATGGGAAAGTATAGAACAGAGTTTGTTATTGAAAAGGGGGGTGGGAGGGATGATACGCGACACTTTTCCTGGCACTGCAGCATAGGAAAGCATTTTCTGCCAATATCAGTATGCAGGAAATTATCTTAATAAGGGCAGAGATCAGCCGGGTGTTTGCTATGCTGTAAGACTTTAATGCATGCTTCAGACCTCATTTCCAGGTAACTCAGAGCAACTACTTCCTGTACAACTGTGGGCTAAACCAGCCTGGTTAGTTTCTGACACAATTACTGGTATCCAAACTTGTGAAATTAACAGTAACAGCGCACGCACACCGAGAAAGAAAATTCCAGAGCATTCACTCATCTATCATTCTCCAGTCTCTCCTAAGGCCATGAAGTGGCAACCAGATGAGGATTGATGAACAAGGTTCAGAGCTCATTTTACACAAGTCATTAAATCACCTGAGCTTCAACATCGTTACTGGGTTTGTTACAATCAAATCTCGACTCAGGCTTCAGTATGTGGTGCAAAATACTGACATTCACAGAACCTATAAAATGTAAGCATAATTACTGCAGAATAATTCGGAAATAGCAAGAATACTACAGGAGCCTACAATCTTACACTGTCAAAAATGTGTCAGCCATGACAGCAATACTTGTACTATAAAACTATGCAATAATAAGAGGACAACTCCTAACAAAAAAAAAAAAAAAAAACGTTGATCCTGAAAATATCTTAAGAAATGGCAATGGCAGTAAATCCACAGGACTGCCTGGGCATCAGTCCCCCAGTAAGTGTGCGGTATAGATTGACCATTTCATTACTGCTGAAAATCATTTATTTACTACTATGATGCTGTAAGGGTGTTACGTGCACCAAATGTGTGAACTAGTTAAAGAACGGAAACTTAAGACTGGGGGAGTTGGATGTCAGTTATGTATCACAAATCCCCCCCCCCCCCTTTTTTTTTTTTTTTTAATTTATGAGAATTCAGGATGGTGAAACAATGCTGTTCCTCTATTGCCCTACAGGTGGTGCACTCTAAACTATTCACACATTGGCAGGCACCACAGCATCCTGTGTGCTAAAAGCGAATTATTTGCTAACCTGGTGTAAAAATAATAATACTTTCTTTCACAATTTTCAAGGTTCTAAAGTTAAAAAAAAAATTGTAATAGTGATATTTACAGAATCCCAATAAGTTGGAACCTAGGTATCATGATATCCTATCAGGTCGTCCCTGGTGAGTCCCATTCTTAGTCTAAACATTAATGTATCTCTTAGCAACCAACTAACATTAAGGTTATATTTTGCCATGGCTCTTGTTGGAATTGGAACCGCTGGATTATTGCAGTGTAACTGTTTGTGAAAAGGTGTTTCCCACAGGTCTGAAATAGACTCGCGGTGACAGTTGACAAAAAACGGTCGCGTTACCTGCAGGCACAAAAATTATCTGCTACCTGTGATTTCGAATTGCACTAGAACCTGCTCCATGCACAGAATGAAACAAAATATACTCAATTTTAAAAGCAAATTAAGTTTCCCTTCTTTTTGTTTGATCCCATCAATTTCTGTGGTGAACAGACCAAATAGAATAAAAACAGATTGACCAAATGTACACAGGCTGTTAATGTTACTACGTAAATGACACTACAATATTGTGAAGGAACTATTGCCTCAGTGCAGTGACCAGCGACAAAGTTAAAGCATGCAAAGAAAACATCAGTAAACATGGCTGGAAATCCAAATGGATAATATATATGTCATGGTCTCATGGAGGTTTGCGTTCTGAAGCATCCTGTTAAATACAGCCATGATGTGTGAATTCACAACATCCATTACACTGTTATGGAAGGCTCAGAAGGAATGAAAATTTGCTATGTATCCCTGTTGTTTTTACCGGTACATTAGCAGCTTTTGTATGTGAAGAAAGCTATATTTAGTAGAAAGGAGACTACCCATCACAGCACTAGCTGAAAGCCCCCTCTTCACATTCACTCAGTCTAAACCAAACTCCTAAATCCTCAACACATTCCTAAGCTGAGAAACTTCTAATGGAGACGCCGTCCATAAATAAATAAATAAATAATTTCTCCTAATATATCCATGTTACAGACAGAAAAACTTGTCCGCACTGTCTGAAAAATCGGATCTGAGCATTATAGGTACAATACAATAATCTGAGTCAGAACCCTTGACATTTTGTAGGGCTTCTGACTAGTTTCAGCTGTTGTGGAAAATGTAGAACAAAGTATCATCAATTAGGGAGCGTCGGCCGGAAATAATCTGAGTGGGGAGTCCAATGGCAATCAGAGCACACTGTATATTTGATCACACTGACAGTGTCAATAAGGAATGTTTAATCAGGGCTCCAGCAGCAAGGATTCAGCTCAAACAAAGAGAGGATTAACTGTTCCACCAGCCAATCGCCTGCAACTGTGACTAGACTACAAATCCAAATAGCACCAGCAGCCATTGTGCTCTCGTGTCTCCTATCTGACACACACTAATGGACAGTGGAAATAGACATGCACAGAGATGCCTTTATACTAAAACGGAGAGAGGAGAGGAAAGTGTGTCTATGTATGAGGACTCAAAGAGTTTAAAGAAAGCCACAGCAGTGTTGAATTTGTCAAAAAAAAAAAAAAAATTATAATAAATAAATAAGTAAAACCCACCCTACAGTGTGATGACTGGTTCTTCAGCATGCTCCAACATGCTCATCTCTCTCACGCATGCGAGATCTGAAGTTGGCCCACTCACTTTCTCAAAATTTCAAAATAGCACTGCCATTCGTTTGTGCCGTAAAAAATTTCGTTTGTGCTATTGACGCGGTGGGGAGGCTGATGTTCACAGTAAGAAATAAAACGAAAATAACTTTAAAATCTTAACAGCAAAATCATTTCTTTGAACAGCACAAACGTCGCACAAACAACTGAGACCACTTTGGTGAGATTTGGACGTGGTGGTGGGGGGGAGTGGCGGCTCTGAGTGACATCACAGGTCAGAAAATGCATTTTATAATTACTTAAACACCTTAATGGCACAAACGGAAATTTTTACGGCACAAACCTTTCACAAACGAATGGCAGTGCTATTTTGAAATTTTGACAAAGTGGGGGGGCCTCCCTAGATCTGCACAAACCTGAACAGGTGAATTATATTTTAAACGAGAGACGAATGTTCGAATACACAGTATTTCAGTGAATCAAGGCTTCAATGCCCATCAAGCAGTATTACACTTAAAATGTGTAAAGGCCCTGATCATTAACTAGCACCAAAAAAAGAAACCAAGTACTCCAAACTACTGCTGAGCTATTAATATTTTAGTTTTGATTACCATGTCACTGCTTAAGCATAAGCCAACACACCACCAGTAATCCCCTTGCATAAGACTGAGGCAAACTGACCACAAAACCAAAACATTACAGCATTCTCTATATCGATAGAATATGGACCCTTTCTTATTCAGCTCAACCTAGTCCAGCTGCAGCTCATCAACAGTGTCCCAAGAAAGCCATGATTAGTCTGACGCAACAATACATTCAGGTTAAGGAGTGCCAGGTCCAAGATTGGGAACCACCGCTGCAAAGGAGGGTTAGAGAGATAGACAGACAGACAGATAGATAAGGAAGACACAAACATTGAAGATTTTTCCTTTCCCCTCTGATTAATGACTTTGGTAACAAGCATTACCACAATGAACTATATTAGAACTGTGGACCCTGCCTACACCTCATGTATCAGACTGTGGGAACCAATTTGAATGCATTTTATCCTTTCCTACCGTGTACTCACCTACTGCAGGTGCATCATACTCATCCCCAAGCAGGATCTCCGGAGCCGAGTAGGCCAGAGACCCACAGCTGGTGGTCAGCTTCTTCCCAGGCTGAAATTTATTACTAAAGCCAAAGTCCGTAAGCTTAACGAGGCCCTGCTTCTCGAAGAAAACCACATTTTCGGGCTTCAGATCCCGGTGCACCACATGCAGCCGATGGCAGTACGAGATGGCGTGGACAATCTGGGCAAAGTACTTCTTGGCCAGTTCCTCGTTGAGCCCCTCCTCATGCTTCATGATGTAGTCAAACATGTCACCTCCATCCCCCAGCTCCAGGATCAGGTACAGCTTCGTTTGTGTGTCAATGACTTCATAGAGGCGTACAATGTTAGGGTGCTGCACTAGCTTCATGCAGCGCACCTCCTGGAAAAGGTGGCCGGTGGCAACCGTGTCCAGCTTGGTCTTGTCGATGACCTTTACTGCTACTTTCTCACCGGTGAAGACGTGGCGTGCCAACTTTACAACAGCAAAATGCCCACGCCCCAACGTCTTGTCCAGGTCATACAGTCCGGCGATCTTGCCGTCATAGCCACGCTTAACACCCGCCATGACTGCTGCTCCCCCGACTGGATGGGAGGAGGGGTTTACAGTGGAAGGAGAGGACAGCTCACTTCAACACACTGGCTGGTAACAGCAGACCCATCATGCCAGGATCCTGTCCATCAGAGAGAAATTGAAAACAAAACAGAAAAAGCTTTATGTACAAAGTAGTAAAGCTGAATGAACAATGCAGTAAACCCAAGCTTTGAGTCATTTATTTATTTATTTCCCATGATTATGAAGCTTGTCCAGACAGTGAGGTGAAAATGAAATATGTGGACGACTGTGTCAAATGTGAGTCATCAGCAATTCCTTCTGCTGCCTGAATAATAAGGTCACCTGCAAATTATTGTTAAAATATCAACAATGCACACACTATTACTCATGTGCCAAGCACCTCAGCATGAACCATCAAAAATCTGGGATGTGAAAAATGGCACTTAATCTGCTGTCACACTGTGATTTTTTTTAATGGAATAATTCGATTGCAAACCATCGTTCCAACATGAGTGTGCTCCTGTGCACAAAGCGAGCTCCATGGAGGCCTGGGGTACCAAGGTTGGAGTACAACTCGTGTGACCCGTACAGGGATTGGACCTCAACTCTAACGAACATCTTTGGAATGAACTGGAATGCTTACTGCACCCGGGTCCTCTTCACCGGTCACCAGTGTTTAACTTCACTAATGCCCTTGTGGACAAATAGACAAACCCCTACAGCCCTGTTCCAAGATCTAGTGTACAGCTTTCCTACAAGAGTGGAGGATATAACAGTTAGGGAAGTCTAAATCTGGAATGAGATTTAAAAGATAAAAAAATAAATAAATAAAAAAGCACATGGCAAGTGTCACTGGTCAGGTGGCTACAAACTTTTGAAGATATATTATAAAAAGAGTCCACTTTCGAACCTCTATTTGTTTCCCTGAATCATTGTCGAACACATACACACAATGAAAACGGTAGCCTTTTTGATGAGTACATGGTAGCACAGACAGTAAAAATCTTTTGGTTACTAGCTTTGTTTCTCAAAACGCTAACATGTACACTTGGAGTAGATGCAGTAAAAGACATTACTTCCCTAGGTTTTCAGTTTTGCATTTAAATACGAGGTGATGACATTTAGTAATACAACCACTTTACTCAATTGTGTCAGGAATTCTGTACCACTCAATGTTTCTGAAGCTCATGGCACAGCTCGAGTCTCAAATGAAGTTACGGCACTCCAGACTCTGAAATGACTGTAATGTGTGCAATCTCTTCATGCTAACCTCCCATCGCTGACACTGCTGCAACCAATCAGACAACAGTTCCCATCCAGTGAGCTTCAGTGACTCATGTGGACTGAGCTTTCCCATCAGCAGATTATAAGTGCATATAAACATCAATACCATGCCAAAATACAATATTTCCCAGTACTCCGCTGTATACCTACTCTGTTGATTTCTTTCTACACCTAAGATTTCAAATGCTATCTTCTTATTTCCTTCGACTGGCAGTGTCGGGAGGATTGTTAGAATTGATTGTGATTTCGCCATCGTTTTGCCTATAAATCCATTACATAAGGCTCCACTTATTCTTTCTAAACCCTTCCTTGAGGGATTTGCTAATGTGTTTAGGATCATTATCTTGTTGAAAAACTCTATCTACTGTTTACCTTCAACTTTTAGATAGGCGGCCACATATCTTCAAGCACGCGTTCATATGTAGAATTTATAGTTGAATCAATGATTGCAAGCTGCTCAGTCTCTGGGGCAGTGAAGCAAACCCAATACATAAAATTCCTACATTTACAACATTTGGCTGGCAGTCTGAACCAGAGCAACTTACAATTATTATTTATATACAACTGCGCAACTGAGGGTTAAGGGCCTTGCTCAAGGGCCCAACACAGATGGTACTGGGGATTGAACACAAGACCTTCGGATCAGTAACCCAATGATTGCCTTAATCACTGAGCCACCACTGCCCTGTGGCCCTTCCTACCACCATGCTTCACACAGAACCTCTTTTGAATAAGTGCCAAAAAAAATGGCCTGTGGGCCAAATCCGGCCCGCCGCCTCATTTTATGTGGCCCACAAGAGCTTTCAAAGAATATGATTATCGTATATTTTTTGCATCGACCATTACCATGAAACCTAATTCATCATCCTTCCACTAGGTGGCAGCAGCCTATTTCAAATAAACAGCTAGTCAATTATGACTCAAGAAAGATTGCATGCTAGCTTGTCACCGTTAATCCCTTTTAGAGTAGATGTTCAGTGATTATTCGGCCCTCGATCACCTTTAAATTTAGTGATGTAGCCCTCAGTGAAAATGAGTTTCACACCCCTGCTCTTTTGCAACAGAGTCATTCTCTGCGGAAGGCGCAAGCATTTTCTAAAACTGTTTTGTTGGCTGAAGCCGGCCAATGACCGAAGCCATGCATGCAAGTGATACATGCACAGGTGATAGATTACACACATGCGTGACTCTGGTCCCTGACTGAAAATGAAGTAACACCCTTACAAAAAAAAACACCAACAACTGATGTCTTGCATTCGGCATTTACATAGTGAACAGTAGTACTAACTGTCGGGAACTTTATAGTGAACATGGTAACTTTCATCTCTACTCCTAGGCATCTACATCCTTCCCTGAAGGCCACAGGGAGCTCTTTAGATCTTGGCATGAAGGCACCATATACTTCAACAGCAAAGAGAACACCAGACCCCTGATAAATGGTTTAAATAAAACAGGATGCACCTGCAGGAGGTTGTAAATAATGAAGCTTGTTTTTGCTGATGTAAATTATTTTTTATATTTATATTAAATTGTAATATAAAATGTCAAATGTGTTTCATTTTTTTCAAGTATATCAGCTTCAGCTCTAGGCACGATATAAATAAAAACAAACAAGAAATTGCTTGTTCATTAAATAAATAAATAAACAAACATGGTTTCACTTGTCAATATTCAATAATTTGAAAAAAGAAAATTTTTATATCACCATTAACTAACAAATTAAGCTCTTTGTTAAACAGTGTATTCTGGTGTCATGTTTGTCACCGTTTATTTAAAAAAAATAAATAAATCTTCACAGAAATGCAATGTACAGGGTCGGGGTCACACAAAAAGTACTTCATCTGGCACAGAGCTGTTGTGTTTAACCATATTTTCAGGGATAAACTTGCCAAAAATGTGTAAAAATGCAACCATTAAAGCAGGTTTTCTGGTTTGGGGAGGGTAACCTCTAAAAGTTTTCTGTTCCACTGATTTCTCTTCTACTGCTGATTTTCTTGTATTAAATCTATAAAATGCTATTCTATGCTTTGAGTTTTCATCACAAAATTTGAACTAATTCTTTGAATGCTTGAAAACTAAATGAATCTACACTTGCAACCCTAGTTCACAGAGGTCATGTCAGCCTGTTGGAACTTCACGGCATGTGTAACTCGAAAGAACTTCATGTAAACTTACACAGATAATGATGAATTACTGGGCTGTTGGTCATTTGTTCATCATTAACCCATTTAAACAGCAGTTTAACTGTCAAGTTTATTCAAAACGTTTGCACAACGGGTTAATGGCTTCTATTTTGTGTGAAATGTGAGTTGCATTTTCATTTAGCAATTTTACTGCGACGTCAATACACATTTGCGGCCGTCAACTTGTTTTGGGAGTAGTCCTCTGTGGTTAAATTCAAGAACGAAGCTTGACGACTGCGACATTCTCGTGTTTTAAATACCATCTAACAACACAGCACCGTAGAAACAGTTCCACATGATTTAAGACTCTTTTGTCCTTGGAGCAAATACTATCAGTGTCATGTGGGTAAAACCATAAAAAGAAAACAGGCTTCTTCAAGTAAATGTTACTTCCAAACCTTAGGTGAAGTGTGTAGCTGGATTAAATGTGTATAGCTTGCTAAGACTGCATTTACCTTGATTAAAGAAGAACATGTTTATTGGCAATAACACTCCATGCACCACTACGCTGTTCAGAGCATAAGGGCTGAATTTTAAATCTTCTAAAACCAGCTATGGTTAAAACATTTGCATTTGTGTAGGCACGACCATCGACTGTGTATGAGACTGGACACCATGCTACCTCTGGGTCCCGTTCTATTAAAATCTTTTTTTTTTTTAGCTCTGCCATATTGTCAAATCAAATTAATCAAAAGTTTCACTTAAACACATTAAAGGCATAAACACCAAGCATGCTTCAGATGCCGTAAAATGGCACATGCTTTGAGTGACATGCTAACAGCAATTAATCTGACAGGTGTAATGTTTGGTTGCATCACCAACAAGTAATAGCAGAAGCAGCGCGGAGTAACACGCTGGTCTGTAGCTAGGCAGCCCCGAACACAGCAAGCGGCAATGCACTGTGTCCTGACACTTTCCTTTCACAGCCAGCATTAACAGATTCAGCAGTTTGTGCTACAGTAGCTCTGCTATGGGATCAGACCAGACATATCAGCCTTCGCTCCCCCATGCATCAATGACCCTTGGGCACCCATGACGCTCTTGCCAATTTCCTGGTTGTTATGGATGGGACTCACCAGGGATCACGTGATACGATATCACAATACCTAGGTGCCGATTCAATTTGTATTGCGATTCTATAAGTATCGCAAATCTGTAAGTATCCTGATTTCATTATTTAAAATAAGAATACCTGCTTTTGTTACAATTTTCGAACCATGTTCTGTAAAAGAGAAGTTAGCAAATTATTTCCTCCTACCACACAGGACGCTGGGCTGCCTGCCAGTGTGCGAATAGCTTAGAGTGTGCCACCTGTGGCACTATGGAGGAAAGATAGCGTTCCACCAGCTTGAATTCAAACAAAAATTAAAAACGAATAGAAACTCGATTTTGGAGTCAGTGTGGTGGTACGTGAATCACCACACAAAAGATATTCAATTATTTTTCCAAACAGCTTAATCCTATTAGGGTCATGGGAGGCTGGAGAATATCTCAGCTGACTGGGCGAAGGCTGGGTACACCTTGAACAGCTCGCCAGTCGATCGCAGGGCCAACACACACACACAACCAACCATTCACACTCACACCTAAGAGCAATTTGTAACAGCCAATCAGTCGAACATGCACGTCTTTGGACGGTACATTACCCGGATAAAACCCACTCAATCATGTTAAGAGAATGTGAATTCCACACAGAAACGCCCTCGCCGAGCCCAGTACTCAAACCCAGGACCTTCTTGCCGTGAGCCCAAAGTGTAACCCCTACGCCATAGCGCCACCCCACTGCCTTTTCACTTTCTGCCTAAAGCATCACACTCCTTGTCAGGTGCAAAATAATTACATGTTATTCACTTCACCTGTCAGTGGTCATAATGTTTTGAGTGTTATGGCTGATCGATGTACTATCAGCTAGCAGTATTTTCTTTTGAATGTAACTGACACTTCTCTGAACAGGTTACTTTCTTTTTATTTTATATCTGATGTACACATGCAAAACATTATGGCCAGAATATATATGCATGTGTGTGAAGTGATCAGTAACAGTTAAAGTAATCCAGGATAATTTATTAAATCACTTCTCAAGAAATATGCTAAAAAGCCAAGTTAACTGAAATAAGCTGTTGGCCTACAGACTAACTAGTCAGTGCTTGTGCAAGTGTTCAGTGAAAAAGCCCCCAGTGTAATAAAGCATTCAGGGATTTAGAGAACATTCAACCATCCTGATATCTGTCCCTACAGATACTGAAGCTTTGATATGAGCTGGTGACCTTCATCATGAGATCGACAGAGAGCTTTAATCTAACAAAGTGATACTTTACAGGTGACATATCACCTGAGCCAAATGACTGGTGGAGCGAATACACATGTTCACTGACTGGCATATATAATGTCAGATCCTTGTTGTTGTATAATAGGGCCTAACGTTGGGTTACGTTACCTGAATGATGTGTTTACGTTAATACTACTAATTAAATTACTACTGTCATGACATTAGTTACTATGTCATTAGTGGAGAAATTAAAATTTAAAAACTTACCTAGACTGAGTCCTTAGACACGCTTATCTGACTAACTTGAAGACGAAGTTGAAGTTCTAATGATGTAATTAGATTCCTGCGTTAGACCTATTGGAAAGTTCCTGTCTATGTAAATGTAATGACTATCGTAATATTACTTTACAACAATTTCCGTAAGCTCTCAAATGTCTAGTCATAACAACAACAAGAACAACGCCACGCCAAAGGAAATAACTTACATGGACCGAGTGCACACTTGTGGACTGCAGACAGAAACACACACAAAATTTCCTGCGAAACAAAAATCGGCACAGTACCTTCCGCATTGCTCACACAAAAGGTAAAAATAAATGAAGGGCTGGGAACCGGAGCGGTCTAACCAACAGAAAGCTGATTTTGACAAAAATAACATGAAAGTTTTTGCACTATAAAAAGAAAAAGGGATAATTCTCACAATATGATTCAAGTTCATAAGGAAGATGAAGAGATCACCTCTTTTTAGGGGTAGACCACTGTGGCTTCAAGCTATTCAAATAAAACCAACAGATTTCACAAGCTCCAATATGTTTGAAAAGTATTCACATTTGGGGGCATAAAGCTAATTAAAGTAACTATTCTGTAAAAGAAACAACCAAAAATCCAAACTTCAATATTCCAGTAACATAATTAAGTCCATGATCTAAACGTGTTGTCCTGTCTGAGCAGTGAAAGCCTTGTAATGTTTACAAAAGAAACAAGAAGCTGCGAGCCCTGCATAAGCTGGTCATAAATTAGTATCTGTTTACAAAGTAGGAGCCCATGTCAACATACACTCACAAACATCGCAAGATGTAGCTGAGATGATGATGAATGCAGAGTTCATAAAAGTTCACCAGCACATATGAAAGTCGCCTGTATGCAAACTGAATGTCAGTTTTACGTGAAACTTTCTGCTCGTACACTGATGGAAAAACTGAGTGCTACATAGAAGTTCAAACACATCAGGGACACCTTATTCAGTATTTTAAATTTAGCATGGATTCATTTCTCAGGTCTACAGCTTAGAATCTGAAAGTTCATCCAACTTCAGGGAGAAATTATTGCATTATTCAGCTCGCCAAGACCACACAACATTATGAAAATGTCTTAAAAAAACAAAAACAAATGCACACTTGCTTATATATATATATATATATATATATATATATATATATATAAAAAATTATGAACATACCTTATTTGATTAAAATACCTTGTTTGTGATTGGTGGAGAGCCATCAAATAATTCTTGGTATTCATTTATGAGCTGAAATATCCATCAATCACATAGAATAGGTTGAATATATTATGAATAATAGTAAAACAATTACAGAATTCAGTATTCATATGAGATGCAGAATTATTCAGATCTCGGAGGGTGTTATCTGCCGAGGCCGCCTCGATCTGAGTATTTCTCCACATCATACGTCGCCTCATTCAATAATTGCTTATTATTTGTCATGAAATTTTGAGTAGATTTTTTGTTCAAGTGTCTAGTTGTTTTTTTTTAATCAACATTTGGTTCTACTTTCACTTTGGTGAATTCCTATCCAATGGGATTCACTTTGTTTATCTCTCCATGAACTGAACGATGCAACAGCGCTTTAGTCCTGTAATCTGTCACACAGCTCAAATAAAACAGCTTTCAAACCTTCAAAATTCTGGCAAATACTGCCATCAGCAGACATGCCTGTCATATTGTAGTGTGTCTGCTGTAACACAGTGCATTCCATGTGTACTGGGAAGCCAGGATTTCTGTGTCCCCAGTTAGAAATATTAACTGGAATGCCCCTTGATGACTGATTCCTGACTCAAAAAGCCGAGGTGAACCTCATCATCCCCAACCTCACAATCAGAGGCATCTGCTTCATGCATCAACAGTGTGAAAGCTGCACTATAGTGTTTATTAGCACTTCTGTCTTATTAGCATCTCATTAAATCAATCCTTCACAGAGTACTATCAATCTTCCTTCTGTGGACATGATACTACAGTGCTTAAAATAACAAAATACCACATCATGCATTATCATCAGCTGGCACTGCTAACAATAACTAGAAACTGTATCAGGTTTTCCAACTTCTATAACGGAACACACATGTTATTCAGGGACGTTGACGAGTAAAAGAAGCTCCTCTTGGGCTTTTGTTCTTAGGATTGAACTTGTCCAACCATCGAAAGCCAACTATTAGCTCTTACCTTTGAAATCACTGAAATGCTGTCTCCCATTAAACCCCACTGCTACGACACTAATGTCTACATGTGACGTCACCACGGCACCCAATTACCATCTTCTAACCCAGGGATGTCCAATCTTATCCGCAAAGGGCCAGTGTGGGTGCAGGTTTTCACTTCAACCAAGCAGTAGCCCCACTTTTCACCTGTTTCAATCACTGACTAGATTGCACATTAATGTTTCAATCCTGAAGCCAAGTGACAGCGATCTTGGTGAGACCACCTTGCTTTAAGATCTCAAAATCGAGCTGTTAAAAGCCAACACAGCTTGAAAACCCTGAAAATTTTACTGCTGACGGTCAGAATACCTTAGACTCACATAATTTACCAAGAATTTCACTGATATTTGTAATTATTTGAAAAAATAAATAAATAAATAAAAAAGCTCTGCATAGCTGAAATTTGGGGAAAAAAAATTGTAATTGTAAAATGTAATTATTTTAAACTTTTCCCCGTCTTTTTTGTAAGCTATCCGAGAATAACTTTCAACAGTAAAGTGGTCTCACCAAGACGGCACCAGTCTGGCTTCAGGTTTTGCCACTTGCAAACAGTAGGCCGCACGATCCAATCATTTTCTGAGATCAGTGGTTCACACAGGTGAGGCTACTGCTTGGTTGAAGCGAAAGGCTCCACCTACACGAATAATTTTGGACATCCCTGTTCTAACCGGAATAAGAAAAACACAGCCCCAACCAATACGTGCTTGGGCTTTTACACCCGAGCCTAGTGGCTCATCAGGCCGGTGCTTATTCCCGGTTTCTGTAGCGTGAAGCGACTAGGAGTTCAAGTCCTCCTGGATGGGACGCTAGTCCATCGCAGGTTACCTTCCCAGTACTTTTACTGGTACCCATTTATACTGCTGGGTGGACAGAGGCACACTTGTGGTTAAGACCTTGCCCAGGGGTCTTAACACAGTGGGGGTCTAACGGGGGATTCGAACCCATGACCTCCTGATCATGAGCCCAGCACCCTAACCACTGCACTGTTAATCGCTGTTAATTATGCACGCACATTCACACACTCAATTTAGTATAAAGAACCCGCAGGTTTTAATATGTGGCGGAAAACAGGAGAGCCCTGAGGAAGATGACAGCACTATATGCACCACCACTCTTTGTTTGGTTGGTTGTTTATTTTAGATTCAACTGTCTACAAGTAATGGTATTGACTGGATTCCTGGAATACAAGGTTAGCTATGTGCTTGTGTAAGTACAGAGGTGCAGTGTGTTCATGTGTGTGTGTGTTGTGGGGTTAGTAAGAGTCACACAGCACCAAGAGGTTTAAAGCAATAGGACATAAAACCTCCAGGGTATTTCTGCCATAAACAATAAACTACAACGCCACTTTCAACGTGTTGAGATAAGCAAACTTGTGTTCCTAACCTCTTATCCTTTACCAAGGCCTAAGCTGTGTGTTTACCGTTATCCCACCAGCAATAGCCACAATACATCCCCTGATGAATTCTGAGGTCTTGCATCTCCTGTGCACCACAGAAAGGAAAATTCCATTTCTGCATCTTCTAAAAGCTTCTACAATAATCCAATCTAATTTAATCTGATTTAGAGCTGCACAAAATCTGAAGGTTTGCAGCAGAAAAGAAATTCCCCTCATAATGTAAAGATTCAGGGTGCCTGCAAACTCAGTTAGCATTTACCCAAAGTGATTTCCATTGGCTGGATGGGGAATGTCAGCTAAATAGTGATCAGGTACACTCATCCTCAGCCATGGTAGTCCACATTCACCTCTCTTTCAGTTGTCCCACATGACATCGCTCTACAAACTATGCTTGCTGCTGTTTTTTCCTAAGAGAATTTACACTAATGAACTGCTTTATTACTAACACCGCCTTGTCCAAGCAACAGCTTATATCTGAGGCTTTGAGGTGATAGCTTTATTTTAGATGCACAAAAGTATAAATAAAATACTGTACGTACCTTTTTTGATGTTATTGAGCTTTGAGGTGTTTTGCACTCTGCATATAGTGGATGTACGGAATAAAACATGATGGGTCATGCTATTATATATGAAACAGCACAGCAGTGTGTTATAACACATTATCACCTTGGAAACAAAAGGTTTCATATACAGACAAAAATGATGTATTCCATAATTGTTTATCAAAGATTATTCATCCGTTCATTCATTCAGTTGCCAAACTCCTTAAATACTGCTAGGGTCGCAGGGAGCCTGGAATCTATCTCAACTGACTCTCGGCGAAGGCGTGGTACACCCTGAACAGCTTGCCAGTCCACCGTAGGGCCAACACACACACACAACCATTTACATTCACACCTAGGTGGAATTTGGAGCAGCCAATTAGCCTAATGTGCATGTCTTTGGACTGTGAGAGGAAACCAGAGTACCCAGAGGAAACTCACACATGCACGGAGCGCACATACAAACTCCACAGAGAAACGCTCTCACCGAGCCTGGAACTTGAACCCAGGGCCTTCTTGCTGTGAGTCTCTTGCCTAAAGTCAGCTGGGATTGTCTCTAGCTTCCTTGCGACCATGACTAAGAAATGATAAAGATCATTGATGGATGGATGGATGGATGGATGGATGGATGTCAAATCCGTACTAGTTTACCAACCTCCTAATTTGAGAATTAAATTACATGGTAGTATAATTTTTATTAATGCAGCAAATTAAATAATAATATCTTGTGTATGACTAATACCCATGAAACACATACTCCTATTAGATAAAAATGTAGTCTTTAATAAAGGATACTCTGAACTACAAAAGATTTTCTATTGTGCATTTTATCTGCACAAACATAAAAGCTACTTGCAAGCTGTTTAAATGTAAAATTGCCATTCAGGGACAGTAAAATTAAAACTGCTTGGCTCCTCAAAAACCTCAACAGAAGGGACGTGACACATCATTTTTCTTCTCCAGAGTGTTCCTGCTTTCAAGCATTATTTGCAACAGATGGTAAAACCCTAGCAAAAAAGCAAGCAGGTCACATAAAGTGTGAGATCGGTGCATATGGCATATTGTGTTCTAGAGAAAGCTGTCTAATAGTTAATAAAAAAAAAATGAACATAAAGTTCTGCTGCCTTCTAGGATTGCATGGTGGCATTCCTGCTACAAACCCCAGGACATTATATACTGGGGCTTACAAAATATTCACCCCCTTGGTATTTTTCCTATGTTGCAACCTTTTGCAGCAATTACAGCTTCAAGTCTCTTTCGGTATGTCTCACATCTAGCCACTGGAATTTTTGACCATTCTTCAAATCAAAACTGCTCCAGCTCCTTCAAGATTTTCTCCTCCTCAAGTATGTACCTGTTTTTAGACCCATCTATCATTCCCTCAATTCTGATCAGTTCCCAGTCCCTGCTGATGAAAAACATCCCCATAGCATGATACTTCCACCATTTTACTTTTTGGTGGGGATGGTGTTCTTGGAGTGATTAGAGGTACTGGGTATGTGCCAGATATAGTATGGCCCAAAAGTTCAATTTTTCAATTCTTATCTGACCAGGCAACCTTGTATCATGTTTGGGAAGTCTTCCACGTGTTTTTTTTGTGAGCAATGGCTTTTTTCTGGTCACTTCTCCATATCCTCCTGAGACCCAAAAATTAATGTTGTGTGTCTTCTCATTTCTTCACACTGCTTCTGTCCCTCACCACCAATAACTATTGAACTTGATCAGTGTCTTCAAACAAGAAGAAATATGGGAAAAGAGTAATACCCAGAGGCTCCCATATGAGGATCTTACAAGGACATACATACAATATCGTTGGGGAAAAATATGATGTCCCCATAAGAGGACATTGGGGTCTCGAAGATAAAGCCCTGCTCTGTGGAGTGTGGACAGATACACCAGTCTCCACTGTGGCACTTTCTAGCTCCTTCAGGGTTACCTTTGGTTTCTTTGTTGCCTCTCTTGATTAATGCCACGCTTGGCAATTCTGAGTTTTGTTGGAAGGCCATCTCTAAGCAGTTTTGTTGTGGTGCCATATTCTTTCCATTTTGTGATGATAGATCTAATGGTGCTTTGTGGGATTATCAAGGTTTTGGATATTTTTTTATAACCCATCTCCTTGACAACTTTGTTGCTGACCTGTGTTGAGAGGTCCTTGGTCTTCATGGTGTCGCTTGTTTGGTGGTGCCTCTTGATTTGTGGCGTTGCAGACTCTGGACCCTAACATCAGATCATATTCACGGGCTTCATAGCAAAGTATATACATATGCACAACCACTTTTCTTTTCTGGAATTCTTTAAAATATTATTCATTTGTTTGTTTGTTCGGTTGGTTGGTTGTTGTTGGGTTGTTGTTTGTTTGTTTTTTTCCATTTCACTTTACCAATTTGGACTGTTGAATGTCCATTCGATAGAAAGGGGAGAGGGGGGGGGGGGGGGGGGGGGGGGGGGGGGGGGGGGGGGGGGGGGGGGGGGGGGGGGGGGGGGGGGGGG
>JBCNYH010000001.1:25793179-25808676 GCA_039654325.1 Tandanus tandanus
GTGGGGAATTTGGGTGGCTTCTGCATGCAGTCAGGAAAAGGATCTAGCTTTGGAAAAAAAAAAAAAAAAAAAAAAAAAAAAAAACAATGAGGGTGGGTAATTTCATCCTAAACAGAGTACACTGATAGGACTTTGAGTGAGTCTCGGTCTTCAATTAGCTCAGTATCATTGACTGTCTGATTCATTTATGTTCAGTAACTCCTTTACCTTGGCCGGGGTTGTGATGGATCCAGTGTTTATTCCAGCAACACTTGGTGTAGGGCTAGAGTGCAGTTCATACACTGTGTTTTTAGGAAGGAGGAGGAAAACAGAAATTCACTCACTCATTCATGTACTCACCCGCTTAATGCCACCAGACTCACGTGGAGGCTGGAGCCTATCTCAGCCGACACTGGATGAAGTCAGGGTACATACACCCTGAACAGCTCACCAGACCATCACACAACCATTCACCCTCACATCTAGGGGCAATTTTGCATAGCCAATTAACCTAATGTGTATGTCTTTGGACTGTCGGAGGAAACTGGAATACAGGGAGGAAACCCACGCAAACATAAGGAAACATGCAAACTCCACAGAGAAGTGCCCAAGCCTGGGACTCGAACCAAGGACCTTTTTGCTCTGAGGCGGGTGTGCTCAACACTACAACAGTGTGCCACCCCTGAAGAAATCCAGACCTGCACAAATACTTTGTACAGACAGTAACCTGAGCCCTAGAGCTGAGAACTAGAAACACTATACCTCCACATTCCCTCTGTTTTTCTGCATAAACCTGTAACACTTATTTACTATACAGGGGAACAAATCACTGCTTCCTTTATACAGAGCCAATTAGCGACTTCGTTAACGAGCCCAGGGCAGCGCGAGCCCACGTTCAAATATCGCGAGATTCTGTTGCGAGATTAGTTCTCGTGGGCGGAGTTTCCCCTCAACCGGGTTAGGCTTGTACAGACTGACAGTTCGTGAGTCGGATTCAAGCTAACTGACAGAACTGGGACGGAATCACCTGTCTGTATGGTAAAGAAAGCGGTACATTTCAGCAGCATGGAGGTGTAATCGGTGTTTGTTTGCTTCGGAGAAGTCCGTTGGTCTCGTGCGGTTTCTGAAAGCACGTTAGCAGTGTGCACCGTTCACAGAGCTGCACACGGGCTTAGCCGTTACTGAAGCACCACGACCGACCACACTCACTTGTGATATCCGTGTCCTGTTCATCTGCTTTCTGGTAAGTAATGTTGCAGTTATAGTTCCACAGAAAATGTACGCCGTTTTATCGAGTTTCTGTCTGTGGAATTTCGAAAAAGTGAAAAAGTTTTCCGCCGGTTAAGTCGGTAAGAGGAGCTGGAAGCTGTCGGTTAACTGCAGGTGGAAGATGATGAAGGCGCGCGCGCAGAGTCAGTGCCACACAGTCTACTGTTCGAGTATAACACACAGCAGCGTCCTTCATTTACCTGTTAGTTATTACCTCAGCGTGCTTTTCCTTCCTCTAATTCAGGCTCTAAACAGAAATTCGATTAGATTTACAGCTGAAGGTGTATGACTGGCTGTCTTCACAGTTCAAGCACAGATCAACTGAATTAAGATGCATAAAGACAGCCCATAACTTGAGTGTTTGTGATGTTCAGAAATGTGTAGAGCACTTTTAATGAGGCAAGCTCTCTAAAATGTATTTCAGTGCAGACGTTCATTAATCTCTTCCTTACACCAGAATATTTGTGTGTTTAATAGAATTATTGTGATCATCACCATTCATTCATTTTCTAAGCCGCTCGGGGTCGTAGGGAGGCTGGTGCCGACTCTGGGCGAAGGCGGGGTACGCCCTGATCAGCTTGCCAGACCGTTGCAGGGCCAACACATAAGTACAACCATTCACACACTCACACCAAGGGGCGGTTTGGAACCGCCATTCAGCGTACTGTGGGAGGAAACCCATGCAAGCACGAGGAGAACATGAAAACTCCACACAGAAACGCCTCAAGCCCGAGGATCGAACCCGGGACCTTCTTACTGTGAGGTGAACGTGCTAAACACTGCGCCACCGTGACGCCCATCGTCATTATTAATTGATTCTAATACGATAATGTTTGGAAATGGGAGAGAGCCAAGTAACCTGGAGGAAATTCTCTCAGACAGGGGGAACATGCAGGGAAACTCGCATCTAGAGACAGAACTCCGAGTTCCGTGTCGAGCTGTGGGATGGTACCCACTACGCCACAGTGTCGTCCTAATAGAGATTTCATCTGCAATATCTATAAACACCTACAAGGATTTCTATTTAAAATATTTTTAAAAAAATCAGTCACACATTTAGCTTCAAGTTCCGTATTACTCCCGTATTAATGTCTTAGCTTCACTTCAGTGCTGCAGTGTCATGCACACTCTTTTCCCTCATGGGACCAATTGACATTGTTTCTCGTAACCGCTGCAGGAGGACCGTCTCAGCTCCATTCCTCATTTGCCTCTGAGGAACACGGGGCTTCTGAGCCACACTGGCCATTTCATCACTGCTAGCAGACAGCTGAAACATTGCCTGTAACCACTCAAGTGATATCAGTGACCCAGTAATGAATTTAGATTCCACTCTCAAAATATTTCCCCACCTAGTAATTATAACTCATTCATTCATTTTCTGAACCGCTTAATCCTAATTAGGGTCACGGGGAGGCTGGCGCAGGGCAGAGTACACCCTGGACAGCTGTAATTATAACTCCATTGATGAAAAGTGTATGCAAATTAAATTGTTTAGTGCTGGAGGACTTTTATTTAAGAATGATTTTTACTTTGATATAGGGTTATGACTTTTTGTAAAATAATTGATTTCCTGTGTCATAATTTGATGAACTTTTGTTCAAAAATAATGAAGCAGGATTTAATTCAGTTAATTTTTTTTTTTTTTTTTTTTTTAAATGTCACCCCCAACATGAAATTTCTAAAATCGTTTATATTAGTCAGTACTGAGAACCCTGGAGCCTTCTAGAGCTTTCTGGAAATTTATGATGTGCATTTTGTGGTACTATATAAGCGTGGGTGCTGGTTGTGTTATCATTTAGATAAAGTGAATGGGGGAAAGTGTGTTGTGATCAAATAATTTTTGTTTTGATTTATTTTAGTTCAATCATTGTTTCAGAGTATATAAGCTTCCTGATTGAGCAACGCTGATTGATCTGCTAAAAGATCTCCAAATATAAATTTTTAACCATAATGTCTTATAAAAAAGTGCTTCTTTCACGGCAAGAAACAAAAAGATCTGGACAAAGAATCTCATAAGATTTCAAGTTCCCAGAACTTATAAGTGTGCAGAACGGGCAACTAAGTGCCTTCAAGATCGTTATGACGTCTGTAAAAAGAAGAAAGTTCAGCTTAGATTTATTTTGTCTTACACAAAACAATAATTGTTTTTTATGCTAAATATTGCACATTCTTTTTCTTTATTTTAGCGATTCTTACTTGTAGATGTAAGTTTCTAATTTATATGCAAGTTTACAATTTTCGTTTATTTGTAAGTTTGTGTGTTATACTTTAGGTATAAACTGTTTAATGCGTTAATAAAATACTTAAGTGCTGTCCAATTTACATGATTAGCAAAATTTGAAAAATAAAGCTTCTGAAATATTTAGATTTTTTATTTACTCTTAATGCGTGTATGGTAAAATCGAATTTTCAGTGGGGGGTGGGGGGCATTTTTCAAGAACTAAAACAAATAAATGCATTTGCCATTACTTTTCAACAAAAGTTTATCGAAGAAGAACCTATATATATATATATATATATACACACATACACACACACACACACACATTTTTCCTTCCCAATAGAAATGGAATGATTTTAAACATAATATATCCAGTTTTACAATTGGGATTGGATTGAAAGTAAAAGCACTCTCTGCGACACCTAATCAATCAGAAAGGAACAATGTATAATTTGGAAACCTCACCAGAGTAAGTTAATTTCCAGGAAATGTATTACTTAGCCCAGTGTGCACATAAAAACATCAGTGTGCTGTATTGGTCGCCCAGAAAAATAACTAACTGAGGTACAAATGGCAGTAAATTTTTAAACTAAAAATGTTTGGTTGTATATTATAGTTTAATTTAGGTAAGGCCATTAATGCGTGCACAATCATTGGATACATTACTTTTCCAAAGTTTCTACTATAACTTGTGGTGTTGTGTCTGGTGTGAAAGGTTTGGTTTGAGTTTATCTTGACCAGGATTTGATCCTTTCAGGTTGGCAGTGTTTCCCCATACCTGCATGTTCCTGATTCTGTAAAGATGATTTGTGTGTGCATGTTATCAGAATAGTTTATATAGTTTTTAGCTATGATGAGAGTGATATCACCTCAACCCATGTGTAGAGAGCAGCAGTGTATATATTCTGCATGGGGAGCTTGCAGTAACGCATTCCATTTTTTTTCCTTTTTCCATGTTGATGAATCAAATAATTCAAATGCAAAATCTTTGTGTTCTGCCTTAATGATTTGTTGTCTGTATGGTCCCTACTGAGAACAAGCTTTGAAACAACATATCTTTAGGAACAGGATAAACCTCAATGCTCAGAATGCTACTGAACACACATAATGGCTGCCGTTGATGCATCCTCTGAGAACGTCGTCAGAAATTCAAGTGACATAATATGTGGATGATCCAATATGGTGACCCCAGTGCCACCTGGAGGAATCGTCCAGATTTATATAAAGCATGCGTGCAAGTATAATCAGTACACTGCATGTGTACGAGCAATGTCCACAAGAATACGAGTCGAGTAGTGTCAGGTATATCCTGACCCTTACACATCACATTGTACTTCAATTTGTGAAGTGTAAAACCCCATGACTGCTCTAATTGTTGATAAATTATTAGTTTTATTAATGTTTTTTATACAAATCTGTTGCCACAGCTAAGATAAAGCTTTAAAGCTGTATGGTTGCTCGTGGGACACACATTAAGGCAGTGGACATTGAGGGTGTAAATGATTTTTTTTCCCTTCCAGTCTTTTCAGTTGTTTAATGTTTGGAGAAAAAAAGTGCTAGGCTAGAACTGATCAGATCCATCCTGGGTTCTGTTTATGGGACGCGTCAGGGACGAGGGCCAGTGAAAGACTGAGAGCAGTGTCTTTCCATGAGCCTGATTAAAATGCATTAGAAGCACTAGGCCGCCTTCCCCCCATCATTGTGGTGCTTATCATCCCCACAGCAAACAGCACAGCTGTATGCCACAGAGCCAGGGGAGCTTTGTCATCTCTGCTTTACCTCTCCATTCATATGGAGAGAAGAGAGGAGAGCAGCTCAAGGACATGGCCCATGCCTGCTATATGCTATACGAATTATGTTTGAATGACTGCATTAGTGCCAAATCTCATGATGCTAACTGCTTAAAGAGTGTTTTAGTGCTTTTTGCAAATTGAGGTCAGCTCACTCACCTCAGTGTCTTTTTAACGTGTGACATTGTGGTCTAGATCAACATTCATCCCTTTCTTCCCCTGGATAAAATTTGACTAGATGTGCAAGAGTTGTCACTCAAGTATCTGCTTAAATGATAAATCTTAACTTCACCTCATGGCTGTGTGAACATTTTTGCCAATTAATGCTGCGAATTTTATTGGGTAGTTTGAGAACGAGTGCATTAGTCTAAGCACAAACAATAAATTAGTGACACTGAAGGCATAAAGAGCGTTTCAGCAACATTACCATCCCATTTATCTCGGCTGAGATGGAACAGACCGAGTGTGAGTAAAACGGCTAATGTGAAATAGATCAGTGGTGCCAATAGTTGGCTTCTTCAGCTACAGAAATTCTGCCTAATGTAAACCATAAAGCAGAACAAATATAAAGGACTTATTAATATTTGAAAATTTCAATTTATTTTGCCCTAAGCACATGCAGCAATTCTGTACTCTCCCAGGCCATTTTAACAGTTATATAGATTAGCAAGTGTGTTAGATTAAAGATGACAGCTCCACTATAAAGGGCACATTTGTACATTAGGGTGTGCATAGTCCCCTTATTGCCTGCAGATCTTTGGAGCTGTTTTGCACAGGAATGTATAAGCTGCTAAATGCTAAAATAAACTTTAAGCAGTTGGATAAATTCTCCACTCTTTTGTCCAGAGCTCTGTGGGGGATAATTCCCAGAAGAGACCAATTACATTTTGAGAGTTAAATGTAAATGTTTTTTTAATATTCTGTGTAATATATTCTGTAATACTGGCTTCCCAAACTTTTTCTCTCCCAATCGAGAAATTTGGTGTCTTTCTGGCACCCAAAGTTACATAAATACTTCATGTAATCTCATCTTATTTTCTAAACCACTTTATCCTTTATTAGGATCACGGGGAGGCTGGAGCTCATCCCAGCTGACTCCAAAGGTGGGGTACACCCTGAACAGCCTGCCAGACTGTCCCAGGTCAATAAAGACATACAACCATTTACACTCACGTTTACACCTAAGGGCAATTGAGAATATCCGATTAGCTTAAGGTGCAAGTCTTTGGACTGTGGGAGGAAACTAGGACATCTAGAAGAAACCCACACAAGCACAGGGAGAACTTGCAAACTCAACACAGAAACGCTTTTACGAACCCGTGACTTGAACCCAGAGCTTTCTTGCTGTGAGGCGGAAGTGCTAACCCCTACATCACTGTGCTACCTCAATACATCATGAACTGCCATAACATTAACATTTATTCACTACTGATAAAGAACTCAACAAACCATGAATTTGATATGGGTATGAAATGTATTTTTCATTATAAAATTAGTTATGTGTTTGCTGAGTGAATTGTGAAGTTTCTCCCAACTGCAGATTATGTACGCTGTGAACTTGCACTGAAAAATAAGGACATAGAAGCAGTAAAGATCTTAAATGGGAAAATACTTCTTTTAAATGTCTGGACACAGGATAAATAACAATCACCACTCTAACCTATCACCACCAAATTAGTCTCTCTCTCTCTCTCTCTCTCTCACACCTTCACTCACACACAGATATTTGTCTGGCATGGAAACTGACACACAGTCACACTTTAATTATAATTTAATTATTTAATTATTTATGTAACACTTTTTACAATAGACATTGTTGCAAAACAGCTTTACATAGTAAAAAAATTTGGTAAAAAAAAAACATCTGAGACCAGATAAAAATACAAACCATGAAGAAGAAACTTCACTATAGTTTAACATGAGTTCTAACTGGTTATCTTCTAGCTGTAATTGTAATTGGAGTCCTAAATCATTTTAGAGAGTTTATATTACCAGCAGTGAAAAGTCATCTTCACAGTTTCTGAGTGTTTTTAGGTCCATATGGAATACCATCGGCTGGAGTGAGGGGCTTCCAAGATGGGGACTCCAAGTAATAGCACATCAGTACGAATCACTGGATTCAGAGAGCAGAAGAATTAGGATCAGTGGTATCTCAGAAGTAGAGTGTGTACCTCAGCAATAACAGAGAGAGAGAGAGAAAAGTGGGGGTTGTTAGGTATGCTTATAATAGTATAATGGTTAAAGAAGAGGGTTTTTCAGTGCTGAGTGCAAGCAGGGACTCCTGCATGACTGACAGCATAACTAAAAAGAGAACACCAGAAGGAATACAGACATGTGGGCACCCTGTGACATAAGGCAATCAGCCACTCCACTGTCAAATGCAAACATAGATATGATACATAAATGGGACCCAATTTTTAAGGAAAGGCAGCTGTGATACGTCATATTATATTAAAGATATGCTTTTGTTAAACCACACTTCAGATAATATAATTTATAAAAATGCCCCTTTTTCAGTTGTTGTTTATGAACACTGTTTATACAGTATTTTTATATAATGGTTATTTCCAGAGTCATCTGAACACAGTTTGTGTTTGCCGGTGCCTTCAGAGGCTGGAGCGGTTCTTTATTGTTATACATAACACTAAAGTGGCAGTAACAGTTAATGGCTCATGCATCCCTTAGCTCAGAGAACAGGATTAAAGCACAAAACTGGAAACACTGCTGATGCCATCGTCCTTGTCCTATATGATTGGAATGGAAAGTAATGCTTTCTGACTCTCAGCATCTGACACTGTGGATAAAAATGATATTGAGTGAGATTTGCCCTTTGCTTCATGTGATAAAATAAGCATTCCTAGTCTATGAGCTAGCCAAGTGTGGGTCTTCTCTGTTTCTACTGAATTGAATTTTGGGAGTTTTATGCATTAATTTTTGCAGTGTGCCGCTAGTAAAGACCACCAGCAAATGGAAAGATTGTGGTCTTTTCTTTATGGTAAGGTAATGATCCAACAACCCTTATCACTGAGCCACCTCGATCTTCTGATTTTTCCTGTCTTTCTGATTTTTGATTTTCTTGCCTGTAGTACTGATTATCGGTGTAACACAGTGCTGCTACAGGTATTGGCTTAGTGCACCAAACATCTGTGGTCTGTATTTAGATGTAAACCTGAAGTTGGTGTGCATAAAACCAGATGGGTTTCATTAATTTTCTTGTGAATTGTAGCACTAAAATTTAAGATAAGAAAAAAAATATCACATGAAGAGGAAAAACAACAGTTAACAGTTTATCACTTTGCTTTGCCAAAAAATGAACCTGAGCAAACTGGTATAGATTTTTCTGCCCTCACTGTTTTTTTCCCCAAGTCTTTTAATGCTTCTTAGTATCTCAGGTTGATTTCTGTAATGTACTAGAATATTTGTATCTTCTCCTTGTTAATACATCCAAGCAGCTACGAAACTGGCTAACTTCTGTATGCATTTGTTGACCACTGTATGTGCCACATAATATGACTATATGTAGACAAGCTGGATCACTAAAAGTGTGACGGAAGTGTTTAGGAATTCTACACATTCACAGCAGAGTTGTGCTTTCAAACATATTTGAAAGCAGGTGGCAATAATGTGCCTCTAAATAGCTTGGATGTCTATCCAAAACAGTGTTACCTCCATTCTCAGCCTACCTTCTCGCTTTGAAGGAATAGTTTTCCCTTGAGTTTCTTTAGTGCTCTTTTACAGTGTGGAGGAAAAAATACAATCTGCCAATCTGGACATAAACAAAGTCCCAAAAGTAGCACCTGTAAGGGATGGAGTTGCCACTGATTGCCATATGCAAAATTAATGTAATATTGCTAGGGTTTTTGTTATTAAATTTTGTTGGACAATGTTACAGAAGGTGCTTTAAGCAAATATTGATTCAGATGTATAATGATCATATTATAGCAGATAGAAACTGGAAGGTTATTATAATCACCCACAAGGCAAGTAATCTCCTGTGTAGAGGTATGTAGATGAGGAACTACAGATCATGTGTGTGTATAAGCCACTGGGTCTGTCTCATTGGTTTGGTGGCTATTTGAAGTCAGCAGCTCAGAAAATTAAATGCTAATGTGTGATGGTAAGCTACATTGGTCTTTCTTTTCTGTATCTCTTTACTGGGAGAGAAGACATGCTCTACATGGCCAAAGGTTCGTAGACACCCAACCCTCACACTCATATGTGGGATGAGTGATATTAATGTGGCTCTGACTAGTTTGTAGATTAATTATTTTTAAACTGTTGACACAAAGTTGGAAGTGCACAATTTGGATGTCTTTGTATGCTGTAGCATTATAATATCCCTTCATTCGAACTAAGGGACTTAAACGTGTTCCAGCGTATCCCTGTGCACAAACTGAGGTCAGTGGAGACATGGTTAGCTTAGAAGAAGCTGAGTGGCCTCCATCGAGCCCTGAGCTCAACCCCACTGGATACTAATACCTCTTCACCCAGCGTCAAAGCCTGACCTCGCTATTGCTCATGTGTCAGAATGAGCAAACCCCCACAGTCACACTCCAAAATCTGGTGGAAAGCCTTCCTGGAAGAGTAGAGGTTATTATAAGAACTAATGGAGGACTAAGTGGTTAAAAAAGTTGGAATGAGATGTTAAAAAAGTTTTGCTATGTAGTCTACTATAAAGAGAAAATGAAATTCAGGCGGGGATATAAAGATTTGTAATTATGAGTAGGGTGATGTAGAGGTATGAATTACAGATTCTCATTAAGTTTTGTTTGTGTGGATAAATAAATAAAAAGGAAACAATATTTACAACAGTATTAATATATAATTTTTCTTCCTGGTGTAGGTCGAGCATGACCGTGGTGTTGGAGCTCAGCTGCAATGTATGCATTAGGCTGTAGAATGAACCTGGCAGCAGTGCTAAATGGCCTGCTTGTGTCGCTGGTCGCAGCCCTGCTATGGAAGTACGTTCGGCTAAGTGACCACATGGCCCAGCTGGAAGAGGAGCTTCAGCTGACACGTCAATCCCAGGAGCTTTCACACGTGCACATAGATTATCATGCTGCACTGTTGGCACTGCAAGAGCAAGGCACAAGGATGGTCTGTACTGGCAAGATGCACACTGACCGTATCTGCCGTTTTGACTATCTTTGCTACTGTACTGAGGCTGAGGAGTTCATATTCTTCCATAGTAATGCCTCAGTCATGCTTCCCAATTTGGGCTCTCGTCGCTTCCAGCCAGCCCTGCTGGACCTGTCCTCTGTTGAGGATCATAACACTCAGTATTTTAACTTCTTGGAACTGCCTGCAGCTGCACTAAAGTACATGCCGAAGCCCGTATTTGTGCCAGATGTCACACTCATCCTCAATCGTTTCAATGCTGATAACTTGATGCATATCTTTCACGATGATCTTCTTCCAATATTCTACACCATGCAACAGTACACAGACTTGGATGATGAAGCCAGACTTGTCTTCATGGAAGGTTGGGGAGAGGGGAACCATTTTGATCTTTATCGGCTGCTCAGCAGCAAACAACCACTGCTAAAGGAGCACTTGCGGAACTTTGGCAAGCTCATGTGCTTCACCAAATCTTATGTTGGATTGTCAAAAATGACAACATGGTATCAGTATGGCTTTGTTCAGCCTCAAGGGCCCAAAGCAAACATCCTGGTGTCTGGAAATGAAATTCGTCAGTTTGCCTCATTCATAATGGACAGGCTTAATGTCACAACAGAAGAGAGGCCTGCAATTGATGATTATATTGTAGTGTTTAGTAGAACTTCTAACAGGCTGATACTTAATGAGGCAGAGTTGCTTCTTGCATTGGCCCAAGAGTACAAAATGAGGACTGTGACTGTGTCCTTGGAGGAGCAAACATTTGCAAGCATAGTCCAGCTTATTAGTGCGGCATCCATGTTGGTCAGCATGCACGGTGCTCAACTGATCACGTCCATGTTTCTACCACGAGGGGCTGCTGTCATCGAGCTTTTCCCATATGCAATCAACTCAGAACAGTATACCCCATATAAAACACTTGCCACCTTGCCAGGAATGGACTTGCAGTATATAGCATGGAGAAACACCATTGAAAAGAATTCTGTGACCTATCCTGACCGCCCCTGGGACCAAGGAGGCATCACTCACCTTGAGAAAGAGGAGCAGGAACGTATATTAGCTAGCAAGGAGGTGCCCAGACACCTGTGTTGTCGCAACCCTGAATGGCTTTTCCGGATTTATCAAGACACCGTTGTGGACATTTCGTCCTTCCTGAAAGTCCTAAGAGAAGGGCTGAAAGTTAAACCTAACCTGAAGAAGAGCAAAACTGCCAGTGTGGTTCATCCTGGTCGAGTCAGACAACCCAAGTGCCAGACATCAGTGCAGGCTGCCCATGAAGCAAAGCTCTCTGTGTCATGGCAGATTCCTTGGAACCTCAAGTACTTAAAGGTAAGAGAGGTAAAATATGAAGTATGGATCCAGGAACAAGGAGAGAACACGTATATGCCTTACATTCTCCCTCAACAAAACTATACCTTTTCAGAAAACATTAAGCCCTTTACCACATACTTAGTCTGGGTGCGCTGTATCTTTAACAAGAATCTTTTGGGACCATTTGCAGACGTTCTTATATGTAAAACCTAACATTGGTAAGCTCACAGTGTCATGACCAGAGTCAGGGAAATGATGATTACAAATACTGTGAAGATGGATTGTTCTTGGGGTGGGGTGGGGTGTTCCTGCAACATGACCCAGTCTGTAGCTCATTACCACAGTGAATGAGAGGAACATTTGTGCTGAGGACTAAAAATAAATACAAAGCACTGAACTGCCAAACCAAACTCTGTGAAATGACTTCCTGAACTTTATCATGAGTTTGAAAGATTTTCAATATTCAAATTGTATTTATAAAACTGTGCAAGGTAATTTATTTTTATTTATTAGTTATAGCTGTCTGGTGTTGAAATTTATTGTACCTGTGAGTGTGAGTATTTGATTGCTCAGATAGCTATTTTAAAGTTTAATACTCTTTGGAACAAGTGGTTTTGTTAAAATTTTGCAATCTTGAATTTTATGTGACTTTGTGACTCGAGCAATTATTTCATGTAGTCATTATGCTCTCATTGGTTAGATACAGTGTTGGATATAATATTGAGCCAAGTTTGCATAAAAACAAAGTGGTCTTAGAAATATTCCTTTCCCCATTTATTCATTGTGTGTGATGACTGTACTAGTTTTTCAGTGCTGATGCTTTTTCTTTTTTCTTTTTTGAAGACATTTCATGCTTGCCTGTTTTCATATCGATACAGTTTGCAAATAAGACATGCTGTACATGGAACATGGAATGGCAGGGTTAAGTCATTTAACTGGCTTGGCATGATCAAATGAAAATAAAGATGGAATGCTGCTGGGTTTTTTTTTATCAAAATTAAGAGTTGAATGTAACCTGTAGTATCATTTATTATGTTTCTCACTAAAATGATTTTGACTCTTGTCCTGTGCTTTTGTTTGCTACTTAACAATAGATGTACTATTACTGGACCACATTGGCTTAGGAAGCTGACATAGAAGAGAATATTTGAAATGACCACCCTTCACTACATCTGTGTTCTTGGGGAACAGTAAAAGCAAACAAAACCACTTCTTATGCCTGCTTTTACAAGCATATCTAAGTGAAAATAATACATGGAAGTAATATAACCGTGAATCCCTCCAATCTGTTTTTATTCTCAGGCCAAAATGACCCAAACGTATATAATAAAGGAGAAATATGAAGCAGAGAATAGCAGGTACACCAACAATATAATTGTCGTTTTATGTTTGATAGCTTTTCTTTTAATACTGTTCCACTTTTTGTAAATTAAAATTAATGTATAAATAAATTGGCCTGAATGGAACCCAATGGATAAAATCTGTACATTTTCACTTATTTTGAAGAATTTTTTTTTTTTCTGATTGAAAACCTCAAGTGTACTCTGTATTACCATATTCGGTAGTTTGATTGACATAATTAAATGCTAATGATATTCACTTATAAGATGAGGATAATTAATCCATCCTGAGTCTAATATGAAATCAGTGTGATGTCTAATGCCAGTAATCACAGAACGAAGGGCTCTAATTCCATAAAACCAAAACCTATACTTGACTTTGATGATATAAATAAGGTTTAGTTATGTAGTCAGGCCATTTGCATGTGTTATATGAAACCAGATTACTCAAGATTCATTTAGAACATTGAATTCTTGAGTTCAATTTCATCATGAGAAAGGCATTATTTTGGGGAATAATATGCTCAAGTCGAGAAGAGGAATAGACTATTATTGAATTTTACTATCTGCCATCTGGTAAGTTTAGGGAGGGTGAAGAAAAACTCTTGTTTTGCATTTCGTACTAATACCAATAGTAAGAATTGCTTTGTTTTATGTTTTGGTTGGATATTTCTGAAGTTTGGAGGCCACCACTTAAATACTTTAATGGTAGTTTAGTAGATTTAGTATATTAATGACTTGTCTTCTACAAGCTAGCAACTGCCTGATCACTCAAAGAGTCTGCAGAAGCACAGCAGCATTAAATTAGAAATGCACTCAAAGAGTGCAGACCTCCACCAAGGTAGTACAATCTCATATTTACATGGGTTATAGTGGCAGATAATGTAGAATAATGGTGCCCCTGTTCTGCAATTATTTTTGAGCTCTGTATTTTTTTCTCCCAGGGCATTCTGGGTGATTTGCCTTCTTGCCCAAATACACAACATTAAAATAATCCTTCAAAACCACTCTGGTTTCTAATCTGGATCACGCCCAAAATATAAGCAGTTCTTAGTTGGATCAAGACCTACATTTGGGTAAAATGTGGAGATTTGTCCATTATTTTTCGAGGTTATCATGGTCACACACACACACACGCACACACACACACAAATCTGAACAATCTCATAACCTCCTTCCTTGGTGGAGGTAAATATGGTAGTATGAGTTTTGCGTCTTTTTATTTATTTATTTATTTTAATTAATTAATTTATTTATTTTTATTATTATAATACATTCATTTTCTGAACCGCTTATTACTATTATTGTCACAGGGAGGCTGGTGCCCATCTCAGCCAACTCTGGCGAGGGTAGGGTACACCCTGGACAGCTCGCCAGACCATTGCCTTAATTATTATTATTATTATTTTTATTTGTTTATTTTTATTTATTTATTTAAAAAAAAAAAGGGGGGGGGGGGGATGTTTTTAGACACTGATTACACGTGGCCCAGTATGGCAGATAAGTCCTCTGAACGAATGTCCTCATGTCATGTCTGCTTTTTTTTTATGTGTGCTTTTTCCTGCTGGCTTAAGATAGGACATGACCTAGAAGAAATAACTTGCATAACTGCTTACCTAACAGAGCCCTTAAATAGAAATAGAAATCTGTTTGTTATATTTTAATCATGCTATAATAATACACCATAAAAAGTGAAAGGTTTTGGACACTTAACCATCACACTCATATGTGACCCGCTCCAGCATAATCCGGATTAAGAAGGAAATTAGACATACTGAGATATTGATATATTTCGAATGAGAATTTAACCTTCTGTAAACCAAGTCCCTTTCTAATTGTGTTAAAAAAAATTTCCCTAGGTAAAAATGTTGATTTTGGGCCAATATTTAAAACAAAAAATAAATAAATAAATAAATAAATATATATATATATAATTAATTAATTCTAGGCTGTTAACCCTTTCACTTCATGTAGCAGATATGTTACGCTGGTTAATAGAGGGTTAATATGCTTAAGAATGAGGTGTAATACATAATTATAGCAAGAAAATTCTCTCTAACAGCCATACACTAAATGAATCCGGCTCTCGACCAATCAACGCGATTATACTAGCATCTTTCTAGCATCAGATGAGTTCTATTTACACCAAGTCATGTCTGTTTTGAGGCTTTTCATTGGTTTACCGTTATATGATTCAGAGACTCCTACTGGGATTCCGTAAGTAGAGACGGTTTTCTGGTGCTGAATATGGATAATCGGGAAATAGCCTGAGAAATCACAAAAGCAGTTTGAAAATCGCCAACATAAGTGGATATTTCTATTGTTTTACAGCAACTTGGACATAGAACCCTTTCTTAAACAAGTATACTGCTCAAAAAAATAAAGGGAACACTAAAATACATCCTAGATCTGAATGAATGAAATATTCTTATTAAATACTTTGTTCTTTACATAGTTGAATGTGCTGACAAC
>JBCNYH010000001.1:25866087-25880912 GCA_039654325.1 Tandanus tandanus
AAGTAAAAAATTCTCCAAAGCTCACTCTTAGAGAACTGCATCAAAGAGTGGTATCTTGGGGTCACAAAGTCTCCATACCAACCATTAGACGCTATCTACATGCCAACAAGCAGTTTGGGAGGCATGCAAGGAGAAAGACTTTTCTGACCTAAACTCACAAACTTTTTGGCACCAAACACTCTAAGAGGGTCTGGCGTAACACAAAGGATGCATATGCAGAAACGCACCTTGTGCCCACTGTATAGTATGGTGGTGGATGTGTGATGCTGTGGGCTTGTTTCTTTTCCAGAGGCCCCGGGAGGCTTGTTAGGGTGCATGGCATCATAAACGCTTTGAAATACCACAACATTTTAAATCAAAATCTGGTGGCTTCTGCCAGAAGACTGAAGATGGGGTGTCACTGGGACTTTCAGCAGGATAATGACACAAAAATCTACACAAAATGGTTCATCAGACACAAAATCAAGCTCCTCCCATGGCCATCTCAGTCCTCAGACCTCAACCCCATAAAAAAACCTGTGAGTGCATAAGAGAGGACCCAGGACTCTGGACGATTTAGAAAGATTGTGCAAAGAGGAATGGTGGAAGATCCCTCTCTCTGTGTTCTGCAACCTTGGAAAAGGAGTTACAGGAGAAGATTAAGTGCTGTCATGTTGGCAAAAGGGGGTGTTGTACAAAGTATTAATTGCAAGGGTGCCGATAATTGTTATTACATTATTACTACATTATACAGTATTAATACAGCACATGTTATATTCTTCTGTGGACTTCTGTGGTGTAAGTAGCCGCTTGGCCTCAGAAACTATTATTTCACAGAAGGCATTTTTGCATAATTCCCCACCAGTCTCTGATATCACCATGCTATATTTGATTTGTATGTCCAAAGTAAATTATACCAAAACGCCTGGTTTTGCCTTTATGGTCATTGGCAAATTGCATTCTTGCTTTTTTTCTTTTTCTTTCTTTCTTCCATGCAGGTCAGGTATGTCCAAACTCTTTCTGACTGTTGCAAGAGTTACCTACAGATCCTGTGATGAAATGTTGGGGTCTTTGCAGACTTCTTTTCAGATCAGAGGGTCTACTTTCTGGCTGAATTTACTATATCGGCCAATCCTGGACACATTTGCAGTAATTTGAAATCTATACCATGTGTAGATGGTTTATTTAGAATAACTTAGAGAGCTTTTAATATCACCTGCCAGCCTCGTCATCCACCACCTTTTTTCAGAAGGCCTTGGAGAGCTCTTTAGACCTTGCCATGATGACACCACACTTAAATAGAACACCAGACCTTAGATGTCAGGTTTAAATAAATCATGTCCCACCTGCAGGAGATTCTGATCAGTGGTACCTAATCTGGAACACCTGATTCTAATTTTACAGAATTGTAGGTGTGATAAATGTAAGGGTGTACTAACTTTTCCCACACGATTCGATCCACTTCGTCTCATGGGGTTTATAGTGCAAACGCAATGGCTTTCCATGTCTTTCTTTGACATCTTCTATTTCAGAATTTCTTAATTCTATTTTGTCTGTTTGGTTTTGGTTTTGGTTTTTTTGAGGGTTTATGTGGAGGCCTACTTGTTTTGCTGTTGGTTCAAAACTGGTGGCTTGAAGTTGCAAGTCTTGGTATTGTTGAGATGGATGGCATATTTCATGTGCACAGTCTAAGCCTTGAAGATGTAATTGTTGTATCCATTATATTTAGGTTGTTGCAGGACTTTTCGCTGACCCAATCAAAAACCATAACCATATGAAAGGGGAAATAAATACTCTCGTCTGGCACCAGGGGATACAGGAAAGGGTAATGTTTGGGTCCCAACATGAATGACCTGGCAGGTGAATCTGTTGTGTCATGATATCAAAGGATATCTAAGGGTTTTCACAGTACTAGATGATCAATACTGTATTCTCAAAGTCTATGGAGGCCAAATACAGCGATGTTTGCCTCTCAGTTGTCTACTCAATGATAATTCTTAGGGTGGAAATCTGGTCAACAATGGAACATTCTTGTCTTAATGTTGATTATTGGCCCTGCCTTTATATTTGGTGGATTTGTATGAGGGGGTCTGTTTAGTAAGGGTTGAATGTGTTCCTTCCAGCTTTCGAACTGGTCTTGTATACTGATTATTATAGCTCCATTTTTGTCTTTAACTGGCATGTTTGTGTTTGATGATCTACTGCTTAACTGTCTGGTGATGTCGTAGAGATTTTATGACTCCTTTTCCATCAGGCACTTTCCCACTTTTGGTGTTACATGTTCAGTGTATGCCTTTTAGTCAATTTGGCAGTTCTTATTCATGTCCTTGTCTCTCTCACTGTACAAGTCTTGCCCTGAAAAAAAGTTTTCTTGTATTGTTGTGGTAATTAGAATTTTTTTCCCTTAGAAATGTTCTTGTTCTTCAATCTTGGCCCACTGTTTTTGCTTATATTGCAAATAACCAATCGTCTCTTCACATGTTTAAAGAATTGCAGTTTTGGATAATAGGTGTTGTTAATATCAAATTCTTTTTTTATTTTAACTTTGTAGAACAGAGAATATATTTTGCAAAGATAGTTAAAATTATTTTCCAACACTGAACTTCTCCATCTACGAGATAGTAATGTCGTCTACCCGTTTCTCTGTATTTCCAGCTGGTGATACCTAAGTTACTTTATGACAGTTTTTGTATAGGAAGTATGTTCCTCCAATAACAAGGTTATTAACTGCACACAGATCGGCAAAAACGTTCCTCATCGTATTCATCTCGTATTCCATATGGTCCTATTTCTCTCTCCCTTCCTTCTCATTCCAATCCCACTTTGACACTGAGATTTCTTAATATAATTAATATAAAGATGTCTATTTTTGGCACTTTATTTCTGCCTCATTTGTTGGGGCATATACATGTATAATGGTAGTCTCCTGGGTGCCATGACAATCCTGGCTGAAAGAGAATACTCCAAAAGTGATCTCTATGAACTTCTTGTCATCATCATCATTTGTATCCTGGGGTGCTGATGTCTGGAATTCAGAAGGAGCGCTACATCTGGTTTCGACATCATATTTCTCCTGATCTGTTGGGCATCTTCTCCCAACCAATTCTCAAGCCTCTTCCGAATCACTTGTGAGGTTAATATGGTGTCAAACAAAGTTTGTTTAAGCAGTTCACTTCCATTCTACAAATCCATTCTCACTTTTTTAGGCACATTCTTATCCTTTCACCATCTTGCTAAGAAATCCATGCTGTACCACTATATTTCCTCCTCCTCAAGTTTGAGACAAGGAAGAGCTGTGGCTTTCTGTGGTCCTTTGTGTAAACCACAGATTTTTATAGGGATGGGTCTCATAAAAGCCCTGTGCTTAACAACGTTTTTGTTTTTGTTTTGGGGTTTTCCTTCCCTTAGCCACAGGTTCCAGTTATTTGAAAGCACAAGAGGCTTGCGTTTCACCACTCTCCATTAGCTACCAAAGTATTTCCAGGGCCATCAAAACAGTGCTGGCAGAACCTGCTTGAGACGGTAGGCATTAACTTGAGGTTTTAATTGGTGAGATCAAGTGACATCAGTAACAACCCTCAAGACCCTTCAAGACCTATTTTTTTCATGTGGCAGAATACAAAATGTCAATTTTATTTTGAACTAAATTTGGAATCTCTGAGCACAGTATTAAAGAGGATTCAATGTTTTCTTGTTTATATATGAAAATCAACAATTTCCATCAGATGTACTTATGTTCTGGGTATAGGTACAGATTGATGCTTGTATGCTAACATTTATACCTTGAGATATGATTTCAATTAATGCAACTGGTTGATCGTGTTTGATGTTTACTGTGGTACCTCCTTTTGGAAATCCAGTTTTTCCCAGTTGTCAGCATTAAACTTGTATCCTTCTGCAAGAATTGTATGAACATAGTTTGCAGAGTAGCAGTATGATTTCAAGTGTTTCTCAGGGATGTCATAGTTTTTCTTGAGCTGAAAAAAAGAGAAAAATCAGATTTGGCACAGGCAGCAGTTATTTTACATGTTCTGTATAATGCGACTAACATATAAGCCACAATTTGAAAAAGGTAAAAAAAACAAAAAAAAAACAAACAAAACAAACAAAAAAAAAACCCTGATGCTGTCTCTTTGACTGTCTGTGGAAAGTACTCACTGTTTTCCAGTCCATAGAGCAGAATGACCACATGGTGGAGTTAAACTTCTCAAGACTGTTGGAACCCTTAATATCCATAGCCGAAGCTGTGTAGTAAAATCCTGCATAGGCCTTAACAGCAATGGATAGATTAACATCAACAATGCAGTACTAAAGCAATCTTTGTTATGATGGATATATGCTTTAAACATTCTCTACATGCAGACTTAACTAATATTAAACTTGCTCTTAAATGAATTAGAAGGCAAAAATCTTAAATGATAATAATAATAATGACATTTGTTTCAAAAGTAACACATTCAAATGTTGGTTTCAGAATATTTAAATCATTTTCTTGTTATTTTTATTTTTTTTACATATAATTTTATCCAAGTATAATTGTAAACATTATCTTACCATGAAATTACCAGTGACAGGTGGTTGGTATACTCCATTAAATGAGCAATGCTCCTTCCCCTGACAGGACTGGAGGTCAAAAATCCTCCTGACCAAGGATTTGCACTCTCCTGGATTGCTCAGCCCAAAGAAAGTGAAGTTCTTCTCAGGGTTATAGTTAGCTGGAGCATGAGACTTTGTACACTCACTGCCAAAGATGTCATTTCCAGTTATAGTGATGTTGTAGCCAACAGGGTAACATGGGTGATTTATTCGTGATCTACGCTGATCAGGGGACCGCTGAGATGGACAAGAGATGGTAAGATCAGTTATTCTGCCATAAAAAACTTTTTTATAAACTCTTTTATGAAACAATGAAACAATATCTGTGGTATGCAGTATATGGTATGATTTCTAGCTAAGAAGAGCAAAATAGATAAGAGGAAGGATAATGAAAGCTAATGTAATTGTATCTGCCACTTCTCAACAGGACGTTGCTCACGTCAGAGTAGTCTGGGAAGGCATTAATATGGCAAGGATTAAGCTTGCTTCACTGCTTTAAATGGACTGTACATTATTGTATTAGTACAAGGAAGGTTTTACAGAGATTTTGCACTCTGCTTTGCCACAGTCCTCTTTGTGTAATGAGTGTGAGGATTAAAACAAGTTAAATGGATTGGTCAAAACACTAATGTTAAAATACAACATTAACAAGCTGAATATGGTCTACATGCTAAAATGACATTCAGCTCTTTGTGGTTTCTCAGAAATAATATAGACTTTGCCTATTAGTAAGTCTGTAAAGGATGTACATTTTGTTTGGATATAGTGCAGAATTTTCAAAGTAAATGTGCATGATATGTGGATGAGAAAGTTAATTATATACGACTGTGGGTAATGTTTGTGCTTTTTTGAAACGTGGAAAAGAAAATATACCTTTATTTTACAGTTGATCTGCAAAAAATCCAGAAACTCAAAGTCTTAAAAATGAAATGTATTTATATAAAATGTGGTGCTAACAAAAGAAAATATTCAGCAGATGTTCTGACATGAATTTTTCTGTGTTTGTAAATGATGTGGACATATAAATAAGTAAATATTATTTTCTATCCTATTCCCAAAGGGACATTCGAATGTTTTCACTATTATCATTATATTAACATATTCTACTGTACTTAATTATCTTTAATACTTACAACATCTGAGAAACTAAATGTCTAACTATAACATACAGTTCTTTGTCTTCTTTAATTTTGTTCTACGACTATACAAACAAGAGAACTCGCCTATATAACTTTTCTTTTTCTACATTTAACATTTATGTGTAAGGAAAATTAAAGTATTACCTTTACAAGCTCTGCCAAAACTCTTTTTTCAGCTTCGTTTTTTCCATAGCACAGAAAACTGTGTGTGTAAACATTGTATTCATAGCCATAAAGTGAGACTTTAATGAGATCTGGTCCGCTGGCATCAGGCAGGGCTGTGAAGGCAATCTGAGTGGAGGCTCCGCCTAAGTCAAGGGAGCCCACGGTCTGTGATCCATGAGGATGAACCCAAGCATTCCATATATTCTTCTGCACAGATTAAAGGGAAAACAGCACAGCTTAATTGAATACTAATGATTTGGGGTATGTTACAAATGTACTGCCATTAATGTTTTAGTTAATCCATCACCAAACTAAAAATGATATGCAAGAATGTCCTGAGGCAGATAATTTGATATTTAAATAATCAAAAGTGTTTTATGGGAACTGAATGTTCCTGACCTCCAAGAAGTTTCCCATCAGGTAGTTAACAGTAATCCACCCATACAGCCCCTCTTCCTGACCAGAGATGATGGAAGCATTGTGGAAATCAAATGGCAACGTCCGAAGATACTGATCTAAGCTACGCATGACATCGTTGGACTGCTTTTCATTCTTCTGGCTGTACACAAATATTTCAGTATGAGATTTTGCAGGAACAGCAGATGATGCTTCATTTATTTAAAGTTAGAAAACATATTTTACTAGTCAAATTTAAATTAAATTCAGTTTTATTTGTAAGAAGGTTTTAACTATACACAATTTCATCTGGGTAGAACAATTCCATGAGATGACATGAGGACAAAACTTTGAAAGGAAAGCTATCCACTACTGGGGGACACTAGAGTTTGATGGAATGGGATTTTAAATAGTGACAAAGATTATACTGCTTGTTCATGAATAACCTGGTTTTCATAATATGGAGATTTGCTAAATGTGGAAAACAGTAGATTTGATGACATAGTTAAAGGCAAACTTAAGAAAAAAGCCTTACTGGAGCAGTCTCATTCCAGCAGTGGCTCCGAGGAAGACAGGTGTTGAATTACACTGATGTGGAGGAATGACAGCCTGTATTTCTATCATACATTTTTTAAGGCTGGTCCAGGCCTCTTGATTCATGTCTGAGATTCCAGGACCTGTCAATCAGCATGATCATGGTCATTTTTTTAAATAGCTTACTATCGTGCGAATAATACATGTCACCCCAATCAAGGTGGGACATAAGTCACCCATAAATTCTATGTTCTACCTTCAGCAACAGCCAAACCTTTGTACTAATACAGTGTAGTATCATATTTTCTTCAGATTGCACATGCAATCTCTGTTGTATCAATCACTCATGGATAGATGTATAGTCTGAAGACAAGGTGCTGTTCTTGTTCTGTTTGTGTTCATGAAATTGGCTATGAATATCAGTATGGGCTGAAACACTCCTTGTTTCTTTGTCAAAGATAATTTAATCATTGCTTACTGGTTATAAAGCAACCAATAAAAAAAATTAGGGCTCCATTTCATTGCTTCAGGTCTATCTCAGGAAATTCTAGACCAAGTTTAGAGCTTGAAAACCCCACAGAATCCTTTCATTCACACCTCTGTACATTTAGTGCATTATGGAGATGCCCTACAATAGACTGGCGAGCTGTTCAGGGTGTGCCCTGCCTTTGCCCAGGGTCGGCTGAGATAGGGACCAGCCTCCACACGACCCTAATAGGATTAAGCGATTTAGCAAATGAATTAATAAATAAATGAATGAATGAATGAATGAATGAATGATTATGGGGATGATGTGTGTTGGTTCCACACCTTTAACTTGACAATTTTTAGTCTGGGTCACAACCCCGGTGTTGTTCTCTTTCTCAGCTGGCCACTGATACAGATATACAGTGGTTCTGGAGGAGCCGGCATCCAACACAATTCCATACTGTGCACAGAGAGAGAGAGAGAGAGAGGGGGAGAGAGAGAGAGAGAGAGAGAGGGAGAGAGAGAGAGAGAGGCACTGAAATATTCATATTTATAAATAATCCCAGTTATATGCAGCCCAATTAGGGCGTTATCAATTCGCCATAGCTACATTTATTTTTGCTTCCTGAACACGAATTTATGGTGACAGACATGCTCTCTCCTTATTCTTAAATGCAAATATAAGCTTGTACTTGAATCTATTCTACTTGCAATTGGGTTTGTTTTTCTTTACAGAAGCATACTAACAGCACCTTCAAGTGTTTTTCTTTTCAAGAGGGTGCAGGCGGGAGTTTTAAGACTTCATTTCTGAGAAGTGTCAGAGCTAACACCTGAGTTTAAAATCAGTACTGTCAAAATGGATGACATGGATATGCTTATTAACCTTCAGAATTGGGTTTAATGGTAAGGAGGTTCTTTGTGAATTGACACATTTTCACCACATCATAACCAGTATTCGTACTTTGAAAATGATTTCTGACTTTTGTTTCTCAGCAATTCTGACTTTAAACTAAGAAAATGTGTGGGGAAAACCATTCTGACCAGGATGAGGGTCAGAAAATTTGAATCCTGAATGCCCAAGCACAAAAACATTGTGAATGTGATTCATATACTATATGGCTAAACATTTGTAGATTCCTCACCATCACACCTGTATGTGGGCCATTTCCATACTGTTGCTACGAAGTCTGAAGCACAGAGTTGACTAGAATGGCTTTGAATCCAGTAACGTTACAATTTCCCTTTACTGGAACTAAGGAGTTTAGCCCAAACCTTTTCTACCATGACAGTACCCCTGTTCACAATGGCTGTGAAGACCATAAAACTGCCAAGTTTGGAATAAAAGAGCATAAGGTTGCAACACAGAGCCTTGAGCTCAAACCCACTGAACACCTTTGGGATGAACTGGATAGCTGACTGCACCCCAGATCTTGAAGCTTTTATGGTTGAATCGGCAAATCCTTGTGCATGGCCATGCTCCAAAATCAAGTGAAAAACCATTCCAGATGAGTGGAGGTTATTATAACAAAAGAGGGGCAACACGTTTTTGTGTACCTTCAAGAAATACAAATGAGTGTCCATGTTTTTGACAGTAATACACCTGCATATTGTTAAGAGGCATGCCTTATTGCCCCAGGTCCTTTACATTACATGTTCTGACATGAGACGCTCTAATGGAAAATACACACTCTACTTCTAAAAATGGCTTTGCGACACAGGAAAGGACTTCACAGTACAGCTGTGGAGGTGGTGGAATACCCTTATCAAGATAAAGAGGAAAACCCTCAATCTAATACATTTTGTGTTAAATGTTATGCCGCTGTTTAGAAGTTATAGAAATTGAAAGCACAAATTAAGGAACGCTCTGCAGTGTGAAATTCACACCTACACACTTAGAAAATCTATCATCCTTAATGGTTCTTTGGTTCTCCCGCTGTGGGAACCCATAAATCCCACGAAAAGCATTACAACAGTGTTTCCCTTTCAGAAAGCATTTTAGGGTGCCCTTAATGATCCTTTTTACTTTCCACTTGACGGTATAATAACAGAGAATATTCCTCATCTGAAATAATTGCAGCTATCAGGTTTGCAGGAGCTCTTGTACACTCAGTATCTCTAAATTTTGTCTCCTGGACCCAGTCATTTTCTCTCTTATAACTACAGGATCACTTCCAAATTACAGTCTTAACAATGCGTTGCTCTGTCATGCTGACGCACTGTGGATTATCTGTGAGTTTATTTAGGCACATATGAATATTCTTACCTTAAGTCCAGGGGAAAGGTAAGTCTTGTGTTTCACCTGAACTGTAGCTATTGCTATAATGACGGCTATACTGGCCACGAGAAAGAAAGCGGCTATTGCTGTTGCAAGTTTAGATGTCATTATCTGTGAATGTAGAAAAAGACAAGTGGAATAGAGCTAAGCAAACTCTTTCAGTACTCACATTTATCAATGAACACTTTACCGTCTAGTCAGTTTCCTGTTAGGTGCATTGGGACAAATGAAATAAATGCAAGAAAATGCAAGAAAATTATTAAAGAAAAGAACTGAATTTCATTTAAAAAGGGCATGGCAAGTTTTTTTTTCTTAATGACTCATGCAAGAGATTCGGAATTCTAATGAGAGACACACACGTCACAACTTTCCTCTTTGCGATCTAATCAACACTGATGCTGGAGATTAAACCTGATAACATAGGTTGAAAGTCCATGACTTTAAAAACCCTACAAAGGCATTAAGTGATTTACTGTAATCACAATAATTCATTCATTCATTCATTTATATTCTATACCGCAATATCCATTGATGGTGATGAACAAGCGTTTATATTCACATTCACACCAAATTTATTCTTCTTTCTGCTCCTTTCTGATCATGAAGTGTATCGAAATGTAAATTTTGAAATTATGTACTGATTTTGTGTTGTTGCACTTCATGAAATGAACAAACGAATAAATGGGCGATATAGAGTTGTCAGCTAATCTAATCCACATGTATTTTGGGTGTTGGAGAAAACGGGAGTACCCAAGGGAAACCCGTGCAAATATAGGAAAAACATGCAAACTGCACAAAACTGCTCAAGTTGTTCAACAGGTTAAAATCCAGAATCTTCCTGCTGTGTGCAACATTAACCACAAAACCACTGTGATGCCTTAATCAAGATCAATGCTAAAAATATCATATAAACATTGCTTATTTTGGGGCAATTCAAGCTACAGGATCAATTAGAGCAAAGCCACCCTGATAAGCATGCAAAGAAACAAACAGACAACTTTGCCTACCCTTCTGTGAGAATCTCCAGTGAGATGATCTGATGAATGTGATTCCTTCTTGATCACTCTGTGTACTTATGGGTTGCTGAAAGATTGAGTCTATGCTGTGCGTGCATGTGTGAGAAAGTGCTTGGAAAGGAGGGGTAGGAAATTCTCCCTGTATGAAGAGTCACTACAGTTTCTAATAAACCACTCCTACTCAGGAAAATCCATCCCTCATAGGTTCTTTCTGTTAGTACTCTTTTATACAATCATCCAAAATAGTTGCTCTTTTGGCTATGGGCTTGGTCTCTGTCATAAAACCACTATGCGCATCATCCGAACAATTTTTTAATCTTGCCTCTATTGACAAATTTTCCAGTAATCTCTTTTTATTGGTAATTGGTGATGTTCTTTGTGATACTGTGCTATAAATGTTGAGAGATAACCAGAGGATCATCCAGCAAATGGAAATCCGCATTTGCTTGAACTTGAACTGGTTTCGGTACACCGAAAAACCATCATCTGTGTATGCAACATCATAAAACATGTAACAAGCTACATATATCTGCATAGAAAAAAGCAGGATGCCTTTTGGCTCTGTATAAAATACATTAACAGGCTACAATAATGCGGTGGGTAGCATTTGTAGCAGTGGATAGTTTTTGCTTGGAAGGTAACTGAAAATGTAGACGCCAGCTTTTAAAGAGGCACTTTATGGTAATGTAAGAAGGAAGTAGCAAACTCTGTGGTGACCTACAGCTCTCACCGCAAAAAAAAACAAAAAAAAAACCCAGCATTCTACGTGCAAAACATATCATCTTTCAACATTTGCAGCGTTGATTGAAAATGTTGGACTTTTACATAATACATAATAATAATAAAACAAAAAACTCCCTTACAGAGCACCATGCTTTTATAAGCATCCCCCCTAAATTATAAGCTTTATTTTTTTTGTCAAATTTAAAAAAGAAATGAGAGGATTTTTTTTGAAAGTAAATGGTAAGAACACTCGACAGTTTCCATCAATATATATTGAATTCCTTCAGAAATCCTCCTCTTCCTCCTACTACTACAACAACAATAAGAGCAATAACAATAAAAACATAATGAAGAAGATGAAGGTAAAGATAAACAAAGCTGATACATCAAGTTTTGAAAACTTCAGCCCATCAGATATGAATCATTCCTAACATTGTGTTACAACACCTGAAGTCAAGAGAGCTTGCATGGGGACTGACCAGAGGAAAGACAATGAAAGCGGATTAAGCTGCTCTCCTCAGCACACGCTGGTACAACAGGCATATTTTTAGATGAGAGAGAGAGATTTGATACCACATTAGTGAGTGGGAGCCGGAAAGTTAGTCCCATACTATTAGATTGGTAAAGTTATGTGAGTGGGAAGCCGCTCCATTAGCTCTCACTGGCTTCTGAAACGGATTTGCAGCCTTTGACTTCACTATAAACCTCAGGTCTATAAATAATCACGTATAGATTGTGGTGTTTCATAAAAATACGCATCCTTGTATTGTCTTCCATTTGTAATATTCTTCATTCATAACATTCATAACAGCCATTTGATATCTTACCTAATTATAATAATCTCAGGAAAACCAGACCAATCACAGTTGCCTATTGTGTATATTTCTTTAGCTAAAATTTAATATTTTAATGATTAAAAAAAAAAATACTGCATGGAATCAAATGTGTATCACTGGACACTGTCCGGCTCTGTGGACAATAAGCACTAAGGGCTCTGCTATTACAGACTGCAAAAATGGAGTTCATTTTGACATCCATAATACTCCAGTAAGAGTAAATTAAAGCTAATAGAGCAGTCAATGAGATAATGGATTCCTAAGTTCCCTGGGGTATAAATGAACTTGCCCTGTCAGCCAAAAACTCTCCTTTAATTTGTCTAAAACCTTTATGTTGGTTTTGTCTTGTTTGATTTACAGAAGTAGATTATAGGAAATGGATCCCACTGGGACATTATAAAGTCACTTAAAGTATTGTGCCTTGTAATATTTAAAAATGATAATGCACTGAGCAAACAAATATCATACAAACAACTCATTCACTGATGACTGTTCTGTCAGGAACTCTGGAGAGTCAATGGAAAGAGGGGTTAAAGGAAAAATGGGGGAAGCATTTTAGACAGACTAGCCAAAGGGCTTTTCCTTTTCAAAGCATGCCCTTCGTCTTCATACTTGAACACTGACATCAATTATGCACAATATGGGAGTTGTTCTCATGTATTTCACTATTTTAGACAAATATCACTGTTCTTTGTTCTGACATTTACTGGCTTCAATCACAGCCAGCAGTTGTATATTATAAAGCCAGATCTACACTGTAGTGGAACTGCAACATGTGTGTCTTGGACACCCAATTTGGAAACAGATATCTGCAGACAGCAGACAAAGACATCTCTTTTAAAGACATTTGATTTTGTGTTCCTTTTCAGTCCAAAAGCCCTGAGGGTTGTCTTATGTCTTATTTACTTTTGCTGCTTTTATTGACCTTAGTGCTTCATGTTTTATATACAGGTACATACAGTTAAAGAGACTGGCATTTAATTTTGAGGTTGAACAATTTATTATTCATTCATATATTCATTATCTTTGGGAACTAAGATCCTACTGAAGAGAAGCCTTCTTTTAACTCATGGTTAATTCGTCAGCTTGAAATCAGAATCAGAATCAGAATACTTTATTGATCCCGGAGGAAATTGCGTAATAAATAAAAGACAAAAAAGTTAAAATAATAAGAAAAAAGAGTTAAAAGTACGGGAAGGGCAGGAGTGACTGAAAAGGCTGCATGCTTGTTAACGCATGCACACTGTAATGCATTATTAGTAATTGATTAAATTAGTATTCTGCAAATCTTATTAACAATATGACTCATTGTGACACATTGCTCACGCTGTACTCAGGAACTTAATGTACTGTATGCTTCATACCCATGAACTAAATGCTTGGCCAAGTTTACTTCAATGTGTGCTCCAGTGTCTCACTTACACACCTTTTTTATCCTCAACTGGGTAAAAAAAAAATAAAACAAAATAAATAAATAAATAAATAAATAAATCTACGTATAAATAAGCAAACAAATAAATGAACAGATAGACAATTAACTAACTATGTAAGTTTCTTGGTTTATTTTGTTTATTTTTATTTATTGATGCATAAAATTCATGAACACACACACACACACACACACACACACACACACACACACATTGAAGATCCAGAAAATATGCATTACCCTTCCATGCTGGAGAAGGTCTAACATGCTGTAATTCAATTTTGTATTGTGCTACAATAATCAATACGTGGCTGAACACATTATGTTTAACGGTGCAACTTGAGATGCGGTTGTTCCTGCTGAATTATATCATAAGAGCTGTATTAAAGCTTAATAGTGAGAACATTCGAGAGTTTTGCTACATGCTTTCAACATATAACATATAATGTTCACCACACTTCCCAAAATTAAAGCTTAGGACTAGGTAATTACTTCCTGAATATCTTGCATTTAGTGGCAGGAAAGTTCACATCGATTGCAATCATTGCTGCACTAAATATCCTGGACTGAGCCTGGGCAGGTTCCTCAAATCACATGTCAGCACAGAATTGCTTCTTCAAAAGCAGTTGCCACTACACTGTGAGAAGGCAGGCGAGGCTTTTCATTCAAACCAGTTCTACTGAAAAATTCATGTCTTATGTCTTACAACCTCCCAACGGCTTTCAACCCCAAGGTAAACCACAGAAGCGTTATTCTGTTTTGCACACATGCACTTTTCAACCTTGCACACTTGAACCTCATTGCTAAGTATACATTTACCATATACACTGTACATATGGTAGGTAATTAAAGTGCAGGCCATAGAGCAACATATAGTAGTAACTCTACAGTTTATTCAGAATTAACACAAGGAACTGGACAAACTAAAATAAGTTTTATTTTATGTGCAACCACAAATTTGGGATGGTATGCTTAAACTGAAATTAAATCTGTGATTAAAACAATGATTTATACATTATTTTTGACCTGTTTTGCATTCAAAACATTACAGCACATTATTTGAAATTTTAACTCATTCATTCATTCATTTTCTGAGGGCTTAATCATAATTAGGGTCACGGAGAGGCTGGCGCCCATCTCAGCTGACACTGGGCAAGGGCAGAGTACACCCTGGACAGCTCGCCAGGCCATAGCAGGGCAGAAACACGCTGACGGCAACCCAATGGCCTACTCTTTACAAACGACAGCAATGGTTCTTTTACATGCCTC
>JBCNYH010000001.1:25907362-25919053 GCA_039654325.1 Tandanus tandanus
TGTGTGTGTGTGTGTGTGTGTGTGTGTGTGTGTGTGTGTGTGTGTGTGTGTGTGTGTGTGTGTGTGTGTGTACATTTCACCCCTACATTTATTTCTTTGTCCCACACACACACATATGTTACCAGCTCTTTTCATCAGTCTAAATGAACTGCGTCTGATTGCAGATCCCCCATGAAATGTTTATATATTGTAAACTGACCGCTTTGTATACCACTTAAAGCTGGGGTTTTAAACTTTTTAGCCGTATCCACAAACTGTTATATTGCTTAAAGTGACCTTTACACACCATCAATAACTTAATGCGATCTGAGAAAGGTCTGAAACAAATTTGTCTGTGGCCACTGTAATCCAGTAAAAACACAAATCAATCACTCCCTTGTATTCCGCTGGGTCTCCCCGCTAGTGCCTGTACATGAACCAGCAGTCAGAACGAAGCTTGTGTGTGTGAAACAAATAAAAAATGATTGTACTTAATTGTACTAGAACTAAAGGCTATTGTTTGTGGGGAAACAACATTTTTATTTTTAAATTTATCATATTTTATAATAATATATAAAACACTCACCATCCATGTTAATAGGAACACCTGTACATCTGCTAATTTATGCAACTATCCAATCGGCCTGTCATGTGGCAGCAGTACAGTGCATAAAGACATGCAAATACATGTCAAGAGCTTCAGTTAATGTTCACAGCATACATAACAATGGTGCAAAAGTGTGATCACTGTGATGTAGTTGTTGGTTACCAGATGGGCTGGTTTGAATTTTTGTTATAAACAGCTGATCTCCAGGGATTTTCACACACAACACTCTCCAGAGTTGACAAGGAAAGGTGTGAAAAATTAAAATTTTTGATTTATTGAGTGATTGGCAGTTCTGTGGGTAGAAACACTTTGTCAGAGCATTTCCAGACTGGTCTCAGCTAACATAAGGTCTGTGGTAACTCACCCTTTACAGCTGTGGTGGGCAGAAAAACATCTCGGAATTCATAAAACATTAAACCTTGTGGATGAACCACAACGATAGACCACATCAGATTCCATTTCTATCAGCCACAGGCAGGAATTTAAGGCTTTCATGGGGACAGACTCATTGAAACAGGATAGCTGAAGACTTGCGAAAAGATTAGGTGCATTTTCTGTCCAGTTTGTCCTGCTGAAAGTGGCAATCATGACCCGATTGTAGCTTTGTGGCAGCTAGATCCTGGTACTTCATGTGGTGTATTTATTTATTTATTTTATCTACCCATCCTTCTTTTTATTTTTAACCCACCTTGAATAAAAGCTCTACTGTTGTCTTATATAGCATTAGAACTGAGTAAAGGTCAAACTTCATGTACTGGAGACAAATTCCAGGCATTTATGTTTATGATTAGATAAGAGAAATGGCTTGCTTCTTTATTCTCTTTTAAATAGTTTACTGACTTGTATACACATACAATATTTTTTTTAAACTACAGACATTTCAATTAATCACAGGGGTGCCAGTAATTCTGAAGCTGACCTTAATTTTCTTTTCCCTTTTCCCCTCAGAAGTCTTCTTTTAAAAAGATTGTTTTAGCAGTCTACCTCTGTGGAAACATTGGATTACTGACTCTTCTTTTGGCCACCATCAGTGAGGTATGATGTAAGAGGAAAGTGAACCATGTGCCTTACTGAAGACTCCTTTCATAAGGTGGTTCTTACTATAATTCACACTGGATAACTGGATCAACACTGAACAAACAGCGCATAGGTTCAGTAAGTCTGTTTTCCAGAAGATCTGGAGATTTTTTGTGTTAAAAAAAATAGACATATGAACCATGGCCTGTCAATTTATTTGTTTAGTTTTAGTACTTGAATCTTGGATTGCCAAATCTTAAATGTTTTTGTTTGAATGATTCTGATGGATCTATGTGCAGAACATTTAACAAGAAATGTGTCATGAATGAACAGAAAGAGAAGCTCAGCATCTGTCCTGCTTATTATTATTTTATGCCATCTCATATTTTATATAGGTTTCTGTGGTATTTCACAGCCATTATATTATATTTGTTTAAAAAATAAAGATGTAGGAATCATATACTTATCTATGCATTTGTCTAATTCTTTGTAAAAGAAAATAAATAAATATTTTTTATATTTGGACTAGATTCTACATTTTACTATGCACCATTCTACCTAACCTAGCGACATCTTTTGTTTAAGTTACATGGCATCATAGATTGTAATTCCAATTTGACATATGAGTATATCAATCAAATGGGGATCTAATGTTCAGTGTTGGTGTGATATATCAGAAATGAAACCTTTTGCATCTACAGTGCTTAACAAATTTGTAAGACCACCTGTTATAAATGAAAGAAATACAAATACTTTCCATGTTTTTTTTGTTTTGTTTTTTTTGTATCCAGAGTGATGGATATCCATTGGATAGCCAAAGTGGCTGTTTACACTAGGGTGCATATAGAACCACCTAGAGACAAGACAAGCACATGGGTATCCGCTTTTTACCCACTAACCCTAACTGATTGTAAAATATACAGTAGCTGAATAGCTAATTGAGGTCTAAATAGCTGAATAGTTTTCTTATGACTATTCTCACCTGGATGTAAATAGCCACTCACTAATAGATGTCTTAAATCACAATCAATCTATAAATCATGTGATATGTTGATGATATGATAACAAATGGACAGATTATTTTATACCTATATTAGCCTTCATTTACTTTTGGATTTCTTATTAAGAGTCTTGTCCAACATGATGTCATGTTAATCAAAATTATTTTTCCCCCCTTGTCAGACAAGTGCAGTGTTCAGAGCAGCTATTGTATTGCATGCTCATGGTTTCTTGGCAGGAACACAAAAAAGTCCAATATTCATGCTATATATTTCAGGTGCCCCCATAGTCTAAATAGCATATGGGTGATATTTCAGGTGTCTGTAGCCTTCTGCAGCTGTGCTTGCTGTTTTGTGAACGTTCTAAGAGCTACTGAGTGTAGAACTAAAAATTCCATTAGCATACATTTTGATCATAGAGATCATCTCCTGGCTTTGGTAGAAGATGAAGAGGACATTAAGCATTTTGACAATCTGACTTTTTTCATTATATCATTCATATAAATGATATATAACATGACTTTTAGGAATATCTTGTTTTCTCCTCTGTTGTTAGACAGACATCTTTTAATGTATTAACCGTATAAAAAAAATTACTGCTTAATATTAAGTAAGACAGAAGTATTTTGTATTATTTTTATTGTTTGAATGCTCGTTTAAATTTTATCAACTCGTTGTGTTTTTACATTCTTTTCTCAGATATAAAGCAATGCATTTGTGTACTTGATGGTGTACATGAATACAAACTAGCAATACTAATAGCCATAATACTTATAGACCTAAACAGAGTCACATGAGCATACAAATATATTTTAGACAAATAGGAAAATCTTACATTGATTCTTCAATGACACAGTAAAGCAGCTAAATATCAGAGATATCAGTGATCAATATTCACTCTCCCCAATTTGGATCTATATAATAAGTATATTAAAAGGTAAAGACCTTGTCATAAAAAGACAATATCCATGTGGAGTACCTGTACTGGTCAACATACTAAATTTCATTTAAAAAGGAGGCAGAAATCAGTGCCCTGATGTAATCTCTTAGGTTGGCTTCATTGCAGTGCAAAATAAAGGCAGAAACCGCCCAACTACTCTCTACAGTCTTACATGATTAGTATAGCCCAGGGATATATCTACTTATTTGCCTTACAAGAAAATACAGTATGAAAATACAGGACACATTTTCCTGGACTCTGTACTAAGACATTACAATAAAATACGATGAAAGTCTTTCTGGACATTTATGACATGAACAAGCATAGCCTGAACAATTCAGAGTTTCAGCTAACATTCAGGCATCTTGACAAGATCTCAGATCTCTTACCTCTGAGAAAACATACATGAAAAGCTGCAAATATCACACAAGCAACATCACGTGCTTATGATGAAATCTGTATCAGTCTGTAGTACTGCTTGATGTTTCTTAGAAAGAGAATGGATAATTACTGTTTGATATCTGTTCTGTTCCGCTCTAGTGATTTGCAAACTCCCCTGCCTCCCAGCGCAGAGCCATGGTGCTTTTACGTCGACCACCAGAATAGGCCTCGGGAAACTATGGAAGCAAAAAGTTAAACTATATTTAGATTAAACTTAACAAGCGAAATTTCTAGTATGATTATTTTATATGTGCAGAACAACAACCAGTTAAGATGCACTATACGGCCTCCTAACCATAAAACCCATATGCGCTTTTTGAATATCCCATTCCAGGTTTAGTCCCAGTTTGCTATTATAATAACCTCCACTCTACTGGGAAAGCTTTCTACCACATTTTGAAATGTGCCTGTGACAATTTTAGGCATTAGTGCGGTCATGCACTGACTTTAGGTTAGGGTGACTGAGGTGCAGTCAGTTTTCAAGTTCATCCCAAAGGTGTTTTTCACAAGCCATATCTTTATTCACCTAATTCAGTTTCCTCTGTGGATGAATAAAGTCAAATATCTACCTTCGTATACTATCTATTTAATCAGTGGCAGCTGCTCTAAGACTACAGTGGAAGCTCTGCTTCCTCTAAAATATTACGGAAGATTTCATCAAATAGGTACTGTTGTATTTGTTATTATTACAAAGAGATTGCTATGTGTTCAACTTCATGGTTAGCTCATTCAGAATCAGTAATAATTTCTTTCGGATCGTCTAACGTGGTTTTTTTTTTTTTTCCCATCACACATTCAGTGGCAGCATGATCCAATAAAACCCACTGATACACAGCTTCTCTGCATGGTTATGGCTTTTGGGATATCCTCTGCATTCAGTGCAGCAAAGCAAGACGTTCAATCAACAAATGTTTGAAAAGGGTCCCACCCCTGGAAGCCGAGCTTCTCTGGAAGTAAGTGGGCGGGTCAGGACACTGGGTTGCTGCATGATGATTGGATCTGTCAAAGTGGCTGGACTTCCTTTTGATTGGCAGCTGCACCAAAGCTTTTAAAGTTTAGTTGGACATGAATTTTAGCTGCATGTAGTGTGTTTTTGCTAGGGATAATGCTTACTATTTCATTTGTTCATTGTTCATTTTCTTAATTAGTGTCACGGGAAGGCTGGCGCCCATCTCAGCTGACTCTGGGCGAGGGCGGGGTACACCCTGGACAGCTCGCCAGGCCATCACAGGGCAGAAACATGCTGATGGCAATGCAGCCTACTCTTTACGGAAGTCAGCAATGTTTTTTAGTGGCTACTGCTTTATAATAAGCAGAGCCACTAATGTCATCGAGTCGTGAGTGAGTGTGTGATGGTCTTGAGTGCAGCCAATGAGCGCTTTGCTTTTATGAGCATTGTTTCGCCACACCGGTTGGTGGCGCTCAGACACTTACTTGGATCTTTTCCCACTTAGTGGCAACAGACCCAAGTAAGTGTCTGAGCGCCATCAACCGGTGTGCACTATGGAGCACTGACTTCAGGGAAGATATTGTTCTGCTAAGTACCCTTCAGGTAATTTCCAGGTTCAAAAAGGTTAATTGTCGTAAGAAAACAGACTCGCTCAAAAAAGAAACTCATGGGAGGTGTTTGGCTTCAGACTCTTTGATCTTCAGACCATTCTATGGTTCTGTAAAATACCAAAATTATCTTAGCTTTTCAAAGAAATGCCAACTACATACATACTTTGTGTGCCTATTTTATATATATACATATATATTGTATTGGAAATTGGAAATTGCAATGCTGCAGCATAGTAAGGCATTCTAGGTATTTGAGTTTGTGTTTTTCAAACTTTGTGGCAATGGTTTGATGAAGGCTCACATATGGGTGTGATGGACAGGTGTCCACAAACTTTAGGGCATATAGTGTATAAATTATGCATTAATCTAGAATAAAGGGAAATTTGAACTCACTCTGTGATCGCAGGATAGGGTTGATCGATCCATCTTACAGGTCTTCATAGGGGATGAAGGGGATGATTTACATTTGATTGGGATATCATCTGAAAATCAGCAAACAATTAATGACTATATAAGCTGCATTTTTCTAAAGTTCAAAGAAATGCATAATTTGTCAACAAGGCTTTAATAATTTCTCAATTATAGTTCATTTAAATCCAAGTTCTCAGTATGGAGATACACGAACCTTGTTTGTCGTGTGTACTGTCCAGAAGATTGGGAGAAGCCAGGAAATTAGCTTTAGAGTAAATACTTGCTCTTTGTCTTTTCAGTTCTTCCTCTCGTTGTTTTACCATCTTAATCTCTGCGTCAACCAAAGAGAGGGTGCTCCGGGAGCGCAGCTTGAAAAAGGGGTTGTTGAGAAAGGTCTTCTCTTCAGGTACCACAGAGGCAGAGTTCAGGTTTAATTCTGATGCACTACGGATGATTAGGTTTGCGGTTTCCAGTATGATTACACTGGGGTTTTCATCTGATCTCCAATCAGCAGATTTGGATGTCACCAACTTTCCAGCATGACGTGGGCTTTGATGGCAAGATTCAGGTTCCAGGATAATGACATTGTTGGCTGCCATATCGTGCTTCGGTGTTCTTGTTGGCGAGGATGTAATGATGAACGATGGCATTTGGGTGCTAGGAGATAATCTACAGTCATCTTCCTGTTGCTCAAGCATGTTTCTCTTCTTATCAACTTCTTGAAATAATTTCCCAGGGTTTAAGATGACTGGTTTTCCCTTTCCTGGGACACAATCACTTGAGTATGCTTTGGATAGTCCCCTTTCACGTCTAAGGAAGTCCTCTTTCTCCAGGACAGAGCGAATTTCTTTTTCTACTGGGGTCTCTGGATCATCAGAAGCTGACCTGAAACTAGAGTCATCTACTCCCGAATCTTCTGAGCAGGGGCTAAACTGGGTATGTTGGTAGTCTCTGGCAAGTGCCAAATTCTCTAGTTCAGCATCCCTCTTCTGCCTGTCAATGTTGCGCACTGGTGTGTACATAACACTGTGATTGCCTTGGCAGGTTGCAGTCCTGATGACTGGCTGGTGTGTGAGGCTCTTTGTTTGCTCCTCCATCTGCAGCCACTGATTGCGTGCAACTCTGAAATCCACATGCTCTGTACTGACATTTTCACTCTTCATCTCTTGAATCACACAGTAATCTTTTGGCATTTTCTTGTTTGAGTCTGATTTGACAGAAGTGGATGAGAAGTCTTTATGGTTTACAGAACCCTTCCCAAGCTCCTCTTCATCCTCAGATATTTTGGACAAGCCATGAAATAGTGCTGAGGGATTATAAGAGATTTCTTTTGTAGGTTGTGCATAAGTTGGAGAACTTTCAGGTTGTTCCAACACAGCGTCCTCCTCATGCACATCCTGCTCAGGCTCTTGCTGCTCTTCCTCTTCCTGTGCTTCTTGTAATTGGTTTTCGGCAGTTTTCACTTCAGGCTTTCGAATGAATAGCTCTTGTGCACTTAGCTGAAGGCTGTCAAGATAGCTGTCGTCATCCTCCTTATTAATGGAGGAAGAAAAAATTGTTCTCCATTTTTCATCAGTCTCACTGTCAGATGATGCTGCAGCAATTTCTACCAATAAACACTCCTCCAAATCCTCAGGATTTTGACCAGACTCATTCGAGATGTCGGACATAACTTCTTCCCGGATGTATGATTCCAACATGGATTCATCTACTTCACAGCCCAAGCCATCTAAGATATCCTCATGGAATTCCGATTTTAATGGATCTAGTATATCTACATCTTCAGTATCTTCTATTACAGGCACAATATTTTTCAACAATTCCTCTTTTATTGAATCCTGTCTTTTTTGCATGGCCTCATTCTCATACACACTCTCAGCACTAGATGGTGTATCGGACACAGATGATGTAATAGATTCATTGCGATTAAGCTCCCCATTTGTGTCATCCAATACTAAAGCTTCTTTAGGGGAGGGTGCATCTTCAAATTCATCGCCATTTGTCACTGTGGGAGGCAAGTCTGCTAAAATGGCATCAGCTTCTTTGGCACTCTGGGATTCAAACTGATCATCAGCATTGCAAACCTGTTCATCTTCAGCACTTATGTCCGTGTTCTCAATTAATTTGCTCTCCTGGACTTCCATCACATAGTCTGGTATGTTTCCTGTGTTGAATTGCTCACTTGTCTCCATGGTGACTGTCTTGGAGAGGGTGTTAAGTTCTGTTTGTGTCTGATTCTCAATGGGGAAGAAATCTTCATTCACTTCTGTGCCACCAGAATACGGATTCCCACTTGCAGCTCCCTACATGGGAAAAAAGAGAGAAAAAAGTATACACACAATGTATAAATTTTAAATATCAATATCCGTCCAAGGAAAGAACACACAGTAAATCCCAAACTAGGAGGCACCCAATTAGTAGCATAGCATTATAGTAATTAGTCGTAGTGGTTACTCAGGCTTTAACACAGAGACAGGTAGAAGATGAGTATTGAGCGCACATTATTTTAGCACCTCATTAGAGAACGTTTTGTAAGAGTGAAGGGTCAAAATGATTTATATTATATAACTGAACCTAGTTCTAAGGTACCCACATGTGTATTAAAATGAACATTAGCATGAACAATTGCATTAGAGTTATGTAACATATTTTGGAACACAGTGTGTTAGATGAAAGCATGCTATTTGCTTTTTATGCTCGTATGCTTCTAGTATTTTATCGATACCTTACCTAGTTTGTGTCATGACCAATTGTCATCTTATGACTGAAAAGTCATGTTGATACTGCAAAGAATTTATTTTGAAAAATCAAAACACAAATGAACTTTAAGGAAATACATTAATTTCGAACATTCATACATAAAAACTTTTCTCAATTTATCATTGTATTAAGTTGATAAAACCGATAAGGCATCAAATCAACTGTCAAATGAATATTAAAAAAAAATATAAAAAAATACTATGTATAGATTAAAAAGTATAATTGTGAATTATAAGTTATATTTGTAATTTAATTTATAAAAAAATATATATTATTATAATTGAATTGAATTGAAATTATAATTAATTACCAAGAAAATTATTATAAGTAAATAAATGTAGTAGTTAAAACTGTTTGAACATTTATTCACATTAAACTTGTAATTTACATTTTTTTCCCCCCACCTTGTCTTCCAGTAATGGATTTCAGACAATATACACAGGAAAGTAAAAAAAAAAAAGTTTACTATTGCAGTGAATCATTTCACACATCGAGTGGCTTTGAGGAAGGAAAAGCAGAAGCCTGATGGAATTAAATGCTTCCGTTATGTAAGACTGCAGATTCGGCTCTTCGCCCACATGTGATACACCAGGGTCCTTGCATCTTATTATCCTTGGCCTCCATTAAGCCATTATGGGAAGAAGTGAATGAAGCAGAGCACAAGCCCATGAGGAAATGTCCCTACACACAGCGCTTCGCAGCTGAGCTATTTGCGGAATTTGCCACTGCAGATCTTAAATACATTTCCTGTATTTATTTATTTATATATATTCCAGATTCACAGCGAGAGGGCTTGAATTTCAAATTAAAAACTGTGTGCCAAGTGATAATTTGCCATATTTGCTCTTAACGATTGGTTCCTGATTGCAGGAAGACAAGGTTAACCGTGAGCTCACCAGTACCCTTGCCAAATTTCAATGTGCAGACTAATGCTAAAACTGTGCACAAAGCAGCCAGTGTAAACAAAGAACAGATTTACTACGGAATACATTTTAATTCAATTGACTCTTAGGGGAAAAAGAGTGTTGCACCATTAGAAACAAACAACAAAGAAAAGAAAGATCTACATCTACAAAGGTTTACATTTCTATCATTTGGCAGACATCCTTATCCAGAGCAACGTTTACTTCTCATTTTTATACAGTTGAGGGTTAATGGCCCAAGAATGGAATGGCTTGCCTAGTACTGGGGCTTGAACCTCCAACCTTTGGAGCATTAAGCACTGAGCCACCTCTGCTCTGGTTAAGTCCATAAACAGATGAAATTAATCAAGTTTTGCCTTAGGCAAATTAAATAATAGTCTCAGGGATACTTCCTCTCCGGAATACTTCTCAAAAGCACTAGCGTTCCAGTATTATTTAAAAAATATATAAATATATATGAATTTGGTCTCCACTTCGATTCTTATAGATTTTCAACTAAACAACCCCTACAAAACACGTAAAGCTTAATGAAAACAAGAGAGGGGAAAAGTGTTGATTACCATGGCAACAACCCAGAAGACATAACAGCTCAGCTGGTGAGTAAACGTTCATGCTCACAGCCTTCTAGTCCAAGTGCTTGTGTCATAATAATCAGTATGCAATAAATAATTCAGTGACATTAGGACAGAAGACAGACACAGAAAAGTAGAGGTATCTCTGAAGCCAAACACCTCCCATGATCTCCACCATCATCTCTCTCCTGTTGCTAAGTAGAGTGTTCTCCCCTCACTGCCTGCATTTTTATTTCAGTATAAATTCTTAGACCTTAGAGATAGTGTTAGAGTTGGCAAGTGACTAACCCAGGATAACATGAAGTTATTGGCAGATATGCCATTATCTGTATGCTTCGCTCTGTGATGTCTGTTGCTTCGGGCAATATGTTCAATCCAAACTTTCCCTAATGAGCTATATGGTCACTAATTGATTGCGCAGCATGTATGGATTTGTACACTCTTTCCTCAATGTGGTCCTCATGTGTGCACTTTTGGCCTGTGGTCGGATAAAGGTTATGCTGTTCGGACTGTCCCGCCTGTCGCATCTTCTGATAGAGAGATTCACGATTCAGTCACACAGAACCTTCAGACTTTCCCTGCTTCACTGGTAATACTGAAGGTGCATTTAATTTGGTGTTAAATCTGAAGGACATGTTTTTTTTTCAAAGCACAATAACCTGTGAATCATAAGCAGAGTTGAAGTGAAAGAGACTTTGCAGTGCGTGGGCTGGCCATTCAGACCTCCAGCTAGCCACTTTTCTGAAAAGCACACAGCCTTAAGAGACAGCTTGATTAGGCTCCATCTGTCACCACACAGCAGGGGGACATGTTTCACAAGTTTCATAAGAGAACAGTCCAAAAAGAATAGCTGTAATACATGATAGACCCTGTGTGTGTGTGTGTGTGTGTGTGTGTGTGTGTGTGTGTGTGTGTGTGTGTGTGTTTTTAACTATATCTGACAATACCCAGCTATTCTTTATTAAATTTTACTTAAACAACATTCCAGCTGTGATTTGTGATTTCCGCTTTATCTGTAAAGATATGGCTGATGTCTAGGGTTAGGAGTGTAAAATATTTCACATTTTTGCGAAGGTTGAAAGCTGAGACTCCTGCCTTTATAAAGAGGAAGAAGGGAGAAGTATAAACTCATCATTAGCAGTCAGTTCTAATGACTTCCCATCCTCCCTGCTGTTGGTATGCTGATGGCTGGAATACTGAACTTAACTTCTACTGTCATTTCAAATCTGCACTTTTACAATTTCTAGTATGCATATTTAAGATACTCATTAGGTGTTTTTTTTGTTTGTTTGTTTTTTTTTTTGAATGAGGAATGGTTTTTTGAAGAAAAGTTGTTTGTTTGTTTTATTATTACTTTATACAATTATTTTTTGCAACTACCTCTGTACTGGTAATAATGCTGATAGGTGCAGAAAAATCGACGTTGCTCTCTGAAGAGGTATCCATTCAAAAGATGATGATATCAGCACATAGAAATGCAACA
>JBCNYH010000001.1:25947247-25964023 GCA_039654325.1 Tandanus tandanus
TGAGAATCAGCACCTCCAAGTCCGAGGCCATGGTTCTCAGCCGGAAAAGGGTGGAATGCACCCTCCGGGTCTGGAACAAAGTCCTGCCCCAAGTGGAGGAGTTTAAGTATCTTGGGGTCTTGTTTACTAGTGAGGGAAGAATGGAACGGGAGATTGACAAGCGGATTGGTGCAGCCTCTGCTGTAAAGCAGGGCTTGTACCAGTCCATTGTCGTGAAGAGGGAGCTGAGCCGAAAGGCAAAGCTCTCAATTTACCAGTCGATGTACGTTCCAACCCTCACCTATGGCCATGAGCTTTGGGTAATGTCTGAAAGAACAAGATTGCGGATACAGGTGGCTGAAATGGGCTTTCTTTTGCAGGGTGGTGGGGCTCTCCCTTATAGATAGGGTGAGAAGCTCAGCCATCCGGGAGGAGCTTGAAGTAGGACCGCTGCTCCTCTGCATTGAGAGGGGCCAGTTGAGGTGGCTCAGGCATCTGATTAGAATGCCTCCCGAACGCCTACCTGGTGTGGTGTTTCGGGCATGTCCAACCAGGAAGAGCCAGAACACGCTGGAGGGACTATGTCTCTCGGCTGGTCTGGGAATGCTTCGGTGTCCACCCGGAAGAGCTGGAGGAAGTGGCTGGGGAGAGGGACGTCTGGAACTCACTGCTTAGACTGCTGCCCCCGCGACCCCGGATTAAGCGGATGAAGATGATGATAATGATAATGATGATGATTAACCAACCGATGACAGGGAAGCCGAGTTGGCGAAACGTTGGCTGTATAAGCCATTTTGGATTTATCATCACGCACATCTCTGGCAGTATTCTCATCCTCAAAGTCACTAGAATGCGATGTCTCACTGTACCCACAAGACTCCTCCCTCTCTGGTTCAATTTTGTAACCATTTACACCCATTTCCTCAAAATTGCTAGCCATAGTTGCTTCTTGGACACGTTTTTTTTAAAATCACCTATAATGTCGCTTGCTGAATAGATCTTGTTTACTTGTGTTGGACAACCTCGCCCGATATGTTCACATCACTTCTGGGGAAAAAACAACTGCTTACCATTGGTTTAGCCCCTGCTGGTAATCCACATTATAAAACTTCCCAGTTTCGTGCCTTTTATGGTCATTTATGTTATAAGCGTCTGTATTGTTTAAATGTATTACATACGCACAAATTATGCTGTAAGGATGACCAATACCGGTACTCTTTAACCACTGCAGAATTAGTGCATACCATAACCTGCTGTTTCTCTCCCTCTCTTTCTCTCCTGCTGTTGGGCTGTGTGTGGATAATAATCAACTTACTGTCTTAAGTAATATACACACGGAAACATAATTGTTATTTTAATTATTTTATGCACCCTTATAGGGTTTTTTTATGTTGTTGTTGGTTCTGTGTGTACTTGCAATGTGGAAGAAAATATTTCACTACATTACTTCACAGGTATGTCATTTTTATGTAACAAATAAAGAACCTTTGACTCTTCTGTTACTCTGGATGGTCCTACATGGATACTGGTGAAATTTTCCAAAAGCAGTTTATGCCTAAAACGCTCCCTTGCTTCAGTGCATAATCTCACTTGTATAGTATAGATTTATAGCTAATCCCACTTCTCCAAAATCTCATATTGAGCATCCTTTCAATACACATATTCACCTGTACTTTTCTCTGTGTCTGTGCTGTAATGATTTATAATCGCATTATCCCATGTCACCCAGAATGGAATAGATTTTTTAAAGTCTTCTTCCTCTCAATGTTTCTTCTTTATTTTATCTTATTTTCACCTATGTCTTTTACATTATCTATCTAAATCTTCATCTCGCCCTGCGATGGCCTGGCGAGCTGTCCAGGGTGTACTCTGCCCTCGCCCAGAGTTGGCTGAGATGGGCGCCAGCCACCCCACGACCCTAATTAGGATTAAGGCGGTTCAGAAAATAAATGAATGAATGAAATCTTCATCTCAATTGAATTGTATTGTTTTTAAGCCTGAAGACGTCACAAGTCCACGCAAAAATGGAAACAGTTCTATTGTTGGCATACCTGTTTATTTGTCTTTGTAATAACATGGCCTGCTGTTGCTCCTCTTGGACCTGTGCCCTCATGGCCTCCTCCTCCTGCTCATTCTGACCACTCAGGCCATTCATAAGCCATTGTTCTCGCAGGGCTTTTTTCTAATTGGAGATAAGAGAGATTTCTTGTTCATAGTGCTTACTTCGATCAAGGCCTAAACTACAGAGCTTCAAATAAGACATACAAGAATGTGAAACTTTAGGACCTTTATATACCTTTAGATACTGAAGTTTGAACTTCTCTTCCTCAATCTCTCTCCTTTTCTTTGCAATATCCTCTTGTAGTCTTCTTTTCTCCTGTTTAAACATATAGATCAACAAAAATATATTAATGAATACAATTTAATCTATGCCATGAATTCATGGGTTATAAATGGACATAACACAAATCTTAATGCTCACAAAGCACATTGCATCACAACTATGAAATTGCACATAATTTGGTCACAGAACATTGAAAGCTTGACTTTATGACAGTGTTGGATCATGGCATAGGTAAGTGGATATACCCTAACTAAACCCTCATTGCTAAATTTAAGAATATCACAAACTCTGCTTGATACCATTTCAGTACAAGAGTGCTTCCTCAGATGTAGCCAATAGATGAGAAGGTATGTGTTTTTTCAGCTTTAGTGACTTATAAGACCCTGTTACAAGTGTTCTTTAGGTAAACATTATATTAAAGAATGTTTAAAGAATATTCCATATGAAAAATATGTGTTTTGTGATAATTCTACATTCATAGAGAATGGGGTCCTTGAGGAGCTTGTTAAAGTGTAGAAGCCATGCAGGCTGAGTAAAAATCAACAAACAATTGATTTATTAAAAATAAAGCTATATATGAAAATATAGAGTATTGTAGTACTATACTCACTGTGATGGCCTGTAGTCTCTCCCGCAATAGGTCAGCCTCCTCCATATTGACTTTACAACACAGAGCTGAGTAAGATTCTCGTCTGTGTGATGCATACAGGCAGAGAATGAACAGGGTACCGGGAGAAGGCAAGAGAAAACAAACCAAAATTAAACCATTGGTGGGTGGATGGTTGATAATCAGGGCACAACTTTCTTGTTGAGTAAAGCTGAAATGTCAGTGGGGTTTGGAAGCAAAAAGTGCACAAATTTTCTGCAACACTGTTCCCTCTGAGGGATGATTGAATTGGCAGTGATAGGGCTAACAATTTATTGCACTGCCGATTTGAAATAGCAGACATGGTTGGTGTATTTTTTTGACATATCAGATGTCAGATTTTTCCATCCTTACCCGTGTGCCTGGAAAACAAAGACCTCAACTTGAGAAGTGAAAAAGTCACTCTCAGTTTACTGGGTAACAATGAATACAGGGCTAAAGAGGCAACCAATTCCATGCCAGTAACAGGAGAAGGCAAATAAATTCCAAACAGTGTATCAGTAAATATAGTGCCCAGTGTCATTAACAGTGTTTTAAAATAAGTGCTACACAGTCCATAAATCTATATCATGTTAGGATAGATGCCATTTTTTTTCTACTCTGCTATAAAAATTATTCTTCCAAGAATATAATCCACTAAGCTTAGATATAATTTAAGCCTTGCTAATGTTTCATAACATTTCCAGTATATGCACTGTACTCATCTGATCTATAAATATTTCTCATATGAATCAAACCACTGTATTCAAGGCCAGCTTGTGTTTTGTTTGTTATCAATAGTCATCTGAAGTAAAACCTCACTTCCATCACTCAGAAATTGACCCATGACAAGCAAGTTATATGATTCAGTGTGAGGAAAAGGCTTCCAAATAACAATGTGCAGTTATGAAACACATCTACAAAAGAGCTCTCCTCAGTGATTTATGTGAATACCACTCAATAATAAAACTGGTGATTGAATAGGTGATTGATTTACACCAAGTACAAGAGGATCATGTAAGGTTTCTATATGAAACAATTCACCTCAAGGGAAATTAGTACAGCAAATATATCTAAAGTTATTTCTGCAACATATAAACGTGTTCAAGGGGGTCTAATAAGCATTGATGAGCACTGATGTGTTTATATATTCATACAACATTTCAGTAATTGTTACTAGAGATTCAGCAAATGAAGATCAGGAATGAGTGTATGTACTAACTGCTCCACTAACAGGATGATTTCCAGCATGTAAAAGTGTACGCACTAGTAAAAACACATTACCTCTTGGCTGGATTCCGTGTCCATTTGACACGAGCATAACAACTGGTTTAATGCGCCTGTCAGTCTGGTGCTCAGCAACAGCAGCAAATTATAGGACTCCAACTGAGCTTAGTTTAGATTTGTTGAGACTAGCTATATAAAGTGGTGGGGCCTGCATGAATTGGACTTGGATTGGACAGCATCTTACAGATGGTGAATTGGATTGAAATCTGGGGAATTTGGAGAACCTTGAGTCAACACCACAAACTCTTTGCTGCTCAAAACTTGTGGAAACAGATTTTCAATGTAGGAAGGTGCATTAACCTGGAAGAGACCACTGCCATTAGGGAATACCATTGCAATGAAGTAAAATTATATTTTGTTAAGGAGTTTGTGTAAGTAATATCCACATGAATTCCAGGACCCAGGGTTTCCCACCAGAACACTGTGCTACACTGCCTCTGCCAGCTTGCCCTCTTCCCATAGTGCTTCCTGGTGTCACCTCTTCCCTAGGTAAACAACATACATATACCTACGTATATACTATTAACAGGGTATATAATAAAACCTGAAATCAGACTAGGTCACCTTCTTTCATTGCTCCATGGTCTACTTCTGATGCTCATGTCCTTATTGTAAGTGCTTTCGGCAGTAGGCAAGGATCTACGTGGTCACTCTGACTGGTTTGAGGCCATGCAGCCCCATACATAGCAAGCTGTGATGTTCTGTGTTTTCAGTAGCTCTTCGATGGAATTATACCAGACCAGGTAGCCTTTTCTTCGTATGTACATTAATAAGCCCATTTCCCTTTCACCAATTCAGTCTTTCTTCTTTCTTGGACAACTTTTGGTAGGTAGTAGCCACTGAATGAATATATGGGCATAGGCAGTGCTAAAAAATGGACTGCAACCAGCCAGCAGAGACATGAGACATGAGCTGATCTGGTGTCAAGGGTTCTATTGACATTGACAAATTGACACATGTAGTCATTGGCAAACACACACCTTTAGTTTCCTCTGACTGGAGAACCTGGTCCCGGAAGAATCAAGTATAATTAAACACTTATGTCTAATGTGGTGATGTCTAATTGTATATTTGGAGCATTGGGACACATCATGCTGCAATTTTCCAAACATGGTCCTCGGACAAAAGTTTGTATCTCTAACCATACTTCTCACAGTGCCTGTTTGAAAATACACCTTCATCCTATTCAATGTAAATCCATTGCAACTTTGATGTACATTGATATGAAGATTTATATATTTTTCTTAATTTCACTGGTATGTCTGTAAGTTTCTCCCATGTGGATGACTAAGGGCTCTGTGTTGCCTCGTTTGCCACAACAGTGGAAGGAGACATTTTTAGTGAGAGTGAACTAATTAACCATATTGGATTATCAGAGTATTATAAATATGAATTACCTTTGTATATAAGTAATTCAAGTGAATTGGACTTTTAACATAAGCTTTTATGCATGATGCACATCAGGTTTAAAATGAGCTTTTATGTGACATAAGTTATTATGCTTTTAACTTGTTTTTAGCACTCTACGGCAACAGTTAGACTTTTTGCAATCAGATCTTCTGAACAAATACTAGCTATACCAAATCATAATCAGGAATTAATGGACTCACTAATTTTGTTTACCAAGTACTTAAAGGCAACCTCTGATCTTTTTTAACCTGGGTCCTCTTTTTCCATCTATTTCATTCCAATTTTTGCAAGGGAAAAAAACCTACTTTCCTCCTGATACTCCGCTTTCCTCCCACAGTCCAAAATCATGCTGAGATGGGCGCCAGCCACCCCATGACCCTAATTAGGATTAAGCGGCTTAAAAAATGAATGAATGAATGGAAAAAAAACACTTAAAAATGGTTCAATATTAAGTATTGATTTAAAATATTTAAACTGGCATAACTGGCAACCACAAAAAACTTAAAAAAATTAAAATTATAATAAAAAACAAACAAACAAACAAAAAAAAAAAATCCCAACAAAACAAAACAAAAAACTGTAACCCTATGGGGCAAACAACCAAATATTAAAATAAATTAATTAATAAATAATAATTTATTATTATAATTCATTATTTATATAAATATAATATATATATATATTGCCAAAAGTATTTGCTCATCTACCTTCACACGCATATGAACTTAAGTGACATCCTATTCTTAATCCATAGGGTTCACTATGACATCAGCCCACCCTGTGCAGCTATAACAGCTTATATGTATAATGTATATGTATCTTTACATTATATATATATATATATATATATATATATATATATATACGCTATGTTATACTGCTTCACCCATATCAGCACATGGGCATGAGTTTCAGAGCAACAAAATGGCAACTGAGATACAGCATAAAGTAGTAGAAATTAGACTTCTTCCTGCACAAAAATAAAACAAAAAACAAAACAAAAACCACCTAGGCACAATTTGAGATAGCCAATTAGCATGCAAGCACAAGGGAGAATATGCAAATTCCAACAAAAAACCCTTAGAAAACTTTTGTATTAGAAATAAGTTTGCTCCTTAATTCAGCAAATATAGGTAAATTGTTGCCTCGAGGTAATAGAAGTGATGGCACATATAGTAAATTTGGGGATCCATTACACAGACTCGTAAGGCAGCAGTAAATGTCTTCCTTATTGGCCCCTCCCTTTACTTCATAAAGGAAACCTTTCAGATACATAGTGGTAAAGGATAAGACTGTCAGGCCAGGCTACAGAAGGTTATGTCAGGAAGGCCTAAGCTGTCAGAAGATCTGCAGGCAACTGAAAATAGCTTTTCCAGCTGTCCAGCTGTGCTAAGTAGTGAAACACAACCATTATCCTGTTCACTCCTCAGGCCTGTCAGCAAGTGACATGGCTATTTATACTAGAATGTAAAAGAACAATGGAAACACCACAAGTCATGCTGGTATGCTCACTTAAAACAACATTTACACCATGCTGTATTGTGGATCGATTCGGGTAAGTAGCTGATCTAAACAATTTATCATTCTCTGTGTATATCATTCTAATCGTACACTGAACACTTATTATTCACAGAACACAATCAATTCAGAATAAATATGACTGATCCTGTAATCACAGCAAACAGGATTGTATCTACAAATTGTCTAATGTGGCAGATGCACAGTTTTGTATGACACAAAGCAGACAATCTGTTCCCATGGCAAAGTGTTAGCTCCATTTGTTTCTGCTCGGCTTTCCTAGCTTACAGAGTGTTAGTACGGAAAGAGACAGTAATCTTCAGTCTTTAATCTTTTTGCTAATGGTTTAAAAGGCTAATCCCAGAGGACAACTGCTTTTCAATATGGGATGTGGACAATTGATATGTGTCTATTATGAAATGAGCCTGTGTGGGTCTGTCTGTCTGTCTGTCTATCTATCTATCTATCTATCCATCCATCCATCCATCCATCCATCCATCCATCCATCTATCTATCTATAAATAATAATATGTCCATACATGTTTTCTCTTGTATTACCCAGTATGCATACATTAGAAAAAGAGAGATGAGTAGGGGGATCTCCCCATACACAGTTCTGCTGTCACTGTGACTATATAAGCCTCTTGAGACTATCAGAGATGACAGCAATGTATTACCAAAAGTCAGACCCTGTTAAATCTTATTATAAAGGCTTTAAAGACCTCCCCCAGGGACATTTGGCAAGCATGGAAATATGCCAAGCTTAAAGGAATTATAAGATTACTGACTCAAAGATAACATGCTCAGAGCAAAACAATGTCATCAATGCCTGTAATTATACTTTCTGATTCACCCACCATGTGCCAGATCCTAACCTTTATCAGAAAGTATTATAGTTTAATAAGAATACCATATCTAATAATCTACAGAAGATTAAGCATACACACTAGACGCAATTATATCAGTACAAGGAAAGAGAAGCATAGACTTACCAATAGTTTGTGGCTGCTATCAGATATTTGGTGAGCACAAACTGGAGGGAAGTCACTTTGCTCTGCTCACACTAAATCCATCATGGCTGAATGTGTGCGCATGCGCATATATTAATGAATGTGTAGAAGTGCAGGTAATGTAGGCTGAGAGTTAAGATGGGGTTATCACTCTGGCAGACTGCCCCCACACTCCCTCACTTCCATACAGCCACTTTCTTCTCTTCCGTTGGTTAATTCTCTCTCACTCCCTCTCTTCTCTCTCTCCTTTCTCTCCCCTGCTCTCCAAGCTCCTCCTGAGCCTGTCAGAACTGGGCTGCCAGACCATATGTGAGTATAATACTGCCAAACAACACACAAACAGATACACTCCCAACAATACCTCTCAACATGCAGCTCTTGTTCACTGACTGTAAAACATCCAATAAACTGTCATATACACTATTATCTAAGTAAACTTTTTTAAACATTACCACAGAGGACAGTGGTTTGGAATTGAGCAATCTCATTGTTCTGAGGCTGTGAGACTTGAGCAGTGCAGTATGATTATTTTCATAACTACAGCAGCACAGTAGCTTGGAACAGAGTTATTAAAAATATTATGCAAGTTATTGTCTTCACCAAGAGCATATTATGTGCGTAAAATGACAGATCTGATGCACAGTACTCATCAAAATATTATTGCCTCATCCTCTGCTTGAGATTACTTATTACCTAAGGGATAAGATTCATCAAACTACACTGAACAAGTGCAAGAAATGTGCATTTTGAATACGGTAGTGTGATATGATCTGTTTCCTAAAACAATATACTCTTATTGCGCTACCTTAAACTGGTTAGAATGTAATAATTATTTATTATGGGCTAGGGATTTACATATTAATTAGTAAAATTCTCCTTTTATGGTGCATGTAATATTTCACACTGTGTTCTCATAACTGGGTACTCCCCCGCTCTTTTTCCCATCATTCATGCCATCATTCAGCAGCCTCAAGCAGGTACAAAAGTCTCCATGGCAACGGGCTGAACCCTCACCACACTTTCTGGTCTTTTGCTAGCTAAAGATAGGAGCATGCAGCACACAAACATATTCACACTGAATAAGAGCTTTCGTGTTTCACTCTGTTCTCTACAGTATTGTTCGAAGCTAAAGAGTCCATTAAATTGACACTGGACTACTGAAAGAGAACAATAAGGAATAGAAAGAATATTGACTTGAACTCCCTGACTAGAATGACTATCTTGGATAAGCTGTATGAGGGATGACTGTCAAATGCAACACTACTCTGAATGACAGACTAAAACTATGAACTGGTATGAGGCTGTCATGAGCAGCTGGCAGAATGAGCTCAGAGGGACAGAATGCACAAAGAGGTGGATGTGCATGCACGCATACACACACACACACACACACACACACACGCAAAACGCTCCCAGCAATTTGAACAGGAGCAGCTTGCAGCCAGAGTGCCAGTGTAGGACATTCCCGATGGCTGCGCCTAGCATGCCGTCCTCACCAACCTGCTACACTCCCTGCTGAGTCTCTAATGAACAGAAATGCAGGCAAAATGTGCCAGCAGAGTCAGGTCTTAGCTACAAGCGAACTGAGGAACATTCAGCTCTGCTGCCCACTCACAGGCTGTCACAGATCGCAGGAATCACCACAGCTATAGCTGAATCAATCAGAGCTCTGTTTCTTTATTTCAACAGGCTCGAGACTGAGAGAGAGAGAGAGAGAGAGAGAAAAAAGAACTTTAGAAAATTATATATACATTCCCCTGAGCCTTTGATTTTAGCTGGTAAGCTTTAGTCACAGTTTGAAAAATTGATTGGCAGGTGGTTGCTTTTTTAAGATGCCTTTATAAGGGGTTGATGGTGAAGACTTTTCCCAGCACTGCACTTTAACACCACCTTCAAGGACAATGATGCTAACATGAGCTGACAAAAATAGCTCCAGTAAGCCAGGATCCACATGAAAGCAAACCACCTTCCAGAGTTATGTGCTTGAGGTCATGCCCATTGAGCTGAGTTTAACTGTCTGAATACACAGACGCTCTCAAGCAGTTAAATATTGATGTGTAGTTAGTGTTGCAAAAGGGAATATAAAGAAAAAATATGAATATTTAATAATGAATTAGTATTAGACATGTGCAAACCTCAGGATGTGAGCAAGACTAAGCAGCCAAGTGAAAAACAGATTTAGCAAAGGGGTCAGGGAAGACTGCATTGTGGATCAATTTCCTCGCAGTTTGTCTGAGAGCTTACTCTAAGTTCTGCTGTCTAAATGTAAATTCCCAGTTGAAATCAACATTGCAGCACACCCTCTCACTTACAGACCGCAAGGGCTTGGCACCACTACTACCATTTACTTGAACACTTATGGGATGGATTTATTGTGACTGCATGCAGCTTACTTTACTATTTTTTCAAAATCCCCACATTCCTCTCTGGAGTACTAGTAAAGTTTTTTCATCATGTGGGCCAGAGAAGTTTGTGAAATTTCTTTTAGCACAAGAACTTTTATTCTAGATAGCTAAAGAAAATATACACAATGTTTACATGACCAAATAAGAATAAACTGGAAAATCAAAACATTGAATACTACTACTCACTCATTTGCCAAACCGATTAATCCCACTAGGGTCGCAGGGAGGCTGGAGACTATCTTAACTGACTTTGAGCGAAGGCAGGTTACACCCTGAACTGCTAACCAGACTATCGCAGGGCCAACACACAACCAGTCACACTCTCACTTAAACCTGGGAGCAATTTGGAACAGCCAGGAATATGTCTTTGGACTGTGAGAGAAAACCTGAGTACCTGGAGGAAACCCACACAAGCACTGGGATTACATGCAAACTACACACAGCAACAGTCAAGCCCTGGACTCAAACCCAAGACTTTCTTGCTGTGAGGTGGCTGTGCTAACCACTACGCCACCATGCTGCCCCGCAGTAAATACTGTATATTGTTGATCTCATACCTAATGTTGTGACACTTCCAAACCTGTAAGTATATCATAAGAAAATCTGAGCAGTGGAAGGAATACTTCAAGGGTCTCATAAAGAGCAGTGAAACATCTTCCGTACAGGAGGTAAAATACACAGACTCAGAGAGAGACTCTCCGTCTCAAAGTTCTTTAAGGTTCTGGATACATGCTTTTGTCACGTTGTACAGAGGCTGGGGACAGTGCCTCCAGATTGGCAGACTGGAGTGATGGTCTCCCTTTTTAAGAAAGGGTGTGTTTCAACTCTAGGAGCTAACACTCATCAGCCTCCCTGGGAAGATCTCTGAATAGTTAAATCTTTACTTTTATGTTAAGCATTTGCATATTTTACTGTTAATTTCATTGAATGTCAACCCAACAGAGAGACTGTCATCATCATCATCATCATCATCATCTTCTTCTTCCGCTTGTACCTGGGTCGGGTTACGGGGGCAGCAGTCTAAGCAGTGAGGTCCAGACGTCCCTCCTCCCAGCCACTTCCTCCAGCTCTTCCGGGGGGACATTGAGGCATTCCCAGACTAGCCGGGAGACATAGTCCCTCTGGCGTGTTCTGGGTCGACCCCGGGGTCTTCTCCCGGATGGACATGCCCGGAACACCACACGAGGGAGGCATTGAGGAGAACATCTGATTAGAAACTCTACATTTCCCTATATTTCACCGACAATTTATCTGACATATATGCATTTGCTAAAGCTGACTACCTCATGGCATGCTATCCATTTTAAAATCAGTTTTTTAATCATGATGCTGAGCACTAAATAGCTCTCTTGGTGCAGTATGCTGCATACTGAAAACACATTTACATAGACTGAATTCCCTTAAGTACAGACACCTTGTTGATTGTGCCCTTCTTTAAAAGCCTTTGTAGCAATGGTGGATGACACTGAGGGCATGTTAATAGCTGTCACGCAATTATAGCATAATGGGATGCCTTTAAGAGCTCTTACAATGATAAAACACAGCACAGAGACACACATCAACGATGAGATAAAGCTGGTGCTCCAGTTGCCATGGTAGCTAGATAACTCCTTGTCAGTAAAACCTCCATCCCACTCAGCTCCCACTACTTCCTAAAAAATGGGTGGATGCAGTAAGAACGATGTTGTAGGAACAGAGTAGAATGTGGTATGGTCTTCTATTCATGTGGAGGACCTGATTGAACTTTGGACATGTTATTAAAAATTAAACGAACGTGTTGACATGGTTGAATCAGTACACAGGAAGAACTTAATGATGTAGAAACGATGGCATTGATGTAGTAACAACATAAATAAAACCTAGTAGGGACTTCAAAGTAATACAAGTGAGGCAGGGACTTACTGAATGTGTATATGGATACAAGAATTCATTGAAAAGTGTAGCTCATGGCCCAGTATTTATAAGGACCAGATGGATGCAGTGAAAACATGGTATGTGCATGGTGCTAGCTGATTGGTTGCAGTTAGAGTGTAGTAAGCATGCTTTAAACATGATCATTTGCATGGTAAAATTAATGGGAGCTTGCTATACTGTACACACAGTAAGAACTTGGCATGGATGTAGTAAGGATGTAGTTTAGGATGTGGTATGAACTTGAAAACAGCATTTTTTCCCCATTTTGAGTACGTCTCCACTGAAATATTCAGGATGCAGTACATCCTTTACGGTCTTCGCCTAAGTGTGAGGGGGACAAAGTAAGCAGGGAGGTGAGGGGTTGTTCCTATTTCCCAATGTGCCACCAGGGGGCACCCAGCAAGATACACATAAAATCTGACAGGAGCAATGTAATTTTAGTGTTTTATGAACCAGAACGGCCTCACTGCTTAGATTTATGTATGCTATTCTCTTCATTACTGGCATGTATCACCCTCCGTAGAGCCAGCTTTAATAACTGAACATGGTTCAATCTTGATTTTGTTGATTACACTGGGCAGAGAGGGTATTCAGTATTCCCAGTCACCGTTGCTGTCTAATCACTGAGTTTGAGAGAGAAGCTACAGAGCGGTGTCAAAACATTAAGTTCTTCCTGCCTTACATCAGCATTGTCCTGGTCACACCGCTGATCATAAGGATTTTTAAGAACATCCCTCACCATAAAAACATCAGGTCGGTTTTCAAACACTGCAAAAAAATTGCTATCTAATCAAATTTTAAATTTTATCTCCAGCCAAAAATTCTTTTTGATGTTGTTTTGGGAATAAAATACTATGTAAGAACAGAATGTGTAAAATTATTAATATCGTTTTAAGAATATTTTCTTGATTATAGTTTGTATCCTCTTAAATCTTGTTAAATTATCTGCCAGTGCAGTACGATTGTTGAATGTGCAGTTTACCTACACTTGGTAGGAATATTGTTTGAAGAATATTTTTCTTATTTTAAGAAACATTACTAAGTGTAATTATAGCTTAACGCTTTAACCCTTGCAACTGCACTGGCAGTTGGTAATGAATGCAATCTATCAGATTCAAGTGTCAAAAATATTATCTCATGCTAAAATTAAATAGATAGACTGATTAAACTTCAAGGAATTACTGACATCCACTATTCAGTTTTGATTCTACATTTATTGTTTTAGCCTAATCAAGCACAAAAGTTAATCAGCCATGTCTTTTCTGATTCATCACAGACTCATATTGTTATGCATAATGAAAAGTGGCTTCACCTTTGATTATACTTTGATGAATTATTCACCAGTTTAGAAGTCATTTAGCAAAACTCTGGTGATAAATCTCTTATAATTTGCCTAAATGAAAAGGTACATATACAGAAGCCCTGTTACCAGAAGATGGCACTGAAGCCCAACTAATGATTGAATTCTGTTTTGATGAAAAGCAAGTATGTATGTGTTAGGAAGCAGTTTACATCAAGTGATATGACATCAAAAAAGAGTAACAGACTGTGGTGTGTGCATGTTTACAAGTGTGGGTACACAGTAATAAATCATAAAATAAAACAAGAACATGTAACAGGAATCATGTGAAACATCACTATAGTCTAATAATAAATTTGCTACCTCTCCTGTGATTATCATATTCAACTGTATTTCCTCCACCCAAAACAGAGCGTACTGTACTGTAGTGTTTGTAAGTCCACCTGTTTGTTTGTTTGTCTGTTTGACTATGAACAAAATCCTGACCAAACATTTGTACAGATTTTTACCAAACTCGTTGGAGACCCTACCTTACCTAAGCCCTAGAGATGAATTGATTTTGGAATGTCAAGATCAAAGAGCAAGGTCACAAAATTGTGGCGATAGATTGCTTCAAAACCTTCATATATGGACTTTCAAATGAGACAATTAACTTTGACCTTGAGTGACATTCAAAGGTCAAACCCTAGCCATCTTGTAAAACCTTCAAATGAGACAGTTTGTAGTTTCAAAATTTGGTTGTGTCCATTTACTATAGAACATATCGCAAAACAATCCCATGATTAATTAAAACCAGTAGCCATGTTGAGCCTATTTGCTACATTCTGCATGGCGGAGGTGCCTTGCACTCCATGAGTGCCCCTCTAGTTTGGTCTCAACTGGACGGGGATTCTGAAACTGTGAGGTGGCATTGCTATGGTGCATACGGCAGTACAATTGATTGACATTATTATTTTATATTTTATGTTATTTTAATTCGTTGTTATTATAATATTGTTCTTTTAGATTTAATGAACTACATAAATATTCTGTTTGTCTTGTTTTCGTGTGCTTGAGCTAGCTTTTGTTATCACTTAAAGGAATCCATCCACCCTTCTTAATCTATTACGTCTGGATACGTCGTCAGCCTGCTAAATTCCACTGACAGCAAAAATTGAGGGACACAACAACAGAGTCTGAAATGGCTTTTAAACCTTTGTAATTATACTATACACTAAATCTGACAATGAAAGATCTGTTGAAGACACAGGCTTGCATTTATTGCCATGTGTCTCCACCAACACTTACTGACTGAAAGAACTGACCTCACTCTAATTTCTGGCCATTTGTTCAGTTGTGTAAAAATGGATTAGTCTTACATGCAGCATTGAGGTGCAGTCGTTACACTGTCACCGCACAACAAGAAGGTCTTGGGTTTGAACTTGTCGGCTCCAGGGAATCAAAGACATGTAGATTAGGTCAGCTGGTGACTCCAGATTGCTCATAGGTGTGATTGTGAGTGTAAATGGCTATTTATCTCCTGTACACGACCTGTACATCGTGCATCCTGCCTTTCACTCATTGGGATTGTCTCCAGCTTACCCTTGAGCTTAAAGATAAGTGGTATAAAGGATGAATGAATGGATGAGGATTGCTGTAGTTTCCCTGTCTCTGCTGATCTTTTTCCTTATTTATTCCATGTTTGTGGCACTTAATGCTGTTAAATTCATATAACCTATTGCAGATCATCAGACAATTACATATCACCTCAAAAAGGTGGAGACAGAGACACTGATTTAACAGAAGCTCCTGCACCCCAATGCCTAAAAATCCTAAGAAGAGTCCACAGAATTGGCATGGGGAATATTTACATGTACAATTGCACTCCAGATGAGTCTGCGCATTATTCAGTGTTTGAGTGACTGTGTGTATGAAAGAAACTGTTTTCAGTGAATCATATGTCAGTAACTGTAAGGAATACAGCAGGGCTGAACATGTAGCCTGTGCATGAAAGAGAACCATACATCAACTGAAAGAGGTGCAGTACTTTCATGATTATGTCCCCCATGTTTTTCTTTGTGTGTGTATTTTGAATGGGCTTCTTAAATGTCTTCATAATGCACTGAGCTGGAACAGAAGGTAATTGAACTCGACAGCCTTGAGAAGGCCTTCTCCTCTTAGAATTGTTTGAGGAGCTTGCAAACTGTCAAATATGATCCCCACAGATATAAAACAATAATCATATCGGCTTTATAGAGACAAGTGATTCCACCTCATCATCCAGACTATTAAAACATCAAGAGCAGTAAAGGGCCACCCCAGCTACTACTGTGGCATCTGTTTAGCCATTTGTGACCTACTTTTGCAGTAGTTGAATAATGGGCTGTGTCCATGTGGATTGGCCCAGTGTACCAACACCACCTGCATTTCATTAACAGTAAGACCAAGTGTGCATCCATGCCACAGCAGACACCGTTCATAAAATATTTAAAGGTGTTAAGAATGGGTCTTGTAACAGACACCTCTATAGCCAACATTCCTCCTGTAACCATCGCTACCTGCTCATGTTGCTGCAGAAGAATGGAATGTGATGTAAAATAAGTAGCAATATAATGACTTGTGCACTACTCAATCAGAAAATATTTATGTTTGATGTGGTTTAAAGTTTTAGGTTAATGACTAGCTCTGTCCTAAGTGTAAATTATATAATAATATAGAATGTGTCCATTATACCACTAGGGAGCACATTGGATTTTATATTTTAGGCTTTTGTTTAGTAGTAATTGAAACTCTTATTGATTCTCGTGTTGTGCTAACACAGTTAACTAAAAGTGCAGCTTGTTGTGCTAGCTCTGCATATAACATAAAACATCTCAAAGTACAGCCAGTGTCTGGCCATTGAGTAAGATTAAAACAACCATTCTGTATGTGTTGTGAAAAAGGAAAAGGGGGGGGGGGGGGGGGGGGGGGGGGGGGGGGGGGGGGGGGGGGGGGGGGGGGGGGGG
>JBCNYH010000001.1:25970545-25985157 GCA_039654325.1 Tandanus tandanus
GTTTTGGGGGAGAAACCGTGGGAGAAAAAAAGGGGCAAAAAAGGGGTGGGAAGGGGTGTTTTTTTTGGGGGGGGGGGGGGTTTTGTTGTTTTTTTTTTTTTTTTTTTTTTTTTTTTTTTTTTTTTAATCTTATTATTAGAAATCGGTCCTCAAGAACCACTGTACTGTTGCTGTATATTTTCACATCTGTTAAAAAACAAGCCAACATAACTTATATAGGCTAGTAGCATTGCCTTTTAGTATTGTGGATAAATATATAGTAGACAGTGGACAGAAGTACGATTAGCTACTGTGAGGGAAAATATTGTAAGGCAGAATGTCATATGAAAGCTGGGGACCTGAAGAAATTTCACTCTTACAAAATTATTTTCCAGTGATTCAGATACAAGCACCTTATGTCTGCCAGAATATAAATACACCATATAAAAAAACTCCAACCATGAAACAACCAAATCTTTCTTATTTTCCAGTTATTTCTACAACCCAATCCAAATTAAAAGAAGCTTTAACCTTTCTGTGATGACATCTGCTACAAGACTGCTAAGGAAAATCACTGTATAGCCAGCAGGACATGACAAATCATTTGTCTCTGGGTGTGTAATGTACTCGCATGTTTATTGCTTTAAAAGGTCATTTAGTGGATCTTTAATTAATGCAATGGTTGTGATTTTACATTGGATAAAAAATGGAATAATGTGTGTGCAAGAGTAATTTCTACAACTACAATTCAGTACTTTCTGAATTGTTTTTATACCCTTGCTGATGGTTCAGCACATTCACTTGAGATGATTATGATATAATAAACTCCAATCTTATTCTGAAGAAGCCATTCTTTTGTTGACGTGGAGATAGACTTTGGATGTTTTTTGCTCATCTATAGCTTTTTAGCAGACGGCTGAAAGTTTTGGACCAAATTGACTGGTTTTAACACTGTGTATATTTCCTTCCAGCTTGAGTAAAGCCCCAGTTCCAGCTGATTAAAACCAGCCACAAAACCTGATGCTGCCACCACCATGCTTCACCCTGGTTCTTTTGATGGTTATTTTTGCACCAAACATACCTTTTGGAATTATGGCCCAAAGGTTTAACCGTGGTCTGATCAGATCATAACACATTTTGCAAACATTTTTGACACACCACTGCTTTTCCCTGTTCAGCACAGCTGAGCCCCATTTGGGAGGACTATATAAATATGCCCTACAAAAGTACTGGTCAGTGTGCTTTCCCCTAACATACCGAGCCTTTGTTTGTTTCTACCTTGTCTGTGTATGACCTGTCTGTTCCTGTCCATAGTCTATTTTGTGACAGTGTATATTGTGTATGACCCTTGCCTGCCTGTTAGTTTATATCCTAGTTCTGTCTGTGACATTCCATTCCTTAATTGCCTGACATCAGCTTGCACCACATTCTTGATATTGTGTTGTCTATATGAATCTGTTTCCTGGTCATTATAATAAACCCCATTTATTTGCATTTATGCATCTGCCTCAATAGCTGCCTTATCTGTCAGACAGCGGTATGACATGCAAACTTTAGCCGGGCTTGAATGATTTTCCTTGTAGGAAAATGCTTTTGTTTTGACACCATACCCCATAGGCCACTCATAGAAAAGAGTGAGATTGTTGTCACATGTGGCACACGCTCAGTGCTTGCCAGAAAGTCCTGCAGCTTCGTTTATGTTGCTGTAGGCCTTTTGGCAACCTTAAGACAACTGTGATCACTATATCGCTTGCAATCTCTTTATATACCATGGCAATCCTATCAGAACAGCTGAGAAATTACTTTTTTTTGGGCTCAACCAGGTGCACTTTTCACAATTAACATCACCCATATCTAAGCATCTGACCTGGTGGTGGAGAATGTCATAATGGCCCAAAACCTTCCATAGATTTTCATATAATGTTTTTTACATATATAACTAGATTTTGGACATTGTACTCTTGACTGCAAACCAAAAGTCAAGTCTGCTGTTAGGGATCACTCTTACATTGGTCATGTATTTCATTAAATATTTTCCTTCAATGATATCTAGTGTAATGAATAGATCACTTTCCAAGTTTTTCTAACACACTACCACACTCCATTATCCTCTTTCGATTTACAAAGGCCAAAGATGCTATCTAAGCTGATATAGGGTTCTGATAGGAAAGCTTATTTACTAAGCATTTTGATATGGAAAACTTGGCCAACTGTAGCCACAACAACTACAACAACAACAACATTTGATTCACTCATTTTCTGAACCACTTAATCCTAATTATGGTCACGAGGAGGTTGGCGCCCATTTCAGCTGACTTTGAGCGAGGGCAGAATACACCCTGGATAGCTCGCCAGGCCATTGCAGGGCATAATAATAATAATAATAATAATCAAAAATTATTAAAAACTCCAGTTTCCTCCCACAGCTAATTAAGCCGCTTAGAAAATGAATGAATGAATGATAATAATAATTGTTGTGACTGCTATGTAATGCATGTAGTGTTCATACAAACTTTTTTATTTGATTGGAGATTTGCAGTTGATTAGGTGCACTATTTCAGCTGAGGTCAATGTACTTTCCTACCTCATATCCTATTTTGGTAATTGTACAAGCGTCAAACAAAATCTTAAAATAGTTTTAATGTTTTCTCAGAGCTTCGATTAGCAGAAAGTAGGGGAGATGTGTATGACTGTCTCACCAGTATAATTTATTTACAAAGCATTATAAATGAAGGCAATAAATACTAGGATCAGACTGCACTTCAGCCCATTTTGGATGCTACTTTGAAAATAAATAAGAATTAAATAAAGACACACAAAACAAAAATAAAAACAAACAAACAAAAAATAAAATAAAAAGGAGTGAAGACTTCATTGTGGATTAAATAACAAACATTTATTCAAACACTGCTACACAGTTTATCCCCCTATGTGAATATGGCACAACTGAGGGAACGGAGGGAAAGATATCCTTTTGTTTTTTAAACAGAGCCTTGTGCCAGTGTAATGGACGCTGTTGGACTTGTTCCCATACGCAGCTAAACTATCACCACTTTCCTGATTAAACACAAACACGGTAGTTTTAGGGGAGTGCTCCTTATTCATCTTAGAAGCATGCTTGATGCATTCCTTAAATCAAATGTGCACACATTTATCAGATGTCTTTCATTTGTAGTGTTGAGGTTTCTATTCTAACGAGCAAAATAACACATTCACAATATAAAGATTGTCCACCAACATTTCAGTTCTAGAACAAACAGTTAAATAATTACACTTTCTGGGTTAATCCTTTTCAAAAAGAAAACAGAACAATGTTTAATATCAAATCATCACCATGCAGATGCTCTAGCTGTGCCACACTGTATGTGGATTACAAGCTGTTTTAGAAGTACTATAGTAAAACACATAATGATCCCTTTAAAATATCCTTTGGCACATTTACATGTGTTTCATTGCAAAGTCACAGGAAAATCAGTCTAAACAGTAATACTGATATTCATGTCTATTAAAATAAACCTTAATTCTGTTCCTTTTTGAATAGTTGTTATGGCACCACATTTGGTAAATACATCTAAAAAATAGATAACCTGTGTTCTTAGTAACCACATGAATATTCTATATATAGCAACTGCTTAGATGAGTAAGGTTCCAGAAATCAATGGAATCCATGTTGTTTCAGGATCAGCATTAAATGCATATTAAATCGTAATACGGGTCCATACTGAAGCGTTTGAAATGGAATAAAGGAAATATCAGTGGTATAGACTTAAGTAACTTCTGCCTCACGTTGTCCATTCAGGTGCCATAATGAGGCATGAACAGCACATCTGGAGTTTTCAGTTGTGAGTAATCTTACAGTAGCAGCAGAGTGTGTCCGCAGGCACATTCACCAAAGGAAGACGGTGAGCTATTTGCACCTTGATTTGCTACTAAACATACTTTCACCTTAGTGAGACCAGTATTTAATAAAACACTCTGTATAGCAAAGTGAAGCTAATTATGTGCTGCTCTGAACAAAAGTTAGTAAGTTTATGATAAAGTTGTGAAAACACAGATTTATATTGCATGTAGGAGAATATAGTGCATGGTAATCCAAACAGGGCCGGTGCACACACAACAATGAATTTGTCAATTACCTAGAGTGGCACTTGAGCATGGACGGTTTAATGCACCAACACTATGGCCCCTTATTTCATCTCAAACTGTGTCAAATTACGATTCTCTCTTTGAGTGCACTCAGGAAGCACATTAAAAGGCTAAGACAGACAGACATCCTAATAGGTCAATTTGTAAAACGTTTAAACAAAGGTCGGAGGTATAGTTACATTCTGGTTTGCCTTAAGCATTAGAATAGCATGCACCAGCCCTGATTACAAGACTATACAAAGAACTACAGAAAATATTCTAAGCACTTATGGTCATTAAATGCTTCTTACAAAACAATTTTCTGATCAAAGCTTTTTTTTTTTTTTTTTAAGATATCTTCCTTATCTAAATAGGACAGCACCCATTTCTGAGAATATTTATATTACAAAAAATATGGGCTAGGGTAATCACTGAAAAATTACATCAGATCTTTATACAGTGTTTAAGTTAAGACTTGGCACTAGGTCAACTTCACAGTGTATAGAATACAAGGATTAGGTTATATGCTACAATATACTGTACTTGTTCATTAGGACAACAGCCAACAGCATAGAAAGAGTTCTGGGTTTGTGCTTTTGTGTCACTATGACTACTTTATAAACCGGTGATTTCATGCAGTATAAGAAATGATGTCATCCAGAGTGCAAAACACACCAGCAAACTGTACATGTGTGGACAAATATCGTGAATACCTCATATATGGACCTCAGGTGTGATACATAAACAGTGAAAAGGCATTAAATGCTGGCTACTCTTTAAATGCTGGGGTGGTGGAAGTGCCCTTGTAGAAAATGGTCCTGGTGTTGTCTGGGCTGTTCCCTCTTTCAGGGATTAAAATCATATTGCTTTTCCTTCTCAGTGTTGAGTCGCGACTCTCTGGGACACTCTCAGTGTTCTCTATAGGGGTCACCCGAATAGTGGAGACGGTTTGATGAGGATGCTGATCCCCTACCGAGTTGGTCAGAGTAGAAACAGTTGAAACAGCAGGAACTGTTGGGACCATGACATGTACCTTAGCACCAGAGTTGTTCCTCTTTCTGTCTGTCGAGCCATAGCTGTCCCGAAGTGAATCACCATTTTCTGAGTCACGGTTGAGATCATTGAGCTCAAAAGACTGTCTTAAGCTGCTCTGTGATTTCCAGGTCCAGAAGGTGGTGCTGTCAGTAGAGTGGGCATGAACCAAAGGCCGTCCATTCTCTGGGTGTGCCTCCACCCTGATGATGGATGCTTGATTGGTTAACCCTGAAGCAGGCTCCTCACTCAGGCTCTTATGGCGATGCAGAGGAGCAGTGGAGCTGGTGTGACTACTGCTTTCTGAACTGCTGGAGCCTGTTGGCAACCGGCCATGGTGCTTGGACATGCCAGCCCCTGGTACAACACGTGGTTGCCCATTGACATTCTTTTCCATGCTTTTTAGCCACTGGTCCTGTACATTACCTCTAGGTGAAATGCTCATCCCTTCCTGAGTCTCCTCTGGAATGTGCACCAGCTGGGAAGAGCCTGGCCTGGACTGAATAGGCACTCTTGTACCTCCAGCAATACCACAGGGATTGCTGGGTAAAGTGCTGCTTCCAGTGGCTAGTTTGAGACACGACCCTGCCGGACCGTGCTGTTCCCCATTAACGCTTACGGTGGAAGGTTCTGAGCTACAGTGTGTCTCCATGCTGCTGGTGAAACACTGGCCCAGGGCACTCTCCACAGCCTGCATGGAAAGCTTTCGATTGTCATTCTTACTCTTCCACTGCGATAACAACTGCTTGGAACGACTGGAGTCCATGGATGAGCGGACTGTTCCATTCCGCCTTGTGTCATCATCCATGTTTGGTGGATGAATACGTGGCAGAGTGTTACTAAAGGTCACCATGCTCTCCTTATCTATGGGGCTGTGGGGCTGTGGGACATCGACATCTGCACTGGATCTCTTCAGGTTGACAAGGGATCTAGTATGCCGGGTTTGAAGATTACGGTGAAGGATGCCATCAGAGTGCGATGAGGAAATGCCCTCACTACTGCTACAGCTTTTAGCAGGCCGATGGTGACCAAAGTGTTTACCCAGCTCACCAAGAGACCTTACATTATCCTGAACCTGAGGTTCTTGCTTCTCCTCTCTGGGTTGAAAATTCCCAACAGCATGCAGACCCTACCATGATGAGAATGTCAGTTTTGATTTCTACATTAATTAAGTTAGAATGACACATTATATCATAAAAATGCTTTATGTAATAATGTCATACAAAACAGTAAGTGCACACATGGTATATTTTAACTGTTATGGGCTTGAACTTATTATAGGAAGAAAGAACTCACTAAATAAATAGCAATGCCCCCTCCAAGGAGAAATCCTAGGTAGACGTCAATGGCATGGTTCTTGTGCTGGATAATCCGTGTTAGGCCACATACGATAGCACTGATAATGAAGGAGAAGACCAGTAGGGGCTTCAGAAGCTTAGATGACTCTGTCAGTGTGCTGTTGAAATACATCTAAGAGGAAACAAATACACTCTCATCAATGTGAAACTTTACATATATTGAGCATTGGCATTGATTTCACATTAAGATGATATTGATCCTTAAATGTGGATATTAAGGAAATATTAATGACCTAGGTGGATGACAAGTTCATTAAGTATATTCCTGAAAAATGCAGTTCCAATTAAAATATTGAAATATGCACTGTGGGTGGCACGGTGGAGTAGTGATTAGTATGTCCCCCTCACAGTCAGAAGGTCCTGGATTTGAATCCCTTGCTCGAAGAGGGTGTTTCTGTATGTAGTTTGCATGTTTTCCCCGTGGTTGTGAGGGTTTCTTCTGGGTAGCTCAATGGCATGAAGGCTTTGTCACACTGACAGCACATTCTAGCAGCATTCCTGCTACATACTACACTTCCCATCAACCGTTGCACCTATCCCAGTCACCTGACCTTGGAGAGTCATGTTACATGCACACGATCATACCTGTTCCCCATATACCTGATTACCTAGCTCTTGTATTTAAGGACTCTGCCATAACACTTTGCGAAGTATGCGGTCATGTTATTACAAAGCCTTCGTCTATGCTATTGATCCTTTTTGTTTTGACCCTTTATTGTGTACCTCGATTATGACTTTTCCTGGCCTCTGTAAATTGTGGTAAAATGTGTGTGTAAAATGGTAAATTCTCTATTGGCCACAGATGTACCATGCTTATTAAGTCCTACTTGTAAAGGATGTCACATTACCAATAGCAAATACCAGCTGACAAAATTACAGCAAGTTTGACATATTTCATAATTAATTATGACAATCAAAGCAAAGCAGACCACAAACTGGTCTATGAAAATGGCAAAAGGTGTAACTAGAGCATGTTCCTGAAATATAAATAACCTGATAAAACACCTTAATAGAAAACCTACCATAACTTTACTACTAAAAGTACATGACTGCAAAAGCCCCTTAGGTAAGATAAGACAGCAATTACCCTTTTGGCAGCAAAGGATTATAGAAATGCAGCTGAGACGCTGTAGTACATAAAAATATACATATTCACTGTGAATTGTTTTATTGCTACAATCTCAGTAAAAACATCAAGAAATAAATAAACACTACATTTTTTTCTGTGTATACTGTAGCTGTTACGTCCATGTCGAACTCTCTCCCCGACTCTCACACACCGCGAGCACACTCCCCCAAGTACTAATCGTCATCACCTGCACCTCATTACTGGAGCTGATTGTCTTCACCATATAAACCCCCGCTAGACAAACTTCAGTGACTAGCCTCGTTGATGTTTCATGTGTTTCACCGCTACTCCTTCAAGCGTCTTGGACTCACCTTGATTTCCGCGTTCTCTACCCGTTACGACTTCTCCTGAAGTACTCCTGGACCCTTAGTTTATTTACCTGTTGTGTTTGTCGGTTTTGGTTTGCCCCTCGTGGCAGGTTTCCTTTTCAAACCCCCTTTTGAGTTGTTCCTGTTTTTGTGGCTTACTGAGCCCGTGTTTGGTTTGGGACAAATAAAGCCCGCATTAATATATTCCTCTTGTCTCCGGTTGTCATCATAACAGTAGCGAGCAAATGCAAAGACATTTCGTTCTGTAAGTACTTGTATATCTGAATGATAATAAAGCCTGTCTAAGTCTAAGTCTCTAAAGTAGATATGTCATGTCATTTCTGAACTGCTTTATCCTTTATTACGGTTGCAAGGAGGCTGGAGCCCATCCCAGCCAACTCCAGGTAAAAGGCAGGGTACATTCTGAACATTTCGCCAGACCATCGCAGGGCCACCACGGACACACAATCCTTCAAAATCACATTCTCACATTCGGGGCAATCAAGAACAAGCAATTAGCATAATGTGCATGTCTTTGAACTGTGCACTCCGAGGAAACACATGCAAACTCTATATTGAAACGCCCTCACCGGGCACAAGGCTCAAACCCAGGACATTCTTACTGTGAGGTGTAAGTTCTGATCACTACGCCACCATTGCGCCCTAATTAATGCTATTGACTTGAACTGATTTTACTGAGCAGATTTCAGCCTGCAGTGACTGAGACTGGTCCATGAGACTCAGTGCTATGCGCACACACACACACACACACACACACACACACACACACACACACACACGTACACCAGTACTTCCAACATAGCATTAAGGTGACTATACTCTCAAGCAAACTCACAGTCACCTTCACATTTTTTAAGTACAGAATTTTTTAAGCTTTAAAAACATTGTGCTGTATGAGTGACAGTAACATATTTATTACTTTAGAGGTTTACACAGCAATGAAACTGAATGATATATAATATACATATATATATATATTCAAATATTCCATAAGCACATCAAAGCTGTGTGCACTGCCTCTGTGCAGTGAATTAGACTGAATTTATAAAGCTTTTGTACGATAATTAGTTTAACTCCTAGAGTAGACATTACGCACTACGTGGGTGTGACAAGCTACTCACAGAGATGTAGACAGCAGCAAAAGATGCCAAGGTTGCATGCTGGGAAGGAAACGATTTTCTGGAAAGTGAGAAGAACCCAAATCAGTCTGAACATTACTATTTTATGAATGAATAAATATTCACAATATGTACCATATTCTAAACAAATGGAGGGAACACCTATTATCTATACTCTGCAAAAAACTGTTACTACACTTAGGCACTGATTGGTTATCACTCGAACCGCTAAGTGTGAAAGTTCAGCTCAGTTGAACTGCGTGCCTACCTACTTCACGTCAGTTGAGAAAATTTGGCCTCTCGTTGACTTTGCACGGTCGCTTGTTGCTCGCTGTGTGAATCTGGCTTAACACACAGTTCCTTTGACGCATGTGAAGATAGCCAATCACATACTTTTTGACCTGCTGCTCATGCTATGTCACAGGGTAGCTTAACAGACAAAAGGGAAAGAGCTATCCTCCCTCTTTGAGCTCATAGATATCAAGAATTGGCTAGTGTCCCTGTGACTAACAGGGGAGAGAGATTATGACATCCCTTCCACCCAGAGCACATAGCCAATTTTTCTTTCCTTAACTCCCAGCCACAAATGACTGAGGCATCATGACCATGCTAATTTAGTTTTTTGACGTGTTGTTTTTGATGTAAAAAATTGCATATCAATGATACCCTTAACTGTTCTTCATTTGGGACAGTTTTTCCTGAAATATGGAAACTCTTGGTATTTATAATGCCAACCAAATTTAAATGATCTGCAGAAGGCAAGTGGGAGTTAATTAGTTAACCGTCATGTATTCTTCTTATGGAAACATAAAAAAAACAAACAGGAAAAAAAAGGTTTATTTTTTACATTTTAATTGATTCAAGCAATCTCAAGGGTTTATCCTGGGTTTCAAGATATTTTGTCATTTCTGATTGGTGAAAAGCCATCAAATAATTCTTGGTATTGCGTCATCGCCATGGGATTATTGCCAAATTATTGCGTTGTTGCCATGAAGTTGAATGCACATGCATCATAGTAATGAGACGGTCTACTTTATTAATAAATAATAAAACAACTATAGAATTAATCTTTTGTATTATATAGAGAATTATTGTCTTGGAGGGTTTTATTTGCTTCGTCCTTTGACTTCTTCAGATAACACCCTCTCAACTGAATAATTCTCTATATCATACTTCGCCTCATTCATTTAGTCATGGTTCGTTATGGTCACTGATTCAGAAATGCTGGAAATTCAACAAAATGCCATCCCAAAAATATGGCCCTTTTCAAGGCAGAAATCATTTTATTAAATTTTGATGCATAAATGAACTGCGCACGACCATTGTAATGGAACGTGCAGTGATTATTGTCAATCTACAAAAATAGAAAAATAAACTAAAGGTTTTTAAAAAAAAATAAAAGTACATTAGTTTTAGTTTACTTTTAGCTTGTTTTAATTATTTGTTCCTCTGTAGTACTGCATATTTTAATGATTTTAAATGTGCTTTTCTTATATATATATGTAGTATATACACTAAAACTTTGAATGAGCTTCACTGGTGCACATAGTTAGTGGAATGCATGGAGCTCACCTGCCACTGTTGTGCTTAAAATGTTAAAACAATGTTGTTTAATTAGCTTTTTTATGCTCCTGTGTAGTATATACTAAAACAATTATTCATCTCAGGCTCAGTAGACAAATAGTCCCCCTAAAGTTCTCCCTCGAGGACTATTTAGCAACATCCTCTTTGCCTTTAGTGAATAATTGTTCATTTTCCAGCGATAGCGAACCAATCAGATCGTGCCATTCCTGTGTAGTATATACTAAATAAAGATACTCTAGTCCTTCAGTTGGCACTTAAAAAGCCACAAATACAACCTCCACCACTGCACTAATTCTGTCTGCAAGCACACATAGTATTTTTTTCTGCTGTGTTTCTTCTTTAGACAGTTATTAGTGAGCATTTCCAAAGGCTGCAAATTCATTTTACTAAATAACCATCATAAGCTCTGCACACAATTAAAGTAAGCACAAGAATAGAAGCATCTTTGACTATTTCATTATTAAATGAATCTGCATTATACAAGAGATGATAATTCACAGTGCTATCATTTTCCCTGAACCTCATTAAAATAGTCACATAAAGCTTCTTAAGCTGCTCCTGCATGCATGGGCTCTTGTCGACTTGGTGACATAAAAAAAACCCCAACAATACTGAAATGTTTTCAACATACCGTGTGGAGAAAGCTTTAAAGCTGAAACACTCCACTGAGCAAATATTCCGGTTATTCTGTTAGCCTTTGCAGCAACTTCTGATGCACTGCATACCTTACTTCATACTCCGAATAATAAACCACAACAGCAGATTGTCTACTTGATAATGTCTGTTTGATATCCACTTTTATGCCAGTCCTACCTGCCGGCATTAATGATGGCAGTGTCAGTCCCAGAGCAGATGTCTTCTAGAATGAACGAGTTCTCATCACAGGATGAGTTCAGATGTGTGTAGTTGGGTTTGCAAACAGTAAGAAAGTACGGTGCTGGGTAACCTGTCGATAGCTGAATGATGTCAGTTATCAGAGCAGTGGCACAGAGACCAAACACGTGAACCCCTGTTAAAAACAAACCCACAGTGAATGATCAAATACAATTTACAATGTACAATTTCTACTTATAAAAATTAATGTTATGGGTGCATGAATTATATAATGAGTCACACTGAATGCGACTTACCAACAAACCTGATGGCGCGGCGGATGTAAGAGTTGAAATTGCAGCCAGCTGCATTGATGTTGGCCTCAGCTCCAGGGCCACTCTGAGTTTTGGATAGCCAGCAGAACAGAATGCCTTCTCCGATCATTATCTGTAGAGAGAAAAACCTCAGAGTCAAGGGGTTAATCCAGAAAGCCATCTGAGATAAGAGTGAACTCAAACATGACTTAATAGATCTCTGCCATTAGCTTCCCTCTCTCTTTCAGTTCTTACTTTCATAAAGAAGAGGCTGTTTGATTCAGTACAGCACATCAGGAGTGACCAATAAGCTCTCAATATATGGTGCATGCCAGAACCAAAATTTTAATTTATCGCCATGACACATTGTGGAGAGAATCATACACGAGAATATCATCCGATGTAAACTGTACTGATATCTTTAAGAAGTTTACACCAGGCGTGATGTTGCTTTTACTACAGCCTTCAATGGTGCAAACTCCACACAGAAATGTCCTCGCCGAACCCGGGACTCGAACCCTGGACCTTCTTGCTGTGAGAAAGAAGTGCTAACCACTACTCCACTGCGATGCCCATACCTTTATTTAGACTTCATTTTATTGAAGTATTCAAAAACTGCATCTTTTTGAATAGTACTATAAATATTATTTTTACAAAAAAATCATTAAATGTGGTGGCCTTCTTCTCAAAATTTACAAATTACAAATGCCTGCTGATAAATACTGATTAGGTCGTTCAATGACCTTGCTTCCTCTCATACTTGGGAAGATGTCCAATTTTTTTTTTCAATGTTCACATATTTCAGCAGGGAGTCAAAGAAGACGTATTTGGCAGGCTTAGTAGCATTTAACATGTTCAGCAAGTCAAAACAATAAGGTTGTGTACAGAAGTGGAAGAAAAAAGGAAAGCAAGATGAATGCAATGCTAAACTCATTAAACCGGAATAAGTGTTTTTAGCTTTTTTGCAGTGTTCACCTTCAGTTGGAGGCAAGTGAAGCTTTATCGGCTGAGCTGAGAACACCGTCACCATACCCATAAATGCTGCCACTGCAGAGTAATCTTTTCCAAAAGTGAAACTCATAAAGATCCATCTAAAGAGCAGTACAGGACAAGAAAGACTCTTTGGGTTAGCAATACTCTCAATAGAGGTCAACAGAGCTGGGAACTTGGACTTCAAAAGTGTTGTCATTGACTTTGTTGAGCACAAAGCTCGAAGGATGACCTGTTAATCTGTGAGTACATCTTTTTTTTTGGTTATGCAGTGATTAAATAATTACCTCTGGAATGATAGAAAATGCTCCTTTACTGTATCACGAATGCTGAATTCTATAAATGCAGGTGTGATCAGCTGCTGTGTCATTATCCATTTATACCGTGTGACCTATAATGAGTTTCTATGCTTTCCTTGATTGCTGTTTTATGCTTATGGACCTTGGTTGTGTTATTTTATTTAAAGCTGTTGTGGATAAAGTTACACTGTGATTTTGAGTCCAGGGTAGCCCTTAGATTAAACGTGGCACTTGTGCCAGCCTTTTTTTTTTAATAGAGGGGAGGGCCCAACAAAAATATATGCACCAGGGCCCATCACGGTTATGTTAAGCTACTGATAGTCTTGGAACACATAAGCAAACAGATTTAAACTCATATAAACATACATGTATGGCACAAGACTGAGATGCTCAATTCTACCAGTCTTGAACTAGGCCTGATGAACATCTTCTATAGACAGTGTAGCCTCATTAACTACTGCATCCTTGTCCATATAGACTAGACAGCTATAGTCACTAGGGGAGGAGTTTAAATCCCGGCAGGACTTTATGTTTGATGTCGGCAGTGCTCTACATACTGCAATGAAAGACAAGTGGTTATGTATATAGACAGACGGTTGGCTTGATGAAGTGCCAAACAGTGAGCTAAATCTGAACCCAAATAGCACACAACTCTCTGCATGACTGACTCTGGCCCTCCAATCACGTTCTCCCCTACTTTCTCTCATACAGTCTCTCCTCTACAATGTGACAATTGGCAAAACCACAGGAGCTCCAAGAGCCTGCAGTCACTTCCGCCTCGGCGCTAAATCTGTCAGGTAAACAGATTTAAGACACAAATGAGCTGAGTTAAAATTGAGTAGATGGTTTATTACCCATAGTTACTTTAAATCAAGGTATTTATTGAGGTGTATATTGATATATACAGTCCCCTCTGAAGTACTGAAAGAGGAAGGTCAATTCTTTTGTCCTTGCTATACAACAACGAAATTTGGGTTTGAAATAGATGAATATGAGATGAGAGATCAGAATTTCATCTTCTATTTCCTGAAATTTACATTTGGATGTGTTAAAATCTTAAAACATGGCACCTTTTGTTTGAATCCACCCATTTGTCAAGTTATCAAAAATATGACTGACAATGACTTACAGGTGTTTCTTGTAGCCAAAGAGCCTATCTCAGCCAACTCTCTGTGAAGGCAGGGTACACCCTGAACAGCTCGCCAGTCCATTGCTGAGAAGGCCAGATTGGAATTTGGAATTCAGAAATGAGCCACAAAAGTTCTGAAACCAAGATTAACCACTACCAAAGTAATGGACAGGCCAAAGAGAGTATCTGCTCATGAAGTGGTCAAGCATGGTGAAGGTTGTGTCATGGCTTGAGATTGTATGGTTGATGTTGACATGAGCTCAATAATTTTTATTAATGATGTAACTCATGATGGTAGCAGCAGAATGAATACAGAAGCCTACAAAATATTTGGTCTAGGAGTTTTGGTTTGATATATATATATATATATATATATATATATATATATATATACCGTGTTTCCCCGATAATAA
>JBCNYH010000001.1:26160151-26182056 GCA_039654325.1 Tandanus tandanus
AACAAGTCAGATATAAACTAATAAAATACTGAATAAAATAAAACTAGGCACATTTACACATAATACATCTTTATGTTTTTATACATCAGACAAGTGTCCGCTCGTTTATAGGAATGAACGGAATTCAGCTCGTTTATTCATATGCAAATTACTTCCATATTTACTATTGCATTACATGTGCATGCGACTTTTCATAGTGCAATTTCACCCCTGTGTGAGGATTTTTACCTGTTTTTTCTTCATGAAGAATACTGTAATAACAATAGTGTGCCTTGTTGTGCAAAGACCTACACAATGTCTGCAAGCCTTTATTAAGTTTGGGTTTAATTTCAATTTAATCATTCAAAGTAACTACACACAAATTCATACAAAACACTCATAGATTTATGCACAGAGAATGATAGTAGGGCTTACTCATTAGGCTGCTGTGCTCTCTAGTTTACTTTCCAAACTTGCATGGCTGACAGAAGGCTGGGTTCAGGAAGAGAGTGGGACAGGCTGGTGGGCAACAGAAGGAGGACACTGCCGGATGAATGGAGCCCAGACACACAGCACAGCTGACTCGTTTCAATAATTAGGCTTGTGGCTGCTACAGCATCAATTCCGAGACCTTATGCCGGCACCACCTCCTCTAACGACTCATCTCTCACTCTATTTCAGCTCAGTATGTTTTATTAATAACCACAGTGGTGCTTCTTGGAATGTCAGGACCATCACTATAATTGTGTGTACTGGAATTATTTGCTATATTCTGGTATTTTAAAAGAAGGAGCTCATTTGTCAGTGTGCTTACTTGTGTTCATAATTGCTTGTGTTCATTAAAATAAGTCAAGATGAATTTATAGGTAAAAGTGGGAATTAACAAGTGATTTCAAAGTTTAGAATAGCAAAACAACAAAAACTGCAGTGGGCTAATAACATAACTTTTAGGAATGTTCCACTTCTGGGTTTGTGCATAGTAGCCTGGGATTTATAGAGAAAGGGCTTTGAACCAGCATTGTTCTATCATGAAATCTTGCTCACGCAGCAAAATCACGTTCAATGACGCCGCAGCATGAGATTTTGTGCGGCAGGGAGCATTCGCTTAATTCCTGCTGGGATTTCAGAACAGTATTTCTTTATCACAATGACTGTGTTCTGCTAAAAACCTCTAAAATTACCATCACATTAGGCATGTTTCCGATTCAGACAGGGAAGCCAACATGGCAGTGTGTTGTGATTTAACATTGCGAGAAAGTTTTGAATGTGACGGGGATATAGCAAGGCTAAATATATGTACTTACTCTGCATTCACCAAAATGAGTAACTGTGATTCATCTATTAGAATACTGTCTTGGATAAATTGCTGTTTGACATTCTTACTCATGAGCAGTTAGTGGTAGGGTAAAGATGAAACTATTTTATCTAAGCCTTAATCCTAATTAGGGTCGCCGGAAGGCTGGCTCCCATCTCAGCCGACTCTGGGCGAGGGCAGAGTACACCCTGGACAGCTCGCCAGGCCATTGCAGGGTCAACACACAGCCACTTACACTCACACCTGAGACGTTTTGGAAAAGCCAATTAGTCTACTGTGCATGTTTTTAGACTGTTTTGAGGAAACCGGAGTACCCGGAGAAAACCCACGCAAGCACAGGGAGAGCATGCAAACTCCAGGACATTTCCCAGGGCCCAGGACCTTTCTTGCTGTGAGACAGACGTGCTAACCACTGCACCACTGTGCCGCCTTTAATATCTGATGAGTTGTTATTTTTATTCCTTATGGCACAGTTTAGAATTTATCCTGTCATTTGTTTACTTTTTTAATCTTGAGACCAATCACTCAATGTCTCACCCTCATTCCTCAATCTCTCCTTATGTCTGCTTTACTCTGCTCCACCAGCCTTGTCTCAGTCTGCCTCATTACTTCACACCTCTCACCCTCTCCACTCTCTACCCTCCCATTTCTTTCATCAACTCTCTGCCTCCAGATACATTATATAGATTAAACATTGCACAGGCGCACAGCGGAGTATCTATGACTGCAGCACTTTGTTTTGCTAAATAATTAACAAGGCTGGTGTTGATTTACCATCTAATGTAATACTTCCACATCCTTCTGGTGGAGAGATGGACAACTGGCTCCTGTCCCTGCCTTGATGGGCCCGCAGAAGCCTCTAGTGTGAACTTGGTACATTAAAATTTAAAGCGATGCATAGGCACTAACCACAGCAAAGCCTTTTCAACAAACATAGCAAATTGGCTGGCATTAGATACAGAGAGGGAAGCTTCAGCAGTACAATGATAACACTGTCTCTTCCTAATGAGGTGTTTGTAAAAAAAAAATATATATAGCCAATTGTAAGTTGGATTTCCCTTTCCTTTCTTTTTCATGGTAACTGTGTTTCCTCTAAGGTATTGATTTAAACTCTAGCTCCGTAATTAGTGTCCCTTGGAACATCCCAAAGTTGGCCTGTCATTTTAGTTATGTTAATCGGTGTGGATAGGTTGATCCTGACACATCCACTGGGACCACCATACAGGTCATCCATTGCTAAGGATACTATCTGCTTCCCAATTACACCATTCGTTTGAGCTGCTCGCCTGCTGTTCTGCTCCTCGCTCACTATCTCATAATGGGGAGAGCTGTTTTTATGGGAGCTAAATAAACAAGCATACTGGAACAGCTCCCATTTAATCAGCTTACCCTTTTGCTTTGGTGCTGGGTGACAGGACATCTCTAGGAAGAAGCTGAGCCTGTCAGGCTTCATTTTCTAGGACACGCATTGATGGCCATAATGACTAACCATCACCTTCCATTCTTCACATTATCTCCACAGTCATATCCAATAGTGGTCCTGGCTCTTTCTTTTCCCTAACATGTTCCTAACACAATTTGTCTACAGTGGAATGTGAAAACCCTGTTTTTGCACTAATTTGGCTTGTTCTTATTATAATTAATATGTTGTATGTGGTGGAATAAACAGGCAAACAAACAAATGTGCTACTTACTGTGATTGTTTTATAATAAATAAATATATATTAAATAATAATTTATTACTATTTTAAACAAAGCAAATAATGTTTATGACAATAGAGGGACCAATCTGACACATTTTCCTGTTAGATATCTACTGGGTCTGACATCCACACAGGAATATTTGTTATACTGGAATTGGGAGAAAAGCAAAATGCCTGAGGCCATTTTTGCTCTTCCTGTGTTGCTTTGGTCTCCTGGTAGTGCCTGAGTAGCCTGAGGAGTGTTATGTGGTAGGATATGAAGTTTTGAAGTGGCACATTGATTCAGCAGCTTCAAAGACATCCGTTGCAAAGCCACAAAGCCATTACCCAGACTACCTGGTTGCTCTTAATGCAAATAAGGCCAGCATTGTTAGACCACATCATAGCAGCCTGCTCTTTCAATTCCCTCTCATCAAAAAGCAATGAGAGTGGACCCAACATCATTATTGGACATTTGTTTGTGCACAAACACGCATGTATGCACCTCTGCTGGTTCAGAGTGTGAGATTTTGAGTGAATGTGTGTGATCAAGTATGCCTGCTACTAAGTATATCCACATCCATGAGCTTGTGTGTATGTTTGTATCCTAATTTCTGTGTGTGTGTGTGTGTGTGTGTGTGTGTGTGTGTGTGTGTGAGTGTGAGTGTGTTGGACGGTGATAAAACATCAACAGCTCTTTGAAGACAAGGACTAGAAGGTCTCGTTCAGGCTGCTGGTGGCACATAGTGCAGTAGATCAATAGCAGAAGCGGTTCGCTTAAAGCAGCACTTGCACGTCCAGCCATACTGATGATGATCAGACCACTGGTGTGACCCCCCCTCCCCCCAATGATGAATAGAAAAGCCTGCTCTGCACCCGCTGTCACATCACCACCACTCCCTAATTAGGTCTGTTTTCCCTGTTAAAGAGCTTGCACACACTAAACACCACTTCTGTTTATTGCAATTAGTTTACCCATTAACTTGCATTTCATAACACTGGTGCTGTCTTGTGTGGAAATGAGTTTAGCGCTGTGTGCATTATGTATGAGGCAGCGTTGGGGGGCTGTGAGGAGGAGGATGTAGAAAACTGTTTGGCAAACCCTTTGAGAACATTGCCTATCTATGCCATCCAGTGTGAACACTTTTCTCCCCCAGAGCTCCAAATGCTCCTGACCACAGAGCAAAAAAGGAATGTATTGTGCTCCATTTTAAATACAACATACTGTAGTTGTGACCACACGAATAGCCACTAGATTTAGAGGAATATTATATCATTAGGTGATGCTGGTCCATGGATTCGTTTATTGTACGCTGCATATACATGTTCAATGGCTCAATATGTCACTGGTCACATTCACTAGCCTCATAATGCACTGATGAGGTGTAATGAACCCAGTGAGTTGTCTTATCATGCCGTGTGAGGTAATGTTTGGGTCACTGGGTCTCTTAAGGTTTGAGATCATAGTGCAGTGAATCATTTTCAGGTCAGTGGGGCATCACAAGTCATTATCTCAGCTGTGATATCATTTCATTTCAACTACCTGGAGTTTAATGAGCTGCATTATAGTCCAGAGAAGGCACACAGAAACAAAATTTTAAAATCTATACAATTCTTGATGTTGATCATTGTCGCAGTGCAAGAAGGTTGCATCATATGGACAAAAAAAAAAAGTAAATATCTGTCCATAAGAGACAAACCATGGTGTTCAAGGAACTCTACTATCTTCTCTCTTGCTCTTTATCTGCCCTGTCTAGACCATTTATAATCCATCATAGTAACTGCAGACATTTTCTTCTCCATCATTAGTCTCATCACTTTCCTATCAGCTACTGTCTGTGATAGGACCCTTCTGTCTCTGGGGATGTTTGGTCCAGTAACATAATGTCTGGTTCCCAGCTACAATTGCCTTCTTTAAAAAAAAATCTTAAAAAACACATGAATAGAAACTCAAGGAATTGAAGATTTTTTTAATATCTAGCCTTTCTCTTTCACACCTCTACTCTCATCATGCATTGGCTTTATCATTTCTCTTGCAGTGTCTGTATTCCAGGCCTAGACAGATCACTGGGGCATTTAGGGAGCAATAATGATTCCACACCTTCAAGAAAGGCTTGGATAACCTAACATCTGGTGGTAGGATGCAAGCGGTTCTTGGAATAAGCCCTTTCCACTAATGACCCAGAGCTTCATAACATTCTAGAGTAGAGGCCCCTGTCACCTCACATGTCATCCAGCCTAATCATCAATGCAAGCGCTCTCTCGCTAAAAGGCTACCATGTTCCCTCCAAATTAGATTTGCACTGGAGCACTAATTATTTTCTTTTCACATTCCTGCTGTAATGCAACCCTTTTATGCTAATCATTTCCTGAAAAATGAGCAATTACAGTTTGGGTTAAAATGCACGCTGGAGTAAAGGATATACTCTCATGACAGACAGATAATAATGACAGCAGCCCTGTTCACTGTTCAATTTGTCTCATGATTAAAAATACATTGAGGCACCTGCATAAATAATTCAAGCCTAATGCTGAGTATGAGAGGAAGAGGGGGGGAAAATATTTTTCCAAATTACCGGGATGTCCTGTTTCATGTAGAGTGCATTCTCTTAGCGCTCTACAGAATCCCTGGTGTAATTGCAAATAACTGCACTCCTGCTGTGTCTTTCCTCTTGTCCTCTTCCATCTCCACCACAAGCAAAGTCTAAATCAGTCCTCATCACCAGCCTAACATATGTAGCAACAACACCAGTGTTGAATTAACCTGTTTAACTCTGCATTGTGTAAAACGAGCACAGTAGGATTAGCAAACAACTCTCAAAGCCCTCTCCTGTATGTATGATTTGAAAGCTAATCCTTTTCTTCAGTATATCTTTCCTCATCTCTATTCCCTCTTTAAAACATCTTACTGCACTCACTCATTTTTTATTTTTTTTTGACTCTTCCAATACTTACATCTATGAAAAGGTCAGATCTATGAAAATCTTTTTCCTCATGCTCTTTGGCAAGGTATATATCGTATCCTGAGGATGGAAATTGCATCTGACGATTACTGGAACTCTATGTGGTTAAGACTTGTTGAATACAATAAGATTTAAATTAAATCTGTCGATGGGCTTTATTCTGAGTATGGATTGTGTAGAGTGATTTAGAGTGAGGTGAGACATTATGCTTGAGCGGGAATATAATTGATACAATGCAGAGCATGTTCTCTACAATACTCCATAATGTAGAGGCTACCGAGCCTAATATCCACAAGTTCCTTAATGACTGCAGTGAACACATGACCCCAGGGAAAGCATACACATCCAGACCTTTTGGAAAAGTTAAAGCATTTGGTAAGATACATTCTGGCACAGAAGTGTGTGTGTGTGTGTGTGTGTGTGTGTGTGTGTAGGAGGCGGATGGGTAGGTGGGGAAAAATGTAGCCACCTGGATCACTACAATATCAGACTGTTAGGAAAGGCATATTAGTCCCCTGCAGAGTAAACATCATTCCGAATCCATTGGCACGGCTTTAATTGTAATGGAAATGAGATTTGTGCACACGAGGAGCTGGTACTGTGGCATTGTGCTACTGTCAGATCTCCTGACGAGTTAATGCGCGGTCTCCACGGAGCGGGAGCCTGTGATGAGCTGCAGCAGCCAACAATGCCTTCAGAACCCCAATACAGCCATACAAACTGCTAAAGTGTGCAACCTCGCATTCTGACACTACTCCACTACTCTTGACACTGACACAATCTCTGTCTGTCTGTCAGTCTGTCTCTTTCCTCATGACTGTAAGCGGATTGGACGTCTCTACAGAATATGAATATATGTATCTTTTTACTCAGCGCTTGATTAATCACCCCTGTTGTAACAAGGCTGTATTACAGCGATTAATTCAGTGTTGCCCTACACTGCTGTCTTACCTACTACTTAAGATTACTTATTGCAGTGAATACCAGCATGTGGGTAGAGCAATTATATAAGGCATTATGGTGAGTGCAAAAGGCTAACAATAATCAATGCAGGACGTAGAGGAGACTTGAGATATTGCTCATTATAAATGAGGCCGGGCCGTTTTGTGTCACAGCCTCCCCAGAGATTGCCAATAATCAAAGAATGAGCGGATGTGCATCCACGCCACACAGCAAACTTCTAGCTGCATTACTAATTGGGACATTTGCTGTAAGATGTTGAAGAATGCATTCATGAAGATTTTCAATCTCGATAATGTTCTAAAAGATACTTTAATACCAATATCACCTACTGTGCTACTATTCTTATTCAATATTTTTTTTAAATGTACAGTTCAAGTCACATTTGCATGTTCTTCATTATTTTTAGAGGTGTGATATCTAAAATCAAATGTTCTCAACTGTGCATTTTTTCCCCCTGCCGTTGAAGTTGGCCACGTGCTGCATTAATCTTTAAATAGTGCTGAATGAATATACACTGCATAATGTTTTCAGCAAACCCTCCCACACCCCACTCTACCTCACTCTCTCTCTCTCATGGCATGAAAGTGGAGGAGACCAGACAATATCAGGGGATTAGCACTGACCTTTGTAGTTCTGACATTCACCAATTTTACTTAATTAACGCCAAGCAGCCTGCCTCTGACCTTTTGTCATTCGAGCTGTCACTGGAAACCTTTCTGTTGACTTGAATAGCAATGCTATTTGTTAAAATAATCAGCAGGACTGGCTTGTGCAACTTCCCCAGCCTGGTCCACACAATGCACTGTGGCCATTATGAAAACGGTCATACACAACACACCGCAGAGAAGCAGACTGCTGATAAATATAATTTCCTTTCATTAACTATCATACACATTTGACTTGCGAGATGACAATATTTACCTATGGTTTTACATCTTCATGTCCACAGGAAAGAACGTGCTGATATGATTGTTACAGAAATGTTTGTGTGTGTGTGTGTGTGTGTGTGTGTGTGTGTGTGTGCACATGTGTAAGATGATCATCACCAATCCTGCAGTGCAAGTGTTTTTCTGATTGATTTCATTCCACGTGCAGCTATGCTGAAAGTAGGGCAGCTTATAGCCAAATACATCCAGCATGCTTTGCAGTAGGATTTCAATTAAGTCTGTTAAATACAGTTTGAAATCACCACTCATGTCACCATTGTTCACGGAGCTGTAAGATTACAGAGACATTTTTTGGTGTTAACGTTGAGGAACCAAGCCTTGCTGGGTGATGTTCTGTGTAAGCAAGGGAAATGGCATTGTTAAGGAGAGCTCATGTAACGGTAATATCCTGTCTAAATTGAATTTGGAGAACAATCAGAGCCATTAGGCCCCACACTGAGTGAGATGGAGACAGATAGTGCCATGTGCTTCTTAAAAGAGTAATGCTTTCCCTGCACTGAAACATCAGATTGGCTTTAATGTTGTTAATACACAAGCATGAAGGGGACATGGAAGGTTCTCCTGTGGGTTCTGATTTGTGGACATGAGGACAATAATATATGTGGACCGGGATGTTGCCTGGCCAGCCCCAAGCCCCACCCCTAAGAAATGTACATTATTAGTTTAAATCATCAATAGTTTTAGCTTGTTCATTCTTCATGATTCTACCATGCCATGATATCTTCAAACTGATAATTTACTGGGTTTGTACGGTGCTAGGACCTGGGAGAAGCTACTGTTGCTCTAATTCACCTTCACTTTGCTCTGTTACTGTAACATCAGTCATCAATGGTTGAGGTAGTGCCAGGATGTTGCCTAAAGCTTAAACAATAAACTGAAATGATAATTGTACTGCAGGTCATTCTCATTCTTTCTCACACACTTAAAAACAGAAACAAGCATGCGCAAACTCTGAAAATTATGCTACCAGTTAACATAGTGGTAAATGTACACAGTGGCACTTATTTTTGTCAAAACTTCAGAATATGACCACATAAGAAAAACTATTACAAAAATATTTTTGGTTAGAATATTTTACTCACATGGAACATTAATTATTATTATTATTATTATTATTATTATTATTATTATTATTATTATTATTATTATTATCATTATTATGATTTGTTTGTGTGCATTTCTGCATTTCAAGAAAAAAATAAAAAGTTAAAATTCTGCCACTTCTGCGAATAAGAAGCCATAAGAAGCCAATAGCATGATTTGTCCTAACTAATTTTTAAATATATATTTTCTATTTTTCACCTGGTGACCTGTAACATCAAACTGCTATTTAAAACTGCTTAAATTAATGGCTTCTAACATTTGTCAGAATAACAAAGGACTTTTAAAGAGAAAATGCACTGACACAGATACTAGACTATTACTCAAAATCTTTGGTTGCTAGAGAAGTCATTTAAACCCGAGATATTAATCAGGACCATTTTGACATAATTATATTGACCAATTGTCTGCACTGTTTTTATCTTCCCTAGTATGTCCTGATTCAGCTCATGTAGTTCCTGGGCAAGAAGTAATTAAATTCTGTGTGGCTATTTAAGTACAGGATGTAAATCACATGTGATGACCTTCAGAGTCACCAGATGATAACCTGGTTGAACACCTATACAAGAGTTTATACCAGTTTTTGAGACTTTATTCTCCACCACTATCAAGGATCGGCTTGGTGCAAAAAAGGTCCGGTTTTTAATTTCATTGTGCACTCGGCAAGTTATGACCGTTGGGAATAAAAAAAGACGATTTTTTCCAAATTTTTTCCCAATTATTTATTTATTTATTTATTTTGAAATTGCGAATATTAACATTGGCGGATCCACGGAACAAGGAATAAAAAAATGTAAAGCCTAAGATAGTAAAAAAAACATAACACAGTTGCACAACCTTTGGTTAAGTGCAAGGCCAGTTAGGTGGGAAGATTTAAACTGACTTATCTCTCATCCTGTGAGTTCTTGTAAATCTGAGTTTATTTTGAAAAAAAAAAAACTTTCATTAAATACAGGCAAGAAGAGGGAGAGAAAGTAACTGAAGATATCTAAGAGTGGTGACTCAACATGATGAACAATGGAACTTTTTGGTTAAGAATGTGAGTTGGAGTTGTTTATTTATTTATTTATTTATTTTTATTTAATTATTATTATTATTATTTGCTATACTGTATTAATCCTGCATGGGAAATTATTTTAATTAAATTATTAATAAATGTTATTATAAATATATATATATATATATATAATATATGATTATAATTTATATAAATTATAATATATATAAATATATTATAATAATTATATTTTAGTAAATTAGTTTAGTAAATGATTTTAATTATAGGTGCTCATTCATTTATCAGGCTTATTAAATAAATATGAAAAAGTGTTATCTCTTGAAAATAAAATGGAATCGGCTACAGTGTCTTTCTAAATCCATTTGCTTATTCCTGTATGCAAGTGTCAATATCCCTGCACAGGGTGCAATGATCCGGTGAATGTAAATATTGCCATCTTGAGGTGAGAGCAGAGCTATCTTTAAAGCAGAATGGTGACCATTAATACAGACATGGATGATGGGAGCAGTCACAAATTGGTACGTTTTAAGTAACTTAAAACATATCAGATGTAATCTTTCTCTCTACCTGTGTGTGCGTGAGTATGTGTGTGTGTGTGTGTGTGTGTGTGTGTGTGTGTGTGTGAGAGAGAGAGAGAGAGAGCGAGAGAGAGAGAGAGAGATTGTGTGAGAGAGTGTGTGTGAAAGAGCGAGAAAGAGAGTAAAATCTGCTACCCTAGATTTAACTTTCTTGAAAAACTGTATGCCTTCTTCCTTTTCTTACCACTTGATTTTGGACTTTTCTACTTTCTATGAATCGGTGTTGCTCTGCTTAGTTAGTCACGAGGTCTTATATTGTTAAACAAACACAGAACTAAAAAGAAGTAAAACAGGTGAATAAGTGACACTAAACCTGTGATTTGGGGTTGTTTTGCTGTGGAAACCTTTGTATTCAGACAAAATGAAGAGATAATGTAAAATAAAACACACTGGCTAAATCACTAATGAATGGGCACCTTTAAGTTTTCAGTTAAAATTAATATTGAATTTGAATTTGAACGATTTCTTAACTTTTTTACTTTTAACAGAGCAAAATTGCTCTTTGTCTGACTATCCTACAGTATAAGTAGCCTGCAATCTTTACTCATACTACATCATCTGGGTTATCGAATTAGATATATTTATAGATACTCTAGTCTTTTTAGTGTTTAAATGTCCAATAAATTTAAGTATGATTGGGTCTAATCTAAAACCAAATCAGCTGCTTATTTCCCACCGATTTTATTTTTCCAGTAAAGCTAAAGGGACTCTGTAACCAAATTATGAATACATTATCAGGAATGAAAAGATCATGTGTTCTAAACGGATGCAAAGGATGCAGCTCTACTGTTTTCTCTCTTTCTTTTCTGGTGTTTCCTGGGACGTGGTGGTAGGTTAATTTAGTAAAATAAAAATAAAAATCCTCTTGTGTCCCCTAGGCCACACCCTCTTTGCATTTCAATACAAATACAGGGTTGACTATGTGGCGCAGTAAACAGACACAGAGACATATTCAGGCTGTTGTACCTTGAAAAGTCACACAATTTATCTAGAATCAGTGTCTGTGTGCATTACTGTGTTGTCCAGTTCCTAATCAGCAAAATAAAATTCTGTCTTATTTGTACCGCTGGTGGTAAATTGCCCCCATTCCCCCTGAATGTAGGAGTGATTGTGAACATGTCCTTATCTTTAGGTAATGAGCTGCTGCCATTGATGTGTCCCTGTCTTCCCCCAACTCCTCTTGCTCTTTCTCCACTTTTCCCCCCCTCCTCTCCAAAAATGGAGACAGGGGACTGCTAAACTGGGTGTTTCGTCCTATTTGCTCATTATCACACTGGGTTCATTGCCAATAATAAAGATTTCTCAGGCTGCAAGACTTTTGAATTTAGAGGAAATTACATTGAGCAACAGGGAGCCTGTGGCTCTAAATGTTTAATTAGAGCTGATAAAAACAAGGGGATCAATCAGTGGCAGTGATCAGGGCCTGCAAGTGAAAAGCTGCAGTCGACTCCAACAGCAGCAGTTGGGTTTACTTCGGCCCTTACAAATAGTGCCATATGCTGCAGCATAGCAGACAGAACAGCATTTGTCCATCTGTAGGATGTCTTCTGAAAAGCTCTTCCACAGATACACAGAATACATAATCATTAGGAGTGGGCATTCTTTGAGGCAAGACCAAGCAAATGGTGGGTAAAATCAGCAGTAAAATCAATCAGAGCTGACTTGTCCAGTATGTTGTGTGGCCCATGGTTTTGAAAAGAATCCTTTCCAGTACTATGAGCTCTATGCTGAGGGGAAAACCTGTAAATGCTTAGTTACAAGTCATGGCCTCATTTTAAATTAAAATGGCATGTGTAACCGGAAGTAGGCATCGGCTTACAGTTGTCAGTTAAAGATTAGAAAAAAAATCACCTGGTCTGTTTCCATCCTTCAACTGTCGTATTTTGATGAGTGTGTGTCCTTGACTGACAGGAGTGGAACCTGGTGCAATCTTCTGCTGCTGTAGGTCATCCATATCAATGTCTGATGAGTTGTGTATTCTGAGATGCTTTTCTGCTTACCACAGTTGTAAAGAGTGATTATTCGATTTAGTATAAACTTCATGTTAGCTCAGATCAGGGAAAAAAATATGTTTATTCTACACTGGAGAGTCTGTTGTGTGTTAACATTCCAGAAGATCATCTGAGACCAAAAACTGCCATGCTTTAAGTCAAAGACATCACAATTTTCATTATTTTGGTGTTCATGTGAGCAGAAAGTGAAGCTTTGACCTGTATCTGCAGGATTTTATGCATTGCTTTGCTGCCACACGATTGAGTCACTGGCTAACTACATAAACATGTGTACAAGTGTTCCTATTAAAGTGAGTGATGAGGACATTTAAGAGTAGAAGTCATCAGTCATTTTGTAAAATATTGCTAACCAAGCAAAATAATTCAGTAAGAGGTCCATTAAATAGAGGATCAGAAAAGAAATCAAGATCTTGGAATTCTAAGGTTTTTTTTTAATGTACTAAGCCATAAATGTTTAAAACAAGATACATAGATAGATAATAGATAGATAATAAGATAAGATACAATACAAAAGAACATACAATTTTCAACTATCTAAAATTATTTTATGCAATATTTTGATCTAGATCTAACTGTTTGCAATGTAAATATATCTTCAATGAATTCAGTGAATCAGGTGGAAGAATTATTGGATGCTGGGGCTGAACGGACGTGTCCCAATTCAGCTCCGTTTTAAATTTCCTGCTACTTTAGTCTTGTTGTTTCTTTTTCACTTTTAGTATCTTAGCAGTAAACAAATGTCTTTATGAAGTATGTCTAAAGCTAGGAGTGTTAAAAATACAAAAAAAAAACATGAACAAACTGCCGGGTGAGGAGACAGAGTCGGATGATAGCTGTGTGACGAGCGGCGGCCATGATGGACCATTTGCATTATCACAACAAGAACTCAAGGAAACCCTCACAAGACATCTAAAGGAACAATCTGAGTCCATTCATGACAAGAGAGTTACGTGACAAAAACAATCGTCTACAGACCGAAGTGGTGATGTTGAAGACACAGCTCTCTGAGCTTAACGCAACGGTTGAGGAGAATGAGGAAGTTATTGAAAATTTGAAACAATATATGAGGAGAGACCTGCTGGAAATTCATGGTGTCCCGGCTGCACCTCTAGAAAGTACAAACGATTTGGTGATAAAAGTAGCAGCCCTTGTTGACCCCGAACTCCAGTTGGAGGATAAAGATATTTCTATAAGCCACGGTTTACCTTCGGGGAAAGGGCGAAATACTGCACCACCGATTATTGTCAAGTGTTGCCGCTGAGATACCAGGGACAAGATCTACAGTACGAGGAAAGAGCTAAGATCTAAGACAGGTTTCCCAGAGCAGCAAGGATTCCCAGAGCAGCATAGCTTGTATATATATGAAGGCCTGACACGCAAAGGATGGGAACTGTTGTCTGAAGTAAAAGAATTCCAGCGAGTTAACCATTTCAAGTACGTTTGGACAAGAAATGGCCGTGTCCTTTTATGCAAAGATGACAGCTCTAAAGTCTGTTCCTTCACCAGCTTGGCAGACTTCAGAGACTGCAGGGAGCCCTATAACCCTTGAATGAACTTTAGGATAAGTAAACTCAAATACTTTTATTTTAGATAATGGCTGCTGTAGGCTTTAAAAATATCGATCTAGTTTTGCCTTTTTCTCATCTTGATGACAATTCTTTCAATGTCGCTCTTTACGAGCTTGTTCATGGTTCTATAAATTATGATAGTGAGCGACTTAATACATTGTTGTTAAATCCCATTGACCAAAATTCTAGGCCTAATCAATTTTCTCTAAGTAACCTCAATCCCGATACTCATTTTCCTATATGTCCTCCTCCTAGTGAATATTTTATCGAATCCAAAATCAACAATAGAGTGTCTTCTATGCTCAAAGTCGCATTTTCTGTTTTTCACGTAAATGCAAAGAGTTGACTAGGTAATTTTGATCAATTTAAGCAGTTATTGAGCAATTTTAGAACACCATTTACGGCGATAGGTGTTTCTGAGACTTGGCTCAAACCAATGATCTCGTAGACATTCCTGGCTATGCTTTCCTATAGGATCACTGCACCGGTAAATCTGCCAGTGGGACCGGAATTTATTTAAAAGACAATTTACAGTTCAAAATTTATTCTGAAGGAAATTATTCGGATCCCGAAGTGACTGAGTCACTCTTTGTTGAAATCAGTGTCCCTCAAGGGAAAAACATCATAGTTGGTTCTGTATATCGGCCCCGAATCATAATGTCAATGCTTTTCTCGATAAGTTTAACGATATACTTGATAATATATCTAAAAGTGGAAAACATTGCTATGTAACTGTCGATGATCACTCTACTACTGAAGATTTTGTTGACAATCTTTTTTCCCATTTTTTTGTTCCATTAGTTGATAGGCCGACTCGCATTACAGCCCATTCTGTGGAGCTCATTGATGATATTTATATCATCTAGTTCGAAAATGCTTTAATGGGATTGTTATCAACGACCTTTCTGATCATCTACCAGTTTACCCCTCATCCAGTTATGGCTGGAGGGGTATTTTTGCTGGCTTGGCGGGCGGCCGGGCGGGCGGGTTTAGCGTGACAATTTTTTCCCGGCCGTTGCTTGGCTCATGCACAGGCCAGCTTTCTGGAATTTTGCGTAGGCACTCCCTATGACCTAAAACTGTGTGTGGGGTAGCTAATTTGCATATGTGGCCTTTGACCTTGGCACAGTGACCTTAAACATATAAAATTTGTCCTGCGCTTCAGGCGTCCTGGCTGAGAGGTTTCGACGTTCTATAGAATGATTTTTGTTTTTGAATGTGACAACTCTTTTGTGCCAAATTCCAATCGCAATTTTCACTAACATTGGTCTTAATCTTGCCAATAAGATATCTCCCGCTAGTAGTTTCCTTGGCGATCGTACTGCTGAGTCGATTATCTTAAAACCCACTAATGCATTAGAATTAACTAACATTTGTAATTCATTAAAACCTTGAAAATCTGTTGGTCATGACAATATAATGATTTATATAATTGATTCTGTTATCAATGTTTCTCTTTTTAAGGTTGAGTTTCCCAATAAACGTTTATCAGTAAATTAATTTTCCATTTTCAAAGCTGATGATCCCCATTATTTTCTAATTACAGACCCATATCTCTCTTGGCACTTTTTTCAAATTCTTTGAAAATGTAATGCATAATCGTATCACTGAATTTTTTGAGCGCCTAGACATTTTTTATATGAATCAGTTTGGCTTTTGCAAAAATCATTCTATGGTGCTTTCTCTAATTCATCTTGTTAATAAAATCGCATCTGCCATTGATAGAAATGAAATTACAGTTGGCGTTTTTTTCGACCTATCCAAAGCCTTTGATACTTTAAACCATCAAATTTTATTTTCCAAACTGGATCACTACGTTACACTACTGGATCTGCTCTAGAATGGATTAAAAGTAATTTAAAAGACCGTTTACAATATGTCGTAATCAATAACACCTGTTCTTATGAACAGATTTTTAAGGTGCGAGGTTCCTCAGGACTCTATCCTTGGCCCTCTATTTTTTGTACTGTATATCAATGATCTTCTTGAACTCTTGAACTCTCTTCTCTTCAATGAACTCTTTATTATTTGCTGATGATACCAGTATTTTTTTCTCTCATGCTGATTTAGGTAATATTACTGATGTTCTTAATTATGAGCTTGATAACCCAAGTCAATACCTACGGGCAAATAAGCTTTCTGTTAATATAAGCAAGACAAATTAGTTATTGCCCTTACAATTGCCCTTACAATTTTTTTTTTTGAAGTAAAATAGAATATTTTTACTTCAGAAAAAAATTGTAAGGGTAATAACTAATTCAGATTTCCAGGCCCATTCTGCTCCTCTATTCTTCCAGCTAAAAATTCTAGATATTTTCAAATTGAATTCTTTTTATATTGAAAAATTTATTTTTAAGTACTACCACCAGCTCTTACCTCAAATGTTTTCAAATCTTTTTATTACTAGCCATCAACTACATAACTACAATTCTGTAGGTATGTTCAGTGTCAAGGTCCGTAACTTTTGCTATTTCAAATTTTTCAAGGATCTTAAGTGTCATACAACTGAAACTTGGCTTTTTGAGATTTCACATAATAACACATAATACAGAAAAAGTATACTATTCTGAGATGCATCATTTTTAAGATATTGCAACATGAATTTGGCATGGTTACAGACACTACAGCATTTTAACAGAAACACTGTCACTAGTAATTTTGGGATAAAATCCATAATTTTGAATGGATGTCTTGAATTCAGCCAATATGTATTACAGGTTACGTGTCTTTATAATATGACAACAATTTCAGCATCAGCACTGTTGATGAAATATGAATAAATTGCATTTAAAACTTTTGTGGTTTTTTTTCATGTGAGACATAACGTTGAAAAACTGCCATTTTAGTGGAACATATAAAACCATATCCACAAAACTACTGATGTTAGCAACTTGAATTTTTCAGGAAAGCAAGATTGTCACCTTCCACATAGGAAAAACTTCATAATATATTTTTATGGCAAACTAATTCTCTGTAATAGAAGCATAACATGAAATTTTTTTTTAAATCAGCACCAATACTGTGTTTTACTGGCGAACTAGCTCTGCATCAAACACCTTGAAGCTGTGCAAAAAATGATGTTGTAATCCTGAACCTGAACAAGTCTGTTTTCTCCACAGTCGAAAGGGTCACCGCCCTTAGCCTTGCAGTTGCCCTGTATCCATCTCTGTTCAATGGGCTGTGGTGAAAAGGTGGAACCACTGGGTGCACAAAAGAGTCCTTCAGGGTCTGCAGAAAGAACAAAAAGGCCAATCTATATAGAAACATCTGCGTCACTTCTAGCCTTGCAAACAAAATGACAAGCAGGAGAAGTGAGAAGAAGCCTGCTCCAGGAGAAAATCTGTTACAGAACAGTCAGTAACACCACCGCACTCTTTCAATGTGTTGAACATTCCCTCAAATTTTAAATAGTTTAAAAGTGAATTAAACAAATATACTGTACATCTGATGGAGCAATAATGAGTGAATGGATTGAGAGGAAGCGGGAGGCATAGAAAAAGAGTGGGAGAGATAGCAGACAGATCAGCATGTTAGTCACAAGGGCTCCTGTAAGTGATGGTGATCTGAGTGTAAATCTCCTGAGTGTTATGTTTCTGTCACCCCTCGCCTGAGTGATTCATGGATGGCTTCTGGTAAGAGCCGTCATGCAGCCCTCACCACATTGCTTCTCTGCAACAATTAACTACCCACTCACAAACCCAAATCACCCTCCTGTTACCTTCAAAAACCCACAGTGCAAACATCACCACAACAATCAGGAATCAGGGCTGCTTACTCAAGGTAAGTGAGACCAAAATATAAAGGTTGCTTTGCCAGTGTAGCAGGTAAGAATATTACTAACCCCGAGACAAAGTCTATATTTTAGCTAATTACTATAATGGACAAATCATTAGCCCCATGTGTGGAACAAGTACATTCTGTGTTAGGGGTTTTACATTCGAAGTTGGTTGTTGGAAACAAGGGGAGAACAATAACCAGTTGATTTAGAAACAAACATTTTCATTTGCTATGTAGCTATATGTTGCAATATATTATAGTAAATTCTACTTAGTCTGAATTGAAGTGCATTCTGCATTACAAGCAGTGGCACATTCTGGCTGACAGTAGTATAATTTTTATTGTTTGGATTAATAAGCATGCACTGATTATCCTAAAACATTCATAATTATGGGGAAATGCTATTTCCCCCCTCTTTTTGAGATGGGCACCATGTCAGATTAGCTAATCATAGTGCCATAAATTCCTCAAGAGTGGCAACACTACAGGTTTGACCTCAACCAATCATCATACATGTCTTTGGATGTCTTCATGGAGGAGGGTCAAGAAATTGCCAATCATGGCTACAGAAGTCAACATCAATGAACGCCTCATCAAAGAATGCTAGACTTTTTGTTGGGGTGTTTTGGGGCATCCCAAATGACCCATTGCTGTTCTTTGATTATGTCACACTTTAAAGCCTCTTCGTTGTTCCTAATGCTGGAATTATGTGGTCATGACAAAAGCATGTTAACGAGCCCAGCATTAATAATATCAAGAGAGAATACCAATGCTAAACCTATTCATATAGTTAACAATTATGCACTGCAGGCGAGGTGGATATCCCTGAATAGTCTTTCAGACAGAACATGTAGTTCAGTGACATCCACAGAGCCTGAGGCTAATAATTATTTTAGTAAATACAACATGGGTACATCAACACAAAAAACACACTAAAATGAGATTGTCGTTGTTGCTGTTATTGTTATTATTATTATTATTATTATCATTATTATTATTAGTTCTTACATATTTTAACCATGACATTCAGGTGAGCTCTGTGCTCTGAGCCAAGCTAAGCTGCTGGTATATAAAAAACAATAAATTTGGAATTTGATGAACATATTTTTTTCCCAACCATACCCAACTTTATCGGGAGGTCATTGGGATTTCATTCTCTCTGTGTTGGTGGAAGAAGCCATCATATATAGTAAGTGCCAAGCAGAAGAGCGGTTACCGGTCGAGTCTTCCTTCTGACCCAGCGCTTAACATTAGCATGCTTACCCTCGCTGGTCAGCTCTTTTGTAAATTCTACACTTATTCCATAAAAAGCAACAGTTTAGTATCAAATTATTTGATGGTATGTATATTTTTATTAGCAAGAATTGGGCATTTTCCCCACCAAACATGACATTATCAGCCTGCTTCGAGGAACAGGCCTCAAAGAAGTGGAGGTACAGCAAGCAGATAAGACTCCCTTCTAGCCTAACCAGCTAGGGTTAAAGGCAAGAAAAACGGTCTAAAATGATATTTTTATGCCTTTTTTTCCATTTTAAAGCCTGATAATGATGACGCCACTTGCTCCAAGTGACCGTGACAACCTTGTCTCCATCATTTTCATTCAAGCATTATCCACTCTCAATAATGTTTTTTTTTTTTTTTTAAATCCTGAGATAGCGAACCAATCAGGTCACACTGTTTCCATGTAGTATATACTTAAATATGCTGGATAAGAGGACAGAGCATGTATCATAGCCCATAGCAATAATGTTGACCAGTGGCTTGTTGGTTGTAAAAATGTAGCTCCACATACATAAACAACATTACGATAGCTACTTTTTTTTCCCTTTTTCATTTAGGTATCCAGGACGATCCAGGATTATCTAATGACTTGGTCATTTTGCAACTGTCTGTCTAGTGCTCATTACGGTATTTAAAACCAAGTATGAATTACATGTGTCAGGTATTGGTACATGACTATTTAATTGTATTATGTTCCAATGTAATACTGGGGACGTGAGTGTTTGTGTGAAGGAATTGCATTGCGGAAAGCAGATGGCAGTCTTGCAGAAGTCTGTATGAGTGCAATTCTGTCACCCTCAGCCCACTTGTCCAGTGTCAAGTGTCACAGAAACCAGCAGAACACTTCAACACTTCATGTGTCACTGAACTGGCCACGCTTCAACTCAGTCTCCATCAACTGCATAAATATCTGAACATTCAAGAGTAAACTTGAGTAAATGTGCCAAAAATAATCGCATACAAGCAAGCGATGCAGAAAGGAAGAAGTAAACACCCCGAAAATATAAACAGACAAGCAGACTGGCTGGGAATGGACTTCTTTTTGGACGGAAATCAAGCCAAATAAGTTAACATTATGCAGCACCTTTTTCCACAGACGGCTTCCTGGAACTTGTACGCATTTGTATGCATGCAAATCTGTTCTCAGTGATCCAGGTTGCAGAGTGGAGCAGCACAGGGGAGAGATAAATTAAGAGCTTCTTTTCTCTTTAGCTCTGGTCTCGCACATTTTGATGTGCCATGTCTTATGAAATGATCAAATCTCAAAGCAAGGAGAGGGCAAAAATGGTGCATTACTCAATGGGGCTTCAAAAAAAGCCAACGATTTTGAAAGATTTCAGGCATTTACTTGTGTGCATGATATTTGTGTTGTGGTGGTAGTATCTAATTTCGAAGCTAGTTCAGCTCTTGAGATTGTGGCATTTAGTATTTTGTCACGTTCCAAACTTCTACTCGCCCACACTCGCCCACACATATACAAAAACACACATTGCGGTATAATTTAGCACCATGCACATGCACACACACGCACACATACACGCGCACACACACACACACACACACACACACACACACACACACACACACACACACACACACACACACACATGCAAACAACAACCCAGTTATGTTTACACAAAGCTTCTCTACATGGCTCACGCTGAGTGCTGACAGTCGAGCAGGCTTTTCTCCTGTGGAGCAGATCCAAGTGCTGACGGAGTGCTTGCAAGATACACAGACACACACATACATCCCCTCTGAGATTGGTGTTAATTGGATAATGAAGCTGTACTGGGGGCAGAGAAGGGCACAGTGGGAACCAGAGTGTGCCCTATGTTTTAGGACTATGATTTCCCATCGCTCTCTCTTGCTCAGCCTCCATGAGTCAGAGTCATGAGTTGCAGCAGAGGTCAATCTCTGGGCCAATTTATAGGCTCAGGACTCAAATAGTAGGGAAGTATCCTGTCAGGTTTAAGCTCACCGCTCATAAATATCTGGTGGCGTGCAATAATTTTTCTTTGTCGGTATTGACAGACGGATGGCAGGATGAGATTGGCCCTTGGCGAGTCTCTGGACGACAGCCAGCCAGCCACAACTGATAGGTGACAGCAACTCAGAGTGCTTTCCAGGGGAGAAATATATATCTCATGTGTCCACTGAGATCTGGAGCTTACCATAGCCAAGCTTTTTATATGCACTGCCACACGTCATGCTTTTTGGGCTCTCCCCCCAGCACAAATAAGTTGCTCTAAACAACTTTTAATCAGCTTTTTGTTCAGTGTGCGTAGGGTGCATTAGAGGCACTTGTGTTCAGTGTCCATTGAAACACTAAAACCCACTGGGGTGGCAGCTTTTCCAAACAAGCGCTCCCTTTTTAATAACTAGCAAATAATTTGCATGAGAGAGAATGTAATTTGCATATCTAGCTGTAGTATGCATTGACTGCTTATACACAAATATATACACATGCACACTGAAATGTACATAATACAGTACAGTACATACTTGAGAGAGATGTTATTTAAAAAATTTTTTTTAAAACCTTTGTAGGTGAGGAGCACACAAATACATTTCAGTCCCTATCCTGGTCCCTATCTTGTATGCATTTTCAACTTATACCTAGCCTAGGTGGCTCTATATGACACAATTCAATTCAATTCAGTTTTATTTGTATAGCGCTTTTTACAATTAACATTGTCACAAAGCAGCTTTACATAGTAA
>JBCNYH010000001.1:26244490-26254639 GCA_039654325.1 Tandanus tandanus
ATATTTATTTATTCTCTTCAAGGTCATGCATGTTCCCCTAGGTGAGGAAAGCAGTGATGCAACAGCCTGTGTTTACTCATACCTTATAAAACCCCAAAAACATTGTCAGACTAAACTTTTCTGAGCAGCGTAGAGCAACTACTGTAATTATTCCTTACCCAGGCATTACCCAGACAGCTTCCTCATCTGTTAAATAACTCCTCTTTTTGAACTGGCTTACTCTTTAAAAAAAAAAAAAAAAAAAATTAATTTATTTTTTTTGAATTGGCTTACTTATCTTTGGAAGGAAACTGGTATTTGATGAGTGTTAGCTAGATTAAATTCAAGCCAAAGTACAGTGGGTAGGATTGAAAAGTGCGTGTCAGCAATGATGGCCAGGAAGTTTATGATTAACTAATAAGACCAAAGTTGAATGGGCGACATCAGCAAGGTTCTTTGACCTCTGTTTTTACTCGATAGTCCTTATTACTTGATGCTACTGGTCTGTACAAATTGCAACTGGTCCCTAAATGTTCATGTGTTTTCGGGGGCGAAACATGCGTTAAAAAACAGCACAAATTGTCTGACAATGTATTTTATTCCAAGACATGTAGAATTTGGCACCACTCTTAGCCACTATAAACAAAAGTATAAAATATGAAAAAGTGAAATATGGACACAACTTGAAAGCTCCTTTAATAAATTAGTATATACGCTATGCTACAGGTAACCTCAATGATTCAGACTGAGGGTTACAACAGCCTGACTGTTCATCATTTTAAAGCAAACTTAGCTAATTTTAGAGCAATTGTTTTGAGCAATTTTAGACTTTTTCTTCAAGCTTGTTGGCAGCTTCTGAACGTGGCGGTGTTACTGTTGATACCCGTAGCAGTGCTGGTTGCATGGCGGCTGTCAAACCTGCAGCCACTTCACAGTGAGGCTCTGGAGTTGGCTCAAAACATTCTTCAGTAAAATGGTCACTACACATAACGGAATGAATGCTGGGTGCTTTCAGGTCTGCCCGTGCTCGTTTAACTCATTTAATCCATTCATCACACAATTTTGCCGGATCGGTCGGTCGGTCGGGTTAGGGGAAACACCTAATAAATCGACCGCATGGTTCTGTGTGTACACTGCTCGCAATCATTTGGGTTTACAAGCTTCCTGCAGCATCATTTCCCATAAGTCATTGCGCAGAACACATACTTTAATAATATGCTGGGCTTTGCTCAGTGTAGCAGCCTTTAGTCTTAAGAGCCACAGTGGAGGGTCTCTACCAGGTGTTTGTGTTTATTCGTCTCAAGTCTTTCAAACAGCGTGAACACTATAAAAAATAAATACAACCTTTTTTTTTTTTTTGCTGTAAATATGTCAACAAAGACATGAATTTACAGCACAACACTTTCACTATTTCACCCAAAGCTATGCAGTTGTGAATATATAAGCACATAGCTTAAACCTTCAACACCGCGGCAGCAATGATGACGACACCCACGTTTAGGCACGTAACAACATTGTTTTTTCACTTTTTAAGGATTTTAGGGTGCGGGTTCACACTGCAAGTCCTGCATTTTCTACTCGCCATTACGGACCAGTGGTTTTTATAGTTAATTCTTCCATATTTTAACCATTACAGAGGCAGGTCTGGTGAGCTCTACCTGCTCCAAACAGAGCTGAGCTATTAAAAACAGAGCTGAGTTTTTAAAACCATTCAGAGTTTTATATACTACATGGAAACATAAAGCAAACTAAATTGAGATTTTTATAGGTAATTTTTACATATTTTAACCATTACAGTGGAAGGTCGGGTGAGCTCTGCATGCTCTGAGCAGAGCGAAATGCTGTGTAACTAACTGCATAACATGCCCATAATATGTTTTATCCTCATTCAAAGTTTTAGTATATATTACACTGAAACACAAAAAAACAACCTAAAACTAATTTTTTTGTGATGCTCCAAATGACTGGGACAAACGGCTATTGACTGTAATTTTGTTTTAAGCATTATCCACTTAGGATAATAAGCAGTTACTGAATGAGTTGAGGTATGATATTTAGAAATAAAAGATGGACAACACCCTCCGAAACGGAATAATTCTCCATATCATACAATTCAATTCTGTGATTGTTTAATAATTCATTAAAAATTTTCAGAGTAGACAGTAACATTACTATATTGTGCATGCCAGTTGTGCAATAATCGTTCAACTTATCCAATAATGATGCAATAATTCGGTTTTCTGATGGAAATGATGCAATACCAAGAAATATTTGATGATTTTTCACCTATCAGAAATGATAAAATCTCTTGAATGAATAATAATGTAATTTATTCCCCAGTTAGTAGACCAAACAAATTGTTCCATTCCTGTGCAGCGTACGCTCGTTTTGCTTATCTTATTAGAAATAAAGAAATGTTGAAGCTAAAATATGGAGGCTACAATGCAAGGTGCAAATACTTATGTTGTAACTGTGTTTGTGGAGACAGCAGGTAACCACTAGGGCAGGAAGTATCACCTGAATAACTTTTTTTCTTGTTTCTTGCGTGCCATGAGCTGTGGCAGCACACTGAGTTAGCCCCCCCTTAGTTGAAGGCTGATAACCCACGTCTGTATTGTCTTAATTGCAGCAGTCCTGTGGAGACTAAAGCTGCAGCTGCAGTTAACAATTCTGGCATATTTAGCAAGAGCTGGTACCACACTTAGTAAGCGCACAAATTTGATTGGCAAGCATGTCTGCCATATGTTCCAATGATAGGGTGGCTAGCATTCTCAATTAGTCTAACTTAACATTAATGAATTATGTGATGTGCTTGGGGTTTAGCGAGCTTTATTAAGAGTTCGCCATTAGACCGAGAACCTTAGTGTGTGTGTGTGTGTGTGAGGATGGTGGATGTGTTCCAGGTGGCCTGCTCCCTAGTGAGACCACATCGGATCATTCTGTATTTTACCACCTTGAAAATATTGGTTTGTTATTGTTGTTTCCCTTTGCTTTTAACCTAAAACTACTCACTGACAGGTCTTATACCATGTGGTGTCTAGGCTGCACAGAACTGGTGGTGGTGGTGATGGGCAGGCGGTGGTGGTGTTGGATTATGAACCATGAGTTAACCTTGGGAAATGAAAGTGTGACTGTGCCCATTTAGAGCTCTCTCAAGGCAGACAGTAGGCTGTACTATGGCTTGTGCATTCGGATGTATCTGTTTAAGCCAATGCTTTTTTCACCTCTTTTTTTTATTTTTTAACAGAGTGAAGTAATATACAACGTACAAAACACATACAGCAGAAAAATAGGAAGAGGGCACTAATAAATCTATTCTGATCTCTCTCTCTCTCTCTCTCTCTCTCTCTCTCTCTCTCTCTCTCGCTGTGAGTGAACCTGTGTGTCCATCTGGTTGTGGGAATGGTAGTCTATGTAAATAATAATTTCCAGTAAACAAATACATTAATATTGAAAATACAGAATAATGATAATGATACTAGTCTATTGAATCAAGAATAGTGGGGGGTGGAGGATATAGAGGAAATGTAAAAGTACTGCTATCCCTTCTACTACTACTCCTATAATAATATCAATAATAATAACAGCAAAAACACTACTAATATAAGAGAAACAAAAATGTATTCTTTCATGGGACATCAGGGAGAGTGAACGCAGGGCACGGGGCACTAAGCCTTTAAGGCCCCCCTGCCCCCCACCCCTGAACACTCTCCCAGGCCTTCACCCACATGCCACGATTACCCTATTCTTTTTTCCTCCCTTTTTTACATTTTCACAGGGATGTAACCACTGGCTTAGACTTAAGGTGCACAAATGTGAATCCTGCATCATGGCTCATTAATCACTCAGAAGACAAATCATTTATTTTAGTGGTTAGTAGATAAGTTGTTGGATATCCCCAAAGACCACATAAAAAACAACAACAACAGAAAAAGGACAATTGAAATATATTGGTAGAATGAAGTCACAGATCTAGTGTGTGAACAGCAGGGAATGTAGAAAGAGAACTCATTAAACACTAGAAAAAAGCACACAATGATCACCAGACACAGCTCATCAGAAAGCAAAACGAAAATTCTTTCATTTTTATTTGTTTCAGTAGATAGTTAAGGGTGCAACAGGATTCATTTTGGACACTTTTATTTACATTTCACCTGTTTCTCATTTTCAGATGATTAGAATTTATGGAATGAAATTGTCTCGATCTCCAGAGTTAATACTCAAATAAAACCATATTTTGCTTATTGAAACACGTCATCATGAAATATTACTGCTCATTATCAAGTTGTCTCACTTTCCATTTCAGGCAATAGACCTAAAGTTTAATGTATGAGCCTACTGTAATGTTTGCTTTCAAGGGATTCACTGGGTGTGAATGGAAGGCAGTAAACATATAGATCTTTGGTTATACTGTACGGTAGCTCCTTTGATATTTTCTCATTATTATGGCATACTAAATCCAGTAAGGTTGCATATTGATCAAAACAGAAGTGTGCTGTATGCCTTAGTAACAGCACAACCTAAACGCAGAAAATATTATGGTTAAGTCAATATTAGATTTATTTCATATTTCACTTTAAGCACCATTGCTGGAAATAAAGTACAATAAAGTATATATGAACACTGCTATTCATTTTAAACCTCTACAGTTTTCTAATCTTTAACAAGAAGCCTCAGCACCTTCTTAAACACCGTACAATGAAACTCTGCCCTTATAAATGCAATTATATGTGTGCCATTTAAACCATTTGCACATGGTCTTTCACCTTTAAAGAAGTTAGGTTCATTAGGAAGTGTAATGGTGTTGGTTACACTGAAGATAAAGGGAGATGTTTATCACTTGTCCACATCACAAGGCTTTCTGCAGGTTAATATGAGTAAAGATGGTCCCGGCTTCATGCTGGGGGGCTCTAATGCAACCTTTATGGAGAGCAGAGGGAAGCAAGTCAAGCCTTTCATTAGCATCTTTATTCAGGGAGTAATGACAACAGTGACGTGACCTTCGGCTCCCCACTGCACTTAAGACCGGGACTAAATGACTCCTGTCTGCCATTGAAAATGGCTTTCTAAATCTCATAATAATTGCCATCTCTGGAGCAATTAAAGCCTCCATTTTTCTGCAGTCCTGTCAGATGTCTTATTTTAATATCCACCCGCACTCCTGAAAGCGCTAAATGTAGGGCCCTTTTGTGTGTGTGTGTGTGTGTGTGTGTGTGTGTGTGTTAATTAAAATCCTCCTGGATTGCTATTAGAGTTCATTAAAAAACCCACAGCAATACAGCATTTAAACAAAGAGGTATGACTCCTCTGGCAGACCTCAGTGCCACTCCAAGGCTGCTTTTGCAGTAGATGTCTGGAACTGTGACAGCAGATTGCTCTGGAATAAAATTTCATAGAATATTGCGGAAGTGTTTGGCCACTCAAAAGGCTTGCATGTCACGGTACTCACCAATTATGCCTATGCAGTTTTTCATCTCCACATGAGGTTTGCAAACTGTATTTCTATCATAATGTTGATCTAGTTTAAGGAGGAAATTTAATCTGTGTTTTCTTTGGATATGTGATTTACAGGTAAACTGTTTTCTGGTCCAGTTTTGCTGACACAGACAAAACACATCGGAAAATAATCAGTGAGTTTAGATAAGAGTTGTTAGAGAGTGTAATGTGCCATGATTGGACAGTTTAGTAACATTGCAAACATACTGCATCAACGCCAAAAGTTCTGGCAGTATCAAAAGGCTTTTTAATAAAATCTTAGTGTGACCTTGGTGTCGATGCTTTTCTGAAAGCCTGCACACTGAGTTGTAAAGCTAACACACATGCTAGTAAGAAAGTAAATCAGTAAGTTTAATTTTAAAGTACATTCAAAACAATGATCTTTGACCAACATGTTGCACAAAAGTCTAAATTCATGTATTTTTACCAGTTAATGATGTTGACTTTTTAGACAAGTACATATGCAGGCATGCAGTACTTGTGCTATGTAAACATGTGCTAATGGATTAAAAATGATTAATTCAATATTTAATCATTATTTATTTACCGAACTGCTTACTCCTACCAGTGTTGCGGGGAGGCTGGAGCCTATCTCCGCTGACTCTGGGCGAAGGCGGGGTACTCCCTGGACAGCTCGCCAATCCATTTCAAGGCCAAAATAAAAAAAATGTTAGCTCACTAATAATTGGCATGATTGGTGATAATTCAAGTATTAAGCAAGTATTAGCATTTCATGTTTTCATATTTTTAAATGACCATTTTGAAATAGTAAGGAATTGAGTAGAAATGCAATTTTTATATGCATATCTATAACAGCTATTACACGAAGGGATTTTTGTGTTTTTCCCTGAGTCCCGTTTTCTGCATGATGTAAGTAGAGCGTAGTCATTGTCTTTAACCCCAGGTCTGTTATTAGAGGATCTTTATCTTATAATCTGACATGGAGTAAACATTATCCTGTAGCCAAGATTTTATTGGGATCATCTTGTACAGTGTGACAAGTCGTATTCTAAAAAGTCTGCTGTAATTGCACAGTGTAAAACCAGCTTCAGGAGTATAATAATAATAATAATAATAATAAAAAATCATATGACTTAATTGAGAATACAGTTCCCCAAGACTGGTTGTGGTCTTGAGTGTGTAATTAACCCATGCTTCTGTGATTTTCCGTGGATGTTCACTAAGTCTATTTGACATTAAGCTGGACATGGTGCGAGACTTTCATAATGCCTGTATGCACCCCTCCCTGCTATTAGTGTACAGAGCAGCACATCACATGGCACAGAAAGGTGGTAGAAGAGTAATTGCACCCCTGGCACAGTTGAGTCAGATTGCTCTTTTAATCATTCCAAGCTGCTGAGATGAGCCTTTGGCCTGTCACAGAATCCTGTTTGCTGATAAACGAAAGCATGCGATGAGACAGGGTCATAGAGCAAGTGCAGACTCACTGACTCTACTACTCCACTGCACAGTGTATTGCCTACTCATCATCCAGTCTCACAGGGGCTAGCATGCACTCAACTGATCACACAAGTCCTTTGTTTTCTGCAATCGCTACTGGCAAATTCAGTCAATAGATTTCATAGCCCAGGGAACCTCACTTCAGCCTGCTTGGTTACACACCCATGGCATGTGTTGCAATTTGAGCCTGTTTCGGTTCCACTCCCTCTCTCTCTTTCTCTCTCTCTCTCTCTCTCTCTCTCTCTCTCTCTCTCTCCCTCCCCCTCTCTCACACACACACACACACACTCACACACTGCTCCACTGAGAGCAAATAAAACCTTGGTCATCAAGCCATGATTTCTTTACAGATCATTTACCTTCTGCCTCTGTGCTAATTGTTTTTCAAGGCTCAACATGGCCAAGGACCATTTCAAAGGCCAAATAATGAGGCTTTGGCACATTTGCCAGGACCAAATCAAACTGGCTTACGGAGTGCCTGGTTTGTCATAGTGCTCTTCTGTGAGTGGCTGCCGGCAGAGGGGAGGAGTCACAGTCTTATGGACAGGAAAGCTAGCCTTAAAATAATGTCTAGTGAGCTCCCGATAACAGGAAAGGGAAGTTCGATGGAACTGGCTAGATTCCATCTACATGGCTCTAAAAAGGAACAGCAGATGCTTAGAGGGTTTTTGGTAACCCTGTCATGTTAACACCTTATTATGACACCACTAGAGACAACAATGACAATTTTGCCATAACAAATTGATTTTCAAAATATTCATTCTTATTATTATTCACCTCATTATATTTCACCACATTTATATGACATTTGTTATCTTGGATGATTCATAGCAAAAAGAACTGATGTTTTTTTGAGTTGTGACACTTTAGTCTTCTTATTGGTGGAGGGCACAAGGTCAGGCTTAGGTTGCTTATTAACAAGACTGTTTTTTTTTTAGCTGCACTCGTGAGCAGAGTACCATAGTCATGGAAGATTGCGAGGATGGTTGTCCTGTGTCTGTCCGGTGTCCAAACGTGGCCACCACAGGAAACCCAATAAGGCTGCCGCCTCACTGAGTTGATGCTGATAGGCTGTTACGTATCACTGGCCTGCATGAAGACGAGCAGCAATAAGTAAATTAATTAATAAATATATACATACATACATACATACATACATAAGTAAATAAAAAGATTTATTATTAATAATGAAACTGAAACTTAAAAAATAGAGGCTCATACACCACTGCTCAGACTCGTGCAGAATAAAAAAATGCAATCTTACTGACAGGACATGAACTTGTTAAATGGACACTTAACCTAACAAAACAGATAATGCAAATGAAAGCCTAAATCAGGTGGTGGAATGAAAGGAAAGGTGCTGAAAACCAAAATCCTATCAATAGGGACATCTATAGGGAGCACTGCATTTAGGCAATTGGTTAATTCTTTATATCAATCTTTAGTTCAGTGTAGTTTATATTGGATATAAAATAGGTATTAAGAAAAATGTTGGCTATTGGACCTTTTAAAAACACACTACCTTTACTTTCAGTGTATATATAAGCAACATTCTTCACTGTCTTATAACTAGAGTTCTCATGATTTCTCAGCTTGAAAGCTCACCTTTTGTTTAAGCAAAAGTAACGGTGTTACTGTATGCCTCTCCTGTGATACTGTGTGTCATATGTATATGAGTGATAACATGACCAGTCATGAGAACAAGAAATGCCTAATTAGTGCTTAATTAGATCTGTTTAGCTTCATGGAAGTTGTGATCATTTATATACTTCTATTCATATGGTACTGATATGATGATTGACTGTATAACTAGCATTGGCAGCTTTGAGTAAATAGTGTATAAGGACATAAGAAATGATGGCAGTACTACTATTTTACATGTAGCTGAATGTAATAAATATTTCTTATAGTAAGATTGGGCTTAAATAAATTTTAACAAAGATTATTAGGACTACAATAAAGCAGAATGATTTCAGGATTGAGGGTGCACAGTGACGTGTTGGTTAGCACATCTGTTTCACAGTAAGAACGGTGGGTGGGTTTGAGTTCCAGGCTCGGCAAGGGCGTTTCTGTGGGCAGTTTGCATGTTGGAATACATAAAACTGGGCAAGTGTAAGGATCTGTGGGATTTCCAAAGGGCCATAATGTGCTGGCTAGACAACAGGGTTTGAGCATCTCCGAAACGGCAAGTTTTGTGTGGTGTTCTTGTTTTGGTTATTACCTACCAAAAGTGGTCCAAGAAAGGACAGCAGGTGAACCAGCCACTGGGTCATGGGTTTCCAAGGCTCACTTTTGCGTATGGGGAGTGAAGGCAAGCCCGTCTGGTCCGATCACACAAAAGAGCTACTATAGCACAGATTGCTGAAAAGGTTAATGTCAGCTATGATAGAAAGGTTTAAGATCAGACAGTACATCTCAGCTTGCTAGGTATGGGGCCGCATGAACAGGTCAAAATGCCCATACTAACCCTCTCTGCTGCCAAAGATGTCTGCAATGGGCTCTTGAGCATCAGAATTGGACCATGGAGCAATGGAGAAGTAGGTCTGGTCTAATGAAACACAGTTTCTTTTATATCATATGGGTGTTCAGGTGCAAGTGCATTGAATGCCTGTGGAAAGATAACACCATGATGCACTATGGGGAAGAAGGCAAGCAGTGTAATACTCTGGGCAATGTTCTTCTGGGAAAACTTAGTTCTTGGTATTTAAGTGGATATTTCAAAACATACCTCCTATCTTAAATTGTTTCAGACCTAGTACATCTCTTCATGGCACCTACAGTGGTGTGAAAAAGTGTTTGCCCCCTTCCTCATTTCTTTTTTCTTTTTGACACTTAAATGTTTCAGATCATCAAACAAATTGAAATATTAGTCAAAGACAACACAAGTAAACACAAAATGCAGTTTTTAAATGAAGGTTTCTTATTAATAAGGGAGAAAAAAAATCCAAACCTACATGGCCCTGTGTGGAAATAGTGATTACCCCTAAACCTAATAACTGGTTGGGCCACCCTTAGAAGTAACAACTGCAATCAAGCGTTTGCAATAACTTGCAATGAGTCTTTTACAGCGCTGTGGAGGAATTTTGGCCCACTCATCTTTCAGAATTGTTGTAATTCAGACACATTGGAGCGTTTTCGCCTTTTTAAGGTCATGCCACAGCATCTCAGTAGGATTCAGGTCAGGACTTTGACTAGGCCACTCCAAAGTCTTCA
>JBCNYH010000001.1:26283388-26309538 GCA_039654325.1 Tandanus tandanus
CATCCGGGCAAGGGAAACTGTGTCCTTGAAATAATGCTCATAGAGGTCTTCTGAACCGTGCTTAGTCTGGACCTTCACCTAGGAACTGTTTGTGGTGACCCTACCAGTGGCATAATGCCCCCGACAACATAGCTCCCAGGATCATTAGGACATGGAAACCCCTCCACCACAATAAGGTGGCGATTTAAGGATTCACTATTATTATTATTATTATTATTATTATTATACTCCTGAAGCTGGTTTTACACTGTGCAATTAATATCATCATCATCATCATAATCATCATCATAATTATTATTATTCCTTTCCACACCGTCATGCACTGGGTCACTTTTGCAAGTTTCCTTTGTAATGTACAGTATGTTTTTCCTGAAAGGGTTGCAAGAGCCATGTAGAACTTGTTCTTTGCGATAAACATCCATTCACACCTTGGGGCAATTTGGAATAGCCTATTAGCCTAATGTGTATGTCTTTCAACTGTGCAAGGAAACCCATTTAAGCACATTGATAACATGCAAACTTCACACAGAAATGCCTGTGCTAACCACGGAGCACAAACCCAGGACCTTCTTGCTGTGAGGAGAAAGTGCTAACCACTACCCCATTGAGCCCCCCATGGAATATATACAGTGTATATATAAGGGTTTTTGGAACTTTATGCCACTGACCCCCATAGAGCATGGTGGTATGGACTGTATATACATGTGTGTGCGTGTGCGTGTGCGTGTGCGTGTGCGTGTGCGTGTGTGTGTGTGTGTGTGTGTGTGTGTGCATTTTAATTGTAAAGTAATTGCTAAGAAAATAATAAGGTAATTGTTTTATCTTTTAATCAATCAATAAATAGTGTTTTAATATGAACATAATGATCCTGGATGTGTTTGAGTGATGTCCATGTTGTTATACAGTTATACAGTTTTGGTGAAGTCTTATAAATTTTGTAATTAATTATTTTAATTAGACCTAATTTCTCTAGTGTGAAATTTTGTGAAACAGCCTTGTATCTTGTACAGGAATATTTTGTTTTTACCAATGTAAGTGAATGTGTACAGTTAATCATGTGCCTATGAATTTAAAAGCTGTTAAAAATAAAATAAGCCTGAAAGATTATTAATTGATGAAAGTAGTGGATGTAGTGCGATGGCAACTGTAAGATAACATGTAAATAATGTTAGTATTATTTTGTGAGTGTCTTTTTAAATTTCCCCCAAAATAGTGCAGTCCAAGTAATCAACATTTTCATCAAATGTTTGTAGTTAAATTTTTTCACATAAAATCTTTCATCCATTAATGAAATGTGATATCAAACTATGATCTCAAGCGATCTGCCGGCCAAATGCCGAGGAAAAAACCAAGAGGACAATTAAACCAAGTGTCCAATATTGTTGAGCCAGTGTGAATAAGAAACACTGTGATACTTAACAGAATTAAAATAACAAACAAATAAATACAAAAATCTAAACACACAAACAGAAATTAATTTAAACCAAACCAAACTAAATATTACAAACATCATCTATTTGTTATTATGTTTGTTTACTTTAGATAGCTGTATGAATAAAATTTTTAGAAGTTTTTGATTTTATAATTTGTTTTATTCTGACAAATGTAGTGCTGAATACTGATTTTACAACACTTCAAGTACAATACACTGCCTTATTGATGTCATTTAGTCTTAAATACAGAACTGAGAATATTGAGAGTTACACTGAGTGGGATATAATGTTTTGAACACCAGTCATCCTGTTCACACGTCTGCTCAGCAGGGGGTCTAATGATTTATTTTTAGCCATGATTTGTATGTTCCAGTTAATGTGTGGTGATTAAAACAGAAAGAGACAAGAAAGGGAAAATGTGCGGCTTATAGCTTGTGATGAAGCATGTAATGTGCTGTTGTCATGGCAGGTCTGTATATCCTGTTCAGACTAAGAGGTGGAGAAGATTGGCAGAGATGGAGAAGGTTAGGCTGCTCATTTGTATTTGTTTCAGGTTGTTCCCCCTGTAACTGTGCGGATTTGAGTCTGTGACATGACTTTAATTGCCAGAATTAACAAGGTTAACTACACTTCGCCAATTTCATGCCACACTCATATCCTGCACATTCAGAATGAATATCTGTAAACTTTCACCCAGAGCCACATGGTGAAGAATACATTTGGTCAATCGCTTTAATTATCTGTGATTACAGTGTAGGAGCAAAAAAAGTGTTGCTTCTCTGTCTGTTTGTATATCTTGTTTCCATCATAATATTGTGACTGAAAATATAAAAGTGCACTTGGAGCTCACCTGCATCTGTTGTGATTTAATATATCATGATTAATAAAACAAACAAAAATAATAATAATTTAAAAAATCCCATTAAGTGTGGATGTCGCTGAATTGTGTCCTTCACCTAGCCTTTGCTATATGATTGTTAATTATCCAATGTAATAATAATAATAATAATAATAATAATAATGACAATAACAGAGATATGGTTCTGATATTGTTGTTCTTGCTGTTATTGCTGTTGTTGTTGTTGTTAAGGGTTAAGAAATGATTGATATGGTCATTCTTACTGTATACCATAAACTTACCTTGGATATGGATACTTTGACTTTATTGTTTCCACTGTAAGTAATTCAGTCAGGACCACTCCTATCTGAACTGATTTATTAAGAAATATGAAGTAGGTGACTACATTTATCTTTGGCAGAATGGCTTCGTTCGGGGTTCTGTTGTGATGGTAGGCGCCAATCTATCAAACAGCAACTTTAAGGCCCGATCACATATTAACGATTTGCAGAGCTTATGCTGACGTATGACAAATGTCTATAAAACTCTGAACTATCGATATTATTCCAGTTTTAAAAATATACATAACTTATTAGTAGCTTATCCAGAACCTATCAAAAACTTATAGCTAACTTATATCAAACTTATAGCTAACTTATATCAAACTTATCTCCAACTTAAATTGACATATGTAGACATACCTGATGTGTTCCGGACGGCCACAGAACTTTTATTAAACGTCTTTCTAACTTACAGCTAGCGTATTATGGGTGTATTGGCAGTGTTTAGGGCAGAGGTTGGCAACCCGAAGCTCCGGAGACGCATGCGGCTCTTTCATCCCTCTGCTGTGGTTCCCGTGGCTTATATTGCCACCAGACAAATGACTCATTTTGACCCCTGGTAAGCAAGCAATGTGTAAATCTAAGAAGAGAAAAGTTTCTGACGAAAAAAGAATGTTTAATGCATTGTGGACATATTCTTTTGCTTTCACTGCTGACAAAACTGGTTTACCAGCATGTGGTGATATGTGGTGAGAAATTAAGACCCCTGTCACATAATGACGATTTAGCCAGTGTATGCCGATGTATGAGAAATTTGGCGAATATGCTGGCGTACGTCGAATAAGTTATGGGTAAGTTTAGTGTAAGTTACAGCACGCTGGTATGTCGTAGTACGGCGAGGTCGTGGGAAAATTGTGTGCATGTACAGAATTTTTGAGGTAACCTAGCGTTTGACTCATACGTTCTGCATACGCTGGCCATAAGTTGTAGGTAAGTTATGCGATCGTACACACACGTAATTTTAAGCTACTCATAAGTTGAATATAATGTCTGGCGTACTTGAAACTTATGTATAACTTATATCAACTAATTCCTAGCGTGTTGGCAGCGTTTGCAATTTATGCCCAACGATAATCTAACTTATGCAGCAGTGTATCCCCGACGATCGATCACGTGACGTATAAAAGGCTGCCGCTTGCTGATTCAAGTCAGATCCGCAGTAGACATCGCAGTATCAACATCATCGTCATGCCGAAGAAATCGTAGTTCACTGACATTGTAAATTCTCACAGCAGCAGCAGCAGATTCACTTCCTCACCTTCAATATCATCTTGCGCTCAAATGCCAAAACCTCCTTTAGAATCTGCAGTCCCGTGCTTCCTTTCCCCATTGCATTCCAGAAAAGTTTTTATGTGCCCCAGGCACATAGCAAACCATTTCAGCACCTAAAATGTGGACAGCCACTGGACTCTGTCGTGCAGCCAGAGATCGCAATACCTCATTCTATAATGAATAGAACTTTATTCTGGAAATGTCTTTCAACGTTTGATTTTTCTTTCTAATTTAAATCTTTCTAATCAAATTTCCAATTCTAATTTCTCACCACACAATAAGCGTGCCGGTAAACCAGTTTTGTCAGCAGTGAAAGCAAATGAATCTATCCACGACACATTCAACGTTCCTTTTTCTTCAGAAACTTTTTTTCTTTGTAGAGTCCATTGCTAGCTTACCGTGGGTCAAAATGAGCCATACATAAGCCATGGGAGCCACAGCAGAGGGATGGAAGAGCCGCATGTGGCATTGTAGCCTCGGGTTGCCGAGCTCTGCCCTAAACGCTGCCAACACGCCATACATTTGTTGGTATAAGTTATATGCAGGTTCAAAGTACGCTAGACATTATATTCAACTTATGTGTAACCTACAAGCATTCCTCGAAAATTTTGTGCATGCACAAAATTTTTCTATGAGCTCTCCATACTACGACGTATACCAGCGTACTGTAACTTAGACAAAACTTACCCATAACTTACTCGACGTACGCCAGCATATTCGCATAAATTTCTCATACGTCAACACGCGCTGGCTAAATCGTCAGTGTGTGACAGGGGCTTAACTCCTGAATAGGCCAACAACAGACAGAGAATTTATATCAGGGATAATATGGGAGTAAGAATGAAAACTCCTAAATACATATAAATGTATAAATCTATAATAGAGATGAACATGTGTAAATACAGTTCAAATTCAGCAGCGCTTTCATGGACATGGTCACCAAGCAGCTTTATCTTCTGTGAATGGTGTTATGTGGTTGAAAGTTCAATTTACGTAGCAGGAAAATTCACTGCAGCTTGAACTTAAGTCTAGATTTTGTAAACATATGCAGTAATTAAGCACAAGAGGTGGGAGCTGTGGTGGTGGATAGTTTACAATAAAAGCAGAATAACATGATGTTTGGTAGAAGGTTGAACAGAAGTTGCCCTTCATCACTAAGTGTGAACATGTATTGTTCATATACATGTGAACTGTAGCATCATTATGGAAGTATGAAAAATTGGCTCTGGCTCACAGGAGTTTGCTCGCTGACACTGAGTGAAAGAGAAGCTGAATATGTTCCCTAAAGCAGGCTCTTTCTTATATTCATGAGGATTGAAATAGAGAGGTTTCCTGAGGGAAGCTTAGGCAGTGAAATGCCAGTCTATACCAGTAGACCTGGAGTTTAACAAGACACACTCATCTTCTATTCTTCCTTTTTATGTTTTTTTTTTTCTTTTATGAACAGATTCCATATGTACATATACATGTGGTATGTCCTATCAAACATGCTACATTGGTGAGTCTATCAGTAACTGGTAATGGTTTTGAATTTTTTAGTTTTTTTATTATGTGCCTGCACACTTGTGCAGCACATATTATTATTCACCTCGAACTGGTTCTCTTTCTTTTTCTTTTTTTATTATTCCATCGCACTTAACGTGGCCCAAACGACAAAGTGCACACATGCAATGTATACATCAAAACGTGTGCCTCTGCGCCGCAAAGTGTGCTATTACTTATATTGGTGTTTCGCATTACCATGGAGACACCATTAGCCAAAAACCACACCAAAAAATCCTATTGAAATGAATGGGGAGAGGTCGATGAACAATCGTGAAACCTGCCTACTTTGACACCTCGCCAAGAAGCCATACTTTCACATAGAATCTTGGTGAACTTTTTAAAACGTAGACAATGAAGTCATCATTTTGACTGTTTAAACTGCTTTTTGTTACCTTTTACAGTTTTCTCTCAATCGTTGTTTAAGATTGACAAGTTTTTTTAGTCGATTTGTGTGTTTATAATGGGTGTGTATTTCATGGAATGTTCTGGCCTAGAGTGGTTGATGTCATCAGCTGAGTGGCAGAGAAGATTACACTGGAAAAAAAAAATGTGACTCGTTCCCACTCCCATAATTTTCACTCTATACAAATAAGTTTTACATCAAAACGGAGGGAAATTTCTGCTGGTTCTGACCATGTAACTATCAAGTCAACAGCACTTGTAGAAGTTAAATGGCGGGCCTCTGACTGAAAACTGCACCCTGAATGTCTCCATAAGACTCAATGCAAAAAAAAAAAAAAAGCTGTTTAAAATCATTATGAGGGTGGTTTTTACATCGTGACTCTTTGAAAGTTTATCACAGTACAGCGAAATAATTTATATCACTGCATTCTCCAAATTCTTGGCACTCAAATGCTGTCAACATCATTAGGATAGGAAATACAGTTTTCAAATCAGAAGTCCAAAAGCGAGACGCACTCCATGTACATTTTTGAGTTGAAAAGGCAGTATAACTGCCGGCTTAATCACTGTGGCAAAGACCAGCTGTGTCTGGACATGCACCTCACACACACACCTGCTGCTTGTTAACACACAAAAACGAGTCACGCACACACATTGCCTTTTGCTCCAGACAGGCAGATGGAATATGTAATAGAATAAATATGTAAATATGTATGTATATCTAAATATGTACAGAGCTTGGCTTAAACCCCACAATAATTGTTACAGTCAAAGCATATATGCTTCGATTCTTTGCACAGCTACTTAGAAACCTGTGTAAACTGTGAGTAATTTTTCTGTGTTCTACAGTTCAGCAAGCCAGTTTTCACATATTTTCCAACAGCAGTTGCAGCCACATCGCAACATTTTTTCAGGATTGTTTCTAGTTATTATTATTCTTAAATACTGCCATTAACAACATGACCAATGTCTTAACATCCCATCATATAGGCTTAACAAGAAAGAGGAAGTAAATGTATATGGAACACTTAATTATATGGATGTGAAAATTGGACCTTAATTTTGAAGATGTCATGGATTCAGAAGATAACCAACACTGAAGTAATGAATACAATATGAGGAAAGGAATACATCTTACCAACAATAAAACAAAGAAAACTGGCATACTTTGGTCACATCATTAGAATAAATAATCTGCACAGACAGCTAATGGAAGGAGAGTTCAACATTAAAAGAGGTAGAGGGAGACCAAGAACAAAAAGGAGAGATAGCGTAATGAATTGGATGAACAACACACGTTACGATGAGGTCGTCCGTATTGCACAGAATAGAAAGAGATGGAGGGTCATTACAACCAACCTTCGACATGAAGACGGCATATGATGATGATGACTATTACTATTATTTGGTGGCATAGTGGTATAGTTGTTCGCACATGTCTCATAGCAAGTAGGTCCTAGGCTTGAGTCCTGCGTTTGGCGAGGGTGTTACTGTTCAGTACAGTTTGCATGTTCTCCCCATGCTTGTGTGGGTACTCTGGGTACCCACAGTCTAAAGACATGCGCATAAATGTAGACATGAGTGTAAATGTAAGTGTGAATGACTGTGTGTGTTGCCCTATGATGGACTGGCAAGCTGTTCAGGGTATACTCTACCTTCGCTCAGAGTCAGCTGAGGTAGGCTCCAGCCTTATCGTGACCCTAATAGGATTAAACAGATCATCAAATGAATAAATGAATGAATTACTGCTATTATTCATTTTGTTGTTGCTATTGTTATTAAACTACAGGAGCAAGAACATTTTCTTGTACTGTTTGTTAGTTAAGTTCTATTAATTTATTTTTTTTTGGCTTAAAGATACAGTCATAAGCTGCAATGCACAAGGCAACAGTCATAAGTACTATAGGATACGTTTAGGATGGGGTTCATGAATTCTGTGCCATGCTCCTCTGCTCTGAACCTTGCAATGTTGCATACCCTTGTTTTTTCCCTGAGCATGCCATGGACTGCAGTTACAGTTTCTCACAGAAGGTTTGTCAACACTCTCTAAATTAAAGCTCATGATGCAGCTACATGTGTAGCCACAGTGCTCTGTCTGTGCTTTGATTGTACAATAGGGTGTGTGGCGGCCATCGTTAACCTCAGTGCCACTGCTCAGTGGGCGATGGACTTATCAGGGGAATACAGTGCCCTTAAAGCCTTCCTACATAGCTTTCAATACATATATAAAAAATTCAATTGAATTTTAAAAAGCCAAGACCTTGCGAGCATTTTTACTGACCTTTGTCTGAGTGCCATTGTTGGCAATCAGATGTGTTTATTCATTTCTCCTTACCTGCAACACAGAAATCAAGGCTAAAACCTTGCATTCGAAATGCCAGGGGATTCTTTTCAAATACTCATTTTTTTCATGTTATGTATAAAGTAATACACATATTAAAAATATGTGTTTTATTTATTGAAAAGGCCTAAAGATGATGTTATTTATTACTGTGGCCTGGATTTCTGTTCGCCATTCTAGCCTCCGGAGATAGTTTGGTATTTTAAATGCTTTTTCAATATTATAACATTCAATGCCATTTTCATTCTGAAATGGTACATCTGAATGAAATGTGTGTTTCTTTAGCATTGTAATGTTGCTACCTATTTGAATGATTGAAAGTTGGGTAAATGACATCCTCACTTTTTGTCTTTTTAAGGTTATCCACAGTTGGATGAATTCCGTTTTTGTTTGATATTTCTACATCTGTTTAGTATTTCACAACTTATCAGTAATGTTAGGACCTGTGTGTCTGGCTGTATCTGGGTGTGTGTAGGTGGGTGTGGATATGGATAGAAGGTGGCCATGGTTTGATATGCAGTATTGGAGTATGTATGGAACCCCTCAACTCTCGTTGCGCAGTGTTCAGGTCAAGGTGGTCATCCTGGCATTTGCCTCCAGTCATTATCTGTATGCCAGAACCGATCTCAGGTTAGAGCAGTGCCACTAATGGCAGATTGGGCGAGATTACTGCTGATAAGACTTGCGAGCTCACATACTGCTCTCTGCTGTCCTCTGCAGTTAAGACATGATTACAAACACTGCACTGGACACTGTTTGCTCAGTAGATGTAAAAAAGCTCAAGGCCTAAGAACAAGCTAAAAATGGAGACTTGTTAATAGTGGTTTTTTTGTTTGTTTGTTTTTTGTTTTTTTTAATGATCTCTAACTCTGTTTAATTTGTTAACTCACTGCTTTTGAGACTTGTGACTTATTTGTTAGAGCCTTGTGGATTTTCCTCAGTGTGATATTTTTTTCTAGAATATGCAAACACTGACATAAGCTCAACATGTCTGATGTACTTACAAGGCAAATATATGACATTTTAAAAAGTGTTAGAAGTTACAAAAAAAATAAAAATAAATAAAATCTCTGTTTTCCCTTGGTGGTGTGGAAAGCCTTTAGAATTTACTTTAATTGGTTAAAAGCATGACTGCTGAAGCAATTAAAATGACAGGTGAATCAGGGTGGTGGGCATGTTCCTATAACCTCACCTGTCGAATCTGACATCTCCTCAACCCTTCTCCACATATTACCATGGCAGCAAGTATTTGATTTCATTTAACTTTTCAAGCTTGAAAAACGCCAAGATCTTTAAAAGTTTCTTTTTAATCTGGAGTTTTATTTTATTATTATTATTATTTTTGTTTAATTAGGCCTTCAAATGTAGAAGAAGGATATTTTCAGGATTATTGGTGTAGGCAATTCCACCTCTATGGATGTGGCATTTGCTCTGAAATGTGCAACCTGCAAAATGTGCTTGCACATTTACCAAATAATTTTGTACATATTCTACTGGAAACACACACACACACACACACACATACACACACACACACACACACACACACACACACGCATGCATGCATGCATGCATGCACATACACGCACAAATTTAATTGTGTTTTCATTCAACAGAGGCTTACCAAATGAAATTCTGCTCTGGATGGGACTGGAAATGAACACAAACATTTTTAAAGCTCTAAGTTTTAGAGACTAAATCAAAAAGCATGGCATCTACATTATTCAGGGTTTTATTGATATAAGAATTATATTTTTGGAAATATTTACATTTAATCAAAAAAGTCTGAAAGGAAGAACAGTATTGCGTCTTTTAATTCTGCAGGTGAGTGTGTTTGAAATTATTTCAATATTATACAAATGAAGATCATGACAAAAGAATGCTTCAAAAATATTAAATGAAGGCTGGAGAGATCTCTGTTATGAAGAGACCTTTCAAATTCACCATTTGGTTCCACATTAATTTTAATGCAGAGATGATATGAAGTTATGACCACAAATATCCTACCAATATGTATGCTAACTACATTGGCTTGTGTAATAGAATTATAGGGGAATTCTAGGATAAAACTAGCATTTAAATACAAGGTTATGTCGTATTCTGCAGCAGAATATTGCAGCTGTCAGCTTCAGAATTTGGGCAGAACTAACAGCTTTATATCTCTGGGTACAATGACGCAAGCATACAATTTGTAAATGCATAACATCCAAAGACTAATCTAGAATCTGTTTACATGGGCTTAAGCCTCCCTTCTTTTCATCATAGCCCCTTAAAATATTCAGTCAATCTGTCTCTAAGTCTGTTAAATTCCATTAATCTTATATCCTCTTTTTCTAAGCATGAAAGCTGATGAATGTGGTGATGCAGCCCTAAAATTGTCAAACTGTCCCTGAATTGTCCCCAGATTTCTCACTTTAAACTGAATTATATTGCCTTGGGCAAAGCTATCCAAAATCTTTGCTGATGTCATAAGTCTGCTTGCCACATGCTGTGCTCTTTCTGCTCACTGCTGGTGGATGCTTTTCTATGACGTTTACACGGATGTGTTTACGGCAATGTAAAAGGCCTATTCCCTTTGTGAAGACCAAGCAATGAATAATGCATATGAGCAGGATCTTGAAACTGCTTTTGAAAACTTTTGTCAGGTTTAATATTGGGTAAGTGTCCAATTCTTGTGAGGTTGTATATAACAGTAAAGCACAGTTATAATCATTCAAGTTTCAAAATAACTGACCAGTAAATATCCTTGTGAAAGCTATTTGACCAATTAGAATGAATGGATTATCATGACCACGGGGCCAGGACACAACCTCGCTACAGGCTTCCATGTATACATGCAAATAGTACAATTACAGTATGTGTGCCCTCCCTATGCACACAGAGATTTGAGCACAGAAGCAGAGGGCATCCCACAACATCCCTAACATGAATTATTTAAAAATTAGATTTGTTATTTGACATATTGAATTACTGCCATTTTTGGTTTCTTTCATTTTATATATGCCATGTACATCACAGTGTGTACATATTTAGGAGTCAAATGCCTAAATCAACTTAAATAGAACCACAATAAATCTACCTAAATCAAAACCTTCCTCCTGGGCTTGAAGAGAAGTCATTCATCAAGTCCCGGAGGATGGTCAATGGTCATGAGTAATTGGTCAATAATATATTCAGGCATCTCTGTGTCTTCCCTGTATTTAATCATTTTTAATGTTGGGCATTTTCGAAGTGCACCATTTTCCCTGGTAGTTCATGAAGGAAGTATGAGATATAGTGTTATAAATTGGGTAATAAGAAATATATTAAAATTTGGCATTTCTTGTACAAAAGTGGTATCATTTCACATTTATCTATTGTCTATAATTTGCATTACATACAAAAGTTACAGTTTACACTTCATCTCTCTTACGTTTTTTTTCCTGACTTTTTATTATTGCTGTCATCATTGTCTGTTGTTGTTGTTGTTATTATTATAATTATTATAATAATTATTATTATTATTATTATTATTATTGTTTCTGCACTGTTTCAAATCCTGTGTCTGTCTGGTACATATGTCTTTGACATCAAAGGTGATTTGATTTGATTTCAAACACCCCCACACACACACACACACACACACACACACACACACACACACACACACACACACACACACACACTCACAATCACAATCACACTCTCACACACCTTTATTTATTTATTTATTTTTTTTACCATAAAATTGACATTTGTCCTATAGCCAGGGTCATTATAACAGAATGTGATATAATCTGATAATTTAATAAATTTATTACATTTATAGCACTTGGCAGACCCCCTTTTCCAGAGTGACTTAAACAACATTTGTACAACTGAACAATTAAGGGTTAAAGGCCGTGCTCAAGTGCCCAACAGTGGTAGCTTAATGGTATTGGGGCTTGAACCCATGACCTTCTAATCTGACCCAGAGCCTTAGCTAGTAAGTCCCCACTGTCCACATTTAATGCCAATATTTTAAAAACTAATAAAAAAGGGGGAAAAAATCTTAAGGCAAGGGCCCTGTTGACTCCAGGGCCCTGGACACTTTGACCATGTGATTTATTTGATTTAATCCAGTTAAAATCTAAGCAAAGCAAATTACAGAAGAGTTTGAAAAAGTAGTATATGAACTTTCAACTTGATTGACATACTGTTTCAGAGATGCAGTTATTTAGCACTCCAACTGAGTTTTAAGTAATGTACCGAATACATGTATTAAATATCAAATATTTGGCATCTACAGTCAACTTTGGTAGAGTGTTATGTTTGAACTGCCCAAAATACACTTTGTAGCCAAAAAAGGTCCTGCCCAGTAATATTTTGTTGTGACACCTTTAGCCTCGAGTACAGAGCATAATCACCATTACATTGTTTTGACAAGCTTAAGCAACATGATATTTATTTTTCACTGACATCTTGAGTTGATGATGGGAAAATTGAACCACTCCATAAAGTCTTCTTCAGCACATCTCAAAGGCTTTCAACAGGGTTAAGGTCAGGACTTTGTGGTGCCAGTTCATGTCTTTCACTATTTGAGCCCAAATTCAGAGAACAAAAATTGAGGTTATATCATATATGGTATAATATTATACCATTACACCATTGAGGGTATGATCTGGTCATTGACTACATTGAGGTCATCAGCTGACTTCATTTTATTGCCATATAATGCTGCTGAGCCTCAACCTGACCAACTGAAGCAACAGTGCCATGGAGATTATGTGGTGTCATTAAGGATGTAGGTGGTCTGACAAAATATTATAGTGCAGGGCCTTTTTTCCCGGCTGGGCAGTGTATGTTCTGTGAAGCTTAGTCGATGTAGCATCTCATTCAAATTTGATGTTGATTTAATAAAATTTATAGGAAGAGAAGGGAATAGTATTTAGTATGCAAGTTAGCTTAAAATATAAGTGAGGATAGCTTAAATGGTTTCTTGAGGATTTTTCTTTTTTGTCCCTAAAGTACTCTAAAGAAATGAGCAGTTTAAAAAAAAAAACACAACAATATCAAAAAGAAAAAAACATGGACTTCATTAAAAAGTAATGGCCTGAGTGGCTGCTGTTATCTTTCTACTTTAGTGAACTTCAAAACACTACAACATTCCGTAACATTTTGGAATAAAATTGCAGAGAATAGTGATTTTCAACAAGCTAATGTTCATAATAAATGTAATGAAATTGAGTAAATTCTCAATACAGCGCCAAGTATGGTGAGTGTTAGTGATTTAACCAAGCACTGTGTTGATATATTAAATGAAAAAGCAGCCAATACTGCAGTAAACTAATTTAAAAGTAGAGAAGGGTGATTTTACATGTTCAATGGTGTGAGTAGTCGTAATGATTTGACATCATTCTGTAAATGGCGAAGAAACTGGACGTTGAGTGGCAAATAGAAATTTCAAGTTGAGAAGGCATTTCCTTTTTTTCTTTTTTTCTGCTGGTTATAGCTAGGGAATTACAACTTGTAACATCCCCACAAACACAGCATAATATATTCCTCTTTTAAGATACATATACATGAATCTAACCACTGCATGTTTTTAATGTGCCCCTTATAATGTGTAACAGAGCAGCATAACACACTTGGGGAAAATTTTCCCGTTTCTGCATCCATGCTGTCACAGACACATGATTGGCTGCTGGCTCTGTGAGTGAAAGGCTAGAGTGAATATACCATCCCTCCCACCCAGAGAGCATGGCCAATTTTGCTTCGTTGGCTCTTGACCATGGGTGGACGTGAGGAAAATAAATCACTGTACCTTCACTCAACACCATGTCTGTGAATGTCTTGTTGATTTAATTAGATTTGCCATATTTACCTCACATATGGGCATGAAGTCTAGCCTGTGCTTTTCTCCCACACACCAATGACTCTAGCAATATTTTTTAGATGTGAAAACAAAGCCTTGTTTATAATGTTATTCCAGTTGTGTATGATAGTGAGCATTAATAGTAGTATTATTTGTGATTGATTAGTATAGACTTATCTTCTTTAACATATGAATGTTATATACTATACCTGGGGTATGCACTGACCTATAAATGTGCTGAATATAAATTCATGATGTATTTATATATTGATCAGAAATTTTGGTCTCTGTTGTGGTTTTGAAACAATTGGGTGGAATAGGGAGATGATTTTTACATATTAATTTAAACAGACACACACACACATGCACACACTTCACATAAACTCTTCAGATTTCTTCCAGTGTCTCTCTTTCGTGTGTGCAGGTGTTGGCTCTGTCATGTGGTCAATAAGGGTCAGTAAGACAGTGACAGCTGTGACGGGTGCTGTTCTAACCCCAAGAGCATGCTGTAATCTCACCTTGGCCGTCTTTCCCCGAGCCACACTCACATCATTACACACAGGCCCACAGCTGCGTCTGCCAGCAGCACTACTATGTGTGCACTTGTATGGTGTTGTGAAGTACAGTACAATGGTGTTATAAAGCATGACAGTGGATCATATATTACATATGCTCTAAAAAAAGATGTCATTGTTCCATATGACTGACTATGGAGTGATATCCACCTTACCTTGGGAGAATAATGTTTTAGTGTACACTACACAGGGAGGCACATTGGTGTGGTGGTAAGCACTCACTGACCACGGGGCTCAAACCCGGGGCCTTCTTGCTCTGAGTGCTTACCAACACACTATAGCAGTAGACTCAGATTTGGCGTAATGAATATGACTGAGTGATATACTACACAGGAACATAAAAGCAATTTTTATGGTTTATTTTAATTGACTCATTCTCCTGAGTTTGTGGGGTGGATAATTAACACTTATTCCATGAAACTGGGTCGTACATGTGCTAATAGATGGTGAGGCTATCATAGCCAATATGACTACTGACTATGTTTTATTTATCTACATCCACTGGATTGTGAAAAATACAGTAAATAAAAAAAAAAGATAGATCACATATGGAGAGCGGAGTTTAGATGCACATGCAGATAAAAACTTTTTTTAATGCCTAGTTCAAAAGATAAGACAAACATACAGTGATAAACAAAGTCGAACTGGGCAGACACTTAACCAAAATGCACAATGTAGTTTCTGACTAGGCAAAACAGAAACAAGAACCATGACATATGGTAGCATGGTGGACGAGATGTGGTGAAGCTGACGGCGTCTGCTTAGCCTACTCATTCATAGTTTAGTACATACATACTGTATGTATATACTCTGCTTTGGTGTTTTAGTATATACTACACAGTAAAACAAACAAGATTTCTAAGGTTGGTTTCTTCATTTTACAGCATGATTATGATCATGCTCTTTGTGTACTCTGAGTGTAAGTCATTTTATTTAAGCATTATTCACACAGAATAATGTTTTTTTTAAACCCGAGATAGTGAACCAATCAGATTGTGCTATTTTTCTGTATTATTATGCCATCTAGTACACCTTAGGACTCAGCTAACATGTCTATGATTTGTATATATAGTTTGTGTCTATGCTGACTATTTATAAACCATCCACATTTATTTTACTTTATCCCTTTAATCCTTAACCCTCCAGAGCTAGATATTATTATTATTAGTAGTAGTAGTAGTAGTAGTATATTTATACATGTATTTTTATTTATTTATTTATTAATCTTTTTATTGTTATTATTATTATTATTATCTTTCTTTATAGACTTAGTACTGAATGCATTTGAGTCTTAGGAATACATAAAGTTTAAGTGATGGGGAGTATTTTACATATTATACGGGCAGATCCCAGTAGGGTGGTGATCTGCAATTCTTCTTTTATTATTATTATTATTATTAGTAGTAGTAGTAGTAGTGGTAGTAGCATTTCATTTTATTTTCTAAATCACTTTTATTAGGGTTACTGGAAAGCTGGAGCCCATCTCAGCCAACTTTAGGTGAGGGCAGGGTACACCCTGAACAGCTCGCCATATCATTACAGGGCCAACACAGACAGAGCAATTCACACACACATTCACACCTAGGTACGATTAAGAATATCCAATAATCCTAATGAGCACAGTTGCCACTTGACTAAATGTGCATGTCTTTGGACTGTGAGAAGAAACTGGAGGAATTCCATCCAAACACAAGGACTACATTCAAACTACATAAAGAAACAAGCTCAACGGGCACAGGGCTTGAACCTAGGACCTTATTGCCATGAGGCAGAAGTACTAACCACTACATCACCATGCCAATGCATTTATGTGTATATATATTTGTTTATCTATTTATTTATTTAACAATAGTAGTCAAACTACGTCATAGCACATATTATATATTCAAAGCAAATATTTAGCTATACAACTACCAGAAGACACAGCAGTGCATTCATCAGGGGAGCTTGAAACAGCTATAGACAATTCAGTATAATAATTAGAATGAAAAATGTGTGGGTGAAGCAAATTGTGCAGATGGTTTAGATAATTTATTTGTTGCATTTGTATTACAGTAACATTTTCTAGAAAATATATTATGCCTGATAATGGTATGATAAGCAAATACAAGCTTTGTCTTTTTTCAAATATTTAGTTAAAGAAATATTTCATATTATTTTATTTTATCATTATGTTTATAATTATAACACTTAGTACCTTTATCTTATAATCAAAATTCTATTACATTTGACTGACTTTATAATATCTCATTAGTACAAGTAAGTTGTATCACAACTTTTTTTTCTTGATTCTCAAGGTTAGAATGTATATTTACCATATATTTGGACATTAACTGAAGTTAATTCTGTCCATGATTGTATAGCAAGAGCAAGTTTATTCGATGCAGCATTAATAAACATTACACAGCTACTTTGTGTGTAATGGGGGCTTTATACGTGCTTCCTGTTAAGACCCTTTTTTTTTTTAGTAAGGAATATAAAATATAAAATTATTTGTTCCTCTAAAGCCCCCCAGTGCAGCTAACTGGGTTATCAAATGCCGGCCGTGTCTCTCACTGTCTGTGGTGAGAGGCATGTAAAAGAACCATTGCTGATTTTCGTCAAGAGTAGGCTGCATAGCCGTCAGGGTGTTTCTGCCCTGCTATGGCCTGGTGAGCTGTCCAGGGTGTACTCTGCCCTCGCCAAGAGTCAGCTGAGATGGGCGCCAGCATCCCCGCTAAGTCATTACAAATGTACCATCTCTTTTGCTAGATTTTGTTGAATTGAATTTTCCTATGTCTTAATAAAAACAGTGAATAACAAATTAGCTACCTGTGCATACTGAGTACCTGTTCTACCTCCACTCCCATAAAGCAATCAAAGCCTTTGATTATTAGTCAACCCTAAATATGAAAAAAGAAAGAAGATAGTGTAAGAAAGGCAATGAAAAATATCAGCTTGTAGTGCATGGCTAATCAGCAGCGCCTTCATTTTCAGCAGTGTTTATTGTATGATTGTTTGGATGCATTGAAAAATGTGTATATTGAGCTATTTGATTGCATTTTAGCACACAAAGCAAAGGTGCTCTTGCTAATGCACTCCGCAGTGAGCAAAGCCTTTCTGGAGTGCGGCTCACCGCGCCTGCTTCAATTGCTGTGACCTAGAGCAATTCTTGAACAAATAAGATTGCCTTTGTGTGCCTGTTATTTTCTGTTGACATTTGCTAAGCACTTGGGCTACTGGCCATGAGAGATAGCTAAGGACCTAAAATGTGCCTATACCCGGTAACCTGAATGTTACCTTGACAAAAAGAATAAGAGAGCTAATAGGAATTGAACTCTCATACATGGCCAGTGTGGAAGAGTTTTTTTTGTGTTGGCTTTTCTTTTTTGTGTATTTATTTGTTTTCCTGGTTTTTTTTTTTTTTTTTTTTTTTTTTTTTAAACAGAGCCAACAAACCCAGGAATCAACTGAAGGTGCCCCCACACAGATTTTCATTTTAGTCTCTGAGATCTCATCTTTATGAATGTTTTTGTACCATTGACCTGCTTGGGAATGGCTTCACAAACTCCAGATCTGAACTATACAAAATTTCATTTTAAGGTCATCAGTATTATGCATGATATACTACAATAGTCCAGTTCCAACAAACTTTGAATAATTCACTTGTTCAACAGGAGACAAGCTTTAAAACTGACTGCCGGAGGGGGGAGGAAAAGACAGAGTGGGAGAGAGAGAGAGAGAGAAATATTTATGCGGTTATGGCTCTATATCTTCCCCAAGCTGCTCGAAGTGTACCCTCCGTATTAATCATGCTGGAGGAGATAAGAGGCCTGACACTAGCCAGCGTCCTCAGAGCCTAGCGTTCTTACTTTAACAGTGAGTGTGCTCCTCGGTGGAGACTCAGTGTGGCTCAAGCTTTCTCCCAGGCAAACACTGCTGCAATATCCATTATGCCAGGGGCCAGGGATAATTTATTGTCAAATAAGGAAAATGGATCAACACTAATGTCACTTGATGATCAACCACCCAGGTTTAATAAAACATAGCGATGGTGATGTGTGGTGCTGTGTGGCGCCGTCTCCTGTCCTCACTTTTCTCTACCTGGCCACAGCACTGTGGTAATTACCCTGCTGTCACTGTGATAAGTGGTATTAATGGCAGCCTTGTGCACTTTAACCTGCACTGAGCTCCCAGCATCGGGAGATTATTACAGCCAGCCAGCTGTAGTGTATGCTTTGTGTTGCTGTGTGTAAATGTGTGTATGTGTGAGTATGTGTATCTCTGTGTGTGTGTGTGTGTGTGTGTGTGAAAGAGAGAGGGAGTGGAGTATGTGTGTGTGTGTGTGTGTGTGTGTGTGCATGTGCATGTATTCGTGTGCGTGTAAGCGGATATCTTACTGTCTTGGTTTTGCTCCTCCTCGTTCTCTGCATATGCTTAACCTGTATCCTCCCCCCTCAGCTTTCTCTCTCCATCAGTCTGTAAATCCTTTCTTCAGATTTCTCTCTTTCTCTCTCTCTGTCTCTCTCTCTCTCCCTCCCCCTCTCTCTCACCCTCACTTACTCCTTTCTGACTGCTTACCCTGAAGGAGAATGCTCTGTTCCAAATTGGTGCTACATCATCTGAAATCAATAGTGTGGTGAGTCAAACAGCTGTGTGTGTTTTTTAAATGTGTAAATTAATGAGTGCATTCCAACAGCAGGAATGGGGCCCTCCCTGTCACACACCTCCTGTCACACACACTCACGACCACAGGCAAAACATATATTCTGATTGGTCATGAATATTTAATTATCCCTCTTCAAATTATTGTATTTATCATTGCAAACCTGTTTGGCATTGTCACCAATATGGCACTGTTCAGCTGCAGTCCATTCGCCGTAGGATGGTTCCCCAGGAGATGGAGCTTTTTACAAGTAGTGTGGCTGTATGTTAAAGTAACGGGCAACTTGACACATAGAGAGGCTCAAACTTGCCAGTACCTCCTCATGTTGCTGACCTATAGTCCTCTGTCTAGACAGAGTAGACCAGGTTTTCTTTCTTTTTCTTTTTCTTTTTTTAAATACACTATAGAGCAATTATGATCTGCAGCAGGCAAAATCATCACAGCCTATATGCTTTCTGCTTCCCCCCTCCCCCCCTTTTTTTCCTCTTACTGACAGATGTCTAAAGTGTGCAGATGCACCTTGTCAGAAGAGCTGCCCCACTAATCTCGACATAAAGGCTTTTATCACCAGCATCGCAAACAAGGTAATCACTGTGCTTTTATATTTTGTCCAAAATAACTACTTGCTTGTTGTTTCTCTACATCAGTAATCAATAATAAAATTACTTGAAGCAGTATTGAGTTTAGAGGTGTGCACCAGAATTGGGATCCCTTGGAACACAGTTATAATGTGGGCAGTTTTGCTCTCATTCAGCACATAGAAAGGCCACATTTATTACCATGGGATTCAGCAAGTTGCTTACACTTTTATTCATTCACTGCTAGTAACGTTTCCTCTGGGAACATGCACATTAGGTTAATTGGCTATTCTAACTTGCCCCTAGGTGTGAGTGTGAATGGTTGTGTGTGTTAGCCCTGCAATGGACTACTGAGCTGTTCAATGAGTACCCCACCCTCAGCCAGAGTCAGCTGAGAGCCTCTCTTTGACCCTAACAGGATTAAGTGGTGAATGGATGAAAACACAGACACACACTAAACAAATACTAAAAAATAAACAAAAAAAACCTTTTTTATTATTATTTTTTCTTTAGTAAAAGAAAAGCATACAATCAATCACACAAAAGAAGTGAAAGGACCTCGGACCTCGTCTATCAGCTCTGCACTGGCTTATATCGTGCCCATTCCACTCTGATTGTACTACCATCCTCTAACTCTAGACTCTGATTGGTCCCTCATGGCATCATGTGTCAACTTGACCTTGTTCGGCGCCATTTTGTTCTATCGCTCAGGACATCTTGTTCCCTTTTCAATGTCCTTGGAACAGAGTGAGAGATTCACTTCAGTGAATAAACTACTCATACAACAGTCACATATATCATCCAATAATTAAATAATACAGTAAATCATACAATTTCTATAGGTATAATCATTAACAATTTAAATATATTTCATTAGAAATGACTTCATTGGACAGTTCTCCATTTCAGGATTACAAATGTCTTTAAATAAAGGAAATATGATCACTCATTCCAAAGATATTACAATTTCTGTATTCATATTCATGTTGATGCTGTTAATGATCAATAATTCCAGTACATGTAGGGAATTCCAGCAATTTGCCTAAGATGTATGGAGGACCAAATATATGACATTATGACATTTCAGACCGGCAGGCCATAGGCCTTCCTCAGTTCATGGGTCCAATACACATATTGCCCCCAATGGTGCCTGATACCCCAAATTTTTCCTCCACAATGATTTCAGTGGCATATACATACTTGGATACTCTTTTTTTTTTTTGATCTCTTTTGTGATTAGGATGATAAATATTTATATTCTGTCAAAGACTGAAATTTGACATTTAGAACATTTACAGAAAGCATAAAGCAGTGGTTTTTATAAGATGCTGCTTGTCATTTGCACACTTGACCTTCAGAATCCTTTCAAAGCTGTTGTGTTTGAGGTCTCTCACACTGCACATTTAGCCATCAGTCAGCCATTAAAGCTCAAGACCAACTTTTATAAGGAATATGAAGTAGCCCTTCGAAAAATACTCTTGTAATTGCCACCTGATACCCGCTGTTGTACAGTCAAGGCTGGTGACATTCAGTCAAATTAATTAGATAACAGATTTTGGTTAGCTTTGATTCAAGGCTATTTCTCCATTCTTATACCTTTGAATATGTTTGGCAAGCATTGAACACTTTTGTTGCATTTTCTTGCTTACAACCTCTGAGCTAAAAGCATAAGTAAAAGAAGAGAAGTAAAACCTTTATTGACAATGCAGCATCATTGAATTGATGACTACATGAGTGTTCATCTGTTATTTTGTAGAACTATTACGGGGCAGCGAAGGCGATCCTGTCAGAGAACCCGCTGGGACTAACATGTGGGATGGTATGTCCCACCTCAGACCTGTGTGTGGGTGGCTGTAACCTCTATGCCACTGAGGAAGGGCCCATCAATATTGGAGGACTGCAGCAGTTTGCTGTTGAGGTATCGTATATAATCCAATTATTTTCAAACTACCCATGTAATATCTATAGATAATAATACTATGCAGAACATGCTTTTGTTTTGAATTTAAGAAACAATATTTGTGTGAGCTGTAAGGTAGTAGCCTTCTCCACAAGAGAATGATTCTTCAAAAAGTATAGATGCCAGCTCCTGCTTTCTGCCTTAGAGTGTATTTTACAGCTGGTTTCCGCAGTAGCTCAGCGTTGGACAAGCAGTAACTTCTTCCCTTCTGTTTAGCTCACATAAGCCATGATGGAGCGACAGTACAATCTATGCGGGCTATATTAATGGGGCCTCTCAGCCCTTTGTTATGGCCGCGACAGAAGCTCGGGTGAACGGTGACTGTCACCATCTACCATAACAGCCATAATTCTTCCTGTGCCTTTTCTCAGCAGCTGAGTCCTCTTCTGTGATAAACATCAAATCCCCCTATTACAAAAGCAGACCGAAAGCTAGATGCCCAAGGAAAGCGAGCTTGTCACGCACCAGACGTCATAGTCAACACTGATGACTTTATTAAGATGCTGGCATTAAGAAGCTAAACTGAGAAAGGGGGATCTTTCATGTTTAAAACAGAAGATTTAATGTCAGATCTCCGTTTAATGTTTAGAAGGAAGGAACAAAAAAGAGCAGAGCGGCACATGGAGGGGGGCTTCACTTTAAAGCAGCGCAGCTGAGATGCTTTGGTCTGCTGTAAATAGATTTCCACAGAGATTTGCTTACTGTCATTGGCTGTTCCTTTGTTTCACGACTGTTATCAGCAATGACAGCTTTTATTGTAAACTACTGAGGTTTTTAAACTGCTGTATGTAGAATTTGTTTGATCATCTGGCGCCTTGTTTTCTCCTGCAGAATAATGATTGGAACTACAGGTGTCCTCTACCGTGATGCAGCTCTGAGATAATCAGGGTATCTGTTCTTGTCATTGTCATAGCGGGCTTTATTTAGTTCCATGGTAACTGCTAATTAAATGAAAATGTCAGCGATACTGTGTGTGGGTTTGAATTGCTATCTTTGACCCAATATCCTGTAGGGTTGCTGCTAAGGAGGCTTTACCTCCTCTGAACGAACGCTCTATTCTCTATAGAAAGTAGAGATTTTTAAAAAAATTTCGATTAATACATATTACTGTATAAAATCTAGGGAGAATTTTTCATACCTATTGAAGAAAGCTAAAATTTTTTCTTTCTGATTTTTTTTCATGATCTTGTTGTGTAATTGTAATCAGGAGGATACAGTGGCTCATTCACACTGATTCCCCATTTGGACAATTGGTGTTCAAGCAAACATAGTTAAGCGCCCACAAAGACTAATTTGGTAATCCAACCATGCCACAAAAGTAGAGTTAGTAGTGTAAAATAATTTTTGATCACAATAATCTATTGCGAAAGCAGTGGACATTACAACAATAACTGGAAAAACTGTGTTTCTGCTGAGCTGCAGCTCGGCTGAGAGCCTTTTTTTTTTGGTTAAACTTAAACCACTTCTTCACACTTTTAACAAGTCCTATAGATTTTTAATAAGTCGATGATTTGAGATGGCAGTTCGGCCTATCCCAACCTTCATGAACTCACACTCCCACCTAGCAGGCGCCATTTGAGCTGATTAAAAGAAAAGAGAGCCTTTGGCCTGTACAGTTTCATTACTGCCTAAAGTATAAAAGGCACAATTACCAAAGTGGCTTCTCTCTCTGTCTCTCCCGCCTGCCACCCACCCCTGCCATGACTTATTAGACATCTCTGTCTAGGTGGCAGCTCCTCTCTCCTTAAATGTGAGAGGTCAGGCTTGTTATCAAGCTGATAATTAGATAACACTAGGAAGAAGGGCTATCACTGCCCAGCTGTTTTCAACTATAGTTCTTCTAGTATGGTTGCAATCAAAGATAAAGTCGATGCCCCCTTTCCATTGTGGGCAGTATACAACCATTCTGTGTGCAAGTGGTCGAAGGCATTAGCGGGTTTTGAGGCATTCTCTCTTCCTCTTCTCTCATCCGTGTCTTGAAAAATTGTTCAGGCTGTGTCTCTCAGAGCAAAGCTTTTAACACATATTTATTTTTTTCTGTTCTTTTCTTTTTTTTTAACCACTAAGTTGGTCTACATAAATTCACCCACAAATCTAATGTCAGGAAAAATGTGCATTTTATGCAAAATGTGAATTTTAGAAAAGGCCGGTAGCGTAAAGCACTTTAAGAGATCAGTTCTGACAGTTACATTCACACATAGTTTTAGTGAAGAATCACTCTATCACTGTAGTAAATTACCTAAACTAGATTACTTCTCTCTGTTTGAAGCTATACACCTATCTGTCTGTCTGTATTTATTTATTGATTGATTGATTGATTGATTGATTGATTATTATTATTATTATTATTATTAATATTATTATTATTATAAATCTGTATTTATTATTCTGTCAGACTGCCAGATGTTGGTCTAAGAGAGAGAGAGAGAGAGAGAGAGAGAGAGAGAGAGAGAGAGAGAGAGAGAGAGAGAGATACAGACAGACAGAGAGAGAGAGACGGACTAGGGAGACATGCATACTAAAACTAACAAACAGACCAAGGTAGCCAAACACAAAAAGGGACATTGAAACAATCAGACCAACTTAGATGGGATGTCATTGTATGTCTACCCCTCTCTCTGTCTGTCTTGATCTGTTTGTTTCTCCCAGCATGTCTGTCTCTGGCTGTCTGTTCTGTCTGTGTGTACTTGTATTGTATGACTGTATGTGTCTGTGTTTCACTTCTGGTCGTTGTGTCTGTCTCTGTCTGTTTCTCTTGGTCTGACTGTGCCTATGTTCCTTTTTGTGTCTGGATGCCTTGTTCTGTCTGTTTGTCCCAGTATGTATGTCTTTCTCTCTGTGTTCTCTCTCTTTCTCACTCTCCCCCCCCATCTCTCTCTCACTCTCTCTCCCTGTCTCTGTGTGTTCTCTGTCTCTCTTTCTCCCCCCCCATCGCTCTCACTCTCTCCTCCTGTCTCTGTGTGTTCTCTGTCTGTCTGTCTGTCGCTGTCTGTCTGTCCATTTATCCTTGTATGTGTCTGTTTCATTCTGGCTTTATTGGTCTGTCTGGTCTGTTCTCTCTGTCTGTCTGTGTCCTTTGCGCCTGTCCACCCATGCCTATCTTGTCTGTCTGCCCTGGTCTGTCTTTCTTGATCTGTCTTTCTGTAATTTTTGTCTGTCTTTGCCTGTCTGTTTGTCTATTCTTTTCTGTCTGTATTTCTGTCCTGTTGTGTTTTTCTGTCCAAAAATATCTTCTCAGTAGACTTTTCTTCTGTAGGTGGCTGCTGGTACAGCTCCCTGCATGTAGTAAAAACTGAGCGTTCCTGAAATGGGAGAGATGAAAGATGAGGATATACATTTTATTTCCCACTGAGGAAGCATACTTAGTGAAATACATAGATCTGAGGAAGTCATTACTATTAGCGCTACTTGCACTCTGAGCCCTTGAGCCTATTCCACACGGCTTGTCAGGTGCTGTTTGCAGTCCATTGTTTCAATTAGATGATGAGGAGAATTATAAAATTGAGATTGTGTTTTGAATTGATGGATTATTTGTTTCATAGCAGCAGCAATAACAGGAAGAGATTCTAAACCGCTCTCAGGGATTATTAGAAATGCATTGTCATGCAGCAATTTGGGGCTTCACAGTTCATGAGATTCATGAATAACTGAATTAATATCACCTATAATGTTGCCTGCTCAGGCATAATATTGTATTAACAATGCAAGCCTCTATGTATGGATCTTGATAATCTTATTAAGAAGACAAAGTGCTAGCCTTCTTATTTTACGATTGTTAATGGATATAGCGCTACAGGCTTCTCATTAAGGGCTGTTTGGATAACTTGCCTTATTCTTTCTGTATCTCCCTAGCCATCTTCATTTGATGTCTTCATATGGTTACTCATGGAATAAACTAGTTTTTCTTCTTCTTCTTCTTCTTCTTCTTCTTCTTCTTCTTCTTCCTTCTCTTCTGTAGTTATGCTCCTATAGAGAGACAGCAGCAAAGTAAAATGTATGAATGTCATGCTGGTTCTACATAGTGTTCTTTTGAAAGCATTCTAGCACGTGTGTAGACATCATCATGCTTTTGTTTCCTGGATGCCTATATCATGCTGTTTCATAAATACAGTTTGCAATTGTATGCATAATTAGAATAAAAACAGGATAACAATGTTATTATAAGTATATTATGTTCTGTATGTATGTTATGAAAGATGGCAGGGGTACACTAGCAGTCAAATGTGTTGTCATACTGTAGTGTGCAGTGAAGATTATACACCACCACATTTGTCTAAAAGAGCTCCTAATAAAAAGAAGTAAAAAATTAGTTCTCTATAATTTTTTGGTGAAAATGTATTGAACAATGCTATTGTAGGAAATGAGAACCAAAAAAATAATTCCGACA
>JBCNYH010000001.1:26316533-26328912 GCA_039654325.1 Tandanus tandanus
ATTGAGGAATCTTGTTGAATGATGCACAGCAAAAGTTACCATAAGTTATAATATAAGTAGTAGGGTTAAATTGCCTTTTTCATTTTTTTAAATAAAGAAACAAAATATAAACTTGGTAGTGCACTCAGCCTTTTGGTTTGTTGTTTATAATAAGAGTTTCTCTCTGTATTTCTTATGCCTTATACTGACTTCAAAATGGAACATTACATAATATATAACCTCTGGTATTCTAATTTCTGATTACTATATTGACTACGCCAGTAGACTCCAGAGTTTAGTTCATATCTGTTACACTGCTTTGATTTTGTTGTTCAGCGCAAGAGAGCTCATCCTCTGGAACTACTTTAGATAAATGTTTTCTCACTAAGTACATAAAAGTCAACTTCTACCCTGAATATCCTCTGATATACAGTCATACTTGTTGTCCACTAAAATTCATTTTAAACTTCCCTGCTTCCATTAAGGATAATGATCACCAATTCCTTTGAATTTTTTTTTCATCAAAAACATTGACCTCAGCACCTCGCTCTTATAAAAGGGGCAAAAACTCACACAATGCACACAGTGAATATAACAGTATTCTTTCTGATTTAATTGATCAAGGTTACAACCTATCTATTAAGTTCATTGTTATCAGTAATAAAAATTTAATACAATCAGGTTTAACTCTGGCAATAGAGAGCATGTTACGCTGTGTCTTGGTGACCTATACAAGGCCAGTAGCATCGTTCATTTAAACAGCTGCCTTCTTCATTCTGAAATTGTGAATGTCTATAGAATGAATGCTCTATTTTACTATATTACTATTTATTGTATCACATCATTAACTTCATTACTCCTGACCTATTTTTCAGATATTTCTTTTGATTTGTAATGTTGAAATAATGTGGATCTATAAATAATCTATCAATTCTATTGACATCTAATCCAAAAAAAGTATGAATTTGTTAATATAAGGTGTAATGGTGCAGTGGTTTCTCTAAAATTCTTATAATTTCTCTATAATGACTTAATTCTTCTGTTTAAAAATCTATAATATACTATAATGCTCTTTAATTCTCTATATGAATTCTTTATGATTTACTGAACACTGTTTTTGAACATTGCTTCAGTACCTGTTGTCCTAATTATGGTGGGATTATGAAACATATTTGGGGTTTTTTAAATGCTTTAAAGGAATTTCAATTTGTGGAGAAAATGAAAGTGTTTGCAATTAATTTCAGTGATTTCACACCAGTCTTTTATGGGCTATTTAAATGTCATTTTCAGACATGGATTGGCATAAACATTTCTTTCCAGTAGTATGCTAAATGGGGGTGGTTTGAGAGAGGCTGATAAGAGCATTGTTTCTGGGCTATGGGCTTAAGAAGCTGACTCAGAGGTTGAGTTGCTTAAAAAGATGGACTTAGTTGCTGTGCTGCAATGTAAACTGTAATGAAGTTTTTTTTTTTTTTGTGGCTTACAATATAATGGTCTGTGCATACTGGACTTGAAACAGGCAGTTCTAAAGTGATTTTTTTTCCCTTTGGACTGACCTGATAAAAATTTAATATTTAGATTTACTTAGCCCAGTGATGGCCTGGCGAGCTGTCTGGGGTGTACTCTGCCCTCACCCAGATTTGGCTGAGATGGACGCCAGCCTCCCCGCGACCATAATTAGGATTAAGTGGTTCAGAAAATGAATGAATGAATGAATAGGTTTACTTAAGATGTCATTTAAAATTAGCTTGCATTCATTGTTTTTCTAATCCTTTATTTGTACTTATTTGACAATACCTGTCATTTTGTGTCATTTTAACATATACAAAATGAAGATGTGCGAAGAGGTGTATTTCCTTTTGTTTTAATGATAGATAAATCTGTACACACTCTGTTACATAAAGCAGTTTGGTGCAATGCTAGCATATACAGTATTTCAGGTGTTTACAAAGAAAATAAAAACTGGCAGGGACAGTGCAAATCCTTGTGGAGAATCTGTGCTATTTTATTTATAAATATATACATAAATGAAATATGGGAAGTAAGGCACGTATTTTAAAAACATGGTCGAAGGAAAACAGAAACAGGAAGAAGAGTCGATCAATACACTAAGGCGTATGAAAAATAAGGTTATATTGAGTATGTCAAAGTTTCAGATGTTCAGGTATTATAATTATGAAAGCTTGGTTATTTAAAAAGCAGAACAATCAATAGTCCCTTAGTGCTTTCCATGGCCATTACTGACTTTTTTAATTAATAATAATAATAATAAAATAAAGTCAATAGATTTTATATTATTTTTTTAATATTGTTTCACAAGGCTTTATGATTTCGCCTCAAAAATGCTTCTTAAAGGCCTTTAAGCATTTTTTTTTTTTTTGAAAGGAGACAGCCGAGAGTCATAGTTAAGGTTTTTTTTTTACATTTTTTTTTTTTTTTTTTTTAAAGAACAAATCATGTGACATTAAATGAGCGAAAAGGCCATTTTCTCAGTGTGTTCTGCTTGGCAATGCCCTTCTTTACTATAGACAAGGTTAATGAATACATCAGAAAGAGGGCATTTATTGTCTGTGTGGTTTTTATTGGTGTTAAATCTTAATACACTTAGTGTGATGCTGCATTATTTGACACAGTGGCCTTGGTTGCTTGTTCAACTCTGTGCAATTCATAAGGGACAGAGGGGTCAGGGACTGCTCAATGGATGAAGGTAACTGAGATCTCTCTGCTCCATCTCCCTCTTACTGATGCTTGCTGATAAAGCGTGATTAACGAGGGAGGGCCGGCACAGTAGTAAAGCGTTCCCAACAGATGATTTATTGTTTTTGATATATATATATATTTTTTTTTCATAAAGATAGAGGCCATGGCGCATGCCTGCTGTAGCGTGGCTCCATGTAGGAGACAGTGTAGAGCAGAACACCATGTGGCTCAGGACAAATGGAAACACATTATGTTCAAAAAAGAGCTGTCACACACAAGGCACATTTTTGTTCAAACCTGCTTTGTTGAGGCATCCTGCCTAGTTTCCCTCTGTTGTTGTTTATTTATTTATTTATTTATTCCTCAAAAATGCTTATTCTTCTTATTTTGTACCTGGCAGGGGACACTAATGGATAGCAGTATGCAGTATCCTACCTGTCAGCACAGGATGAAATGACTGGAAAGGTTAATGTGCCATAACTTCTAGATTCTTCTGCACTAACATAACGAGTGTGCTCAGAGGAAGTCAGCCATGATGAAGTTGCAAATGCTTTTGTTTGTTCGCGTTACTCATGCGCCGCTGGCCATTTTATATGTATGAGGATGTGTTAGAAGTTTGCTTCACAGTTCCTTTCAGAGGAAGCGTACTATCAGGTATACACGACATGTAAAGGGTGAATATTTCATGCCTGAAGGATTACTTTACATAAGCATGCTGCTTTTTATAGTACCATCTATATCTGTATGGCTTGGGCTGCTATGTAGTTTGAAACTGATTAACTTGAAAGCACTGCCAGATATGTGAGGCTTGCATTTATATGCATTAGTCAATTAACTGTGGCAGTTGTGGATTGAGTATAACTGCAAAGGTAAGAAAATGTACATAGGGTTATGTCTATTATTTTATTATTTTTTTTATATAGCAATAATGCTGCTCCTGTATATGGCCCACGCCCAGACATATTCTAAAGATTCTGTTTCAAACATTTAATATGGCAGTTGTCCAGTACACCTCACCTCAAACAGGGTTGGCAGGCTGATTAGGTGGTTGATAAGTGATACTCTTTGGGAATAGGAATGCAGGCTTTTCTTGGTGTGACTCACTTTGAAATACTCGCTAATTACTGTGTTATTGATGATGGTGAAGGTGTGATTTTGTCTTGATGAAATGTGGCTAACTAATTACTGTATGATTTAATGACTAGTTTTGTGCATAATGAGTGTAACTTTCTTAATCATGGGGTATGCATTAATCTCCCGAAAAGCATCATGGCCACATTCTTCAAGCCAAAAAAAAAAGGCTAAATTAGGAATGTGAATTTAACACGATTAGCATAAGGGAGGATTCATCATGCTAACGTGCCATGTGCATCCATGATGTGCACAAATTGGGCGAAGAGTGTCCAAGTGGAGAATTAGAGACAATAAAATCCATTAAAGCATGTTGTAATGCAGAACTTTGCCAGGGCATTTTCTTGAAATCAAATTAACACTGAAGTGTATGCAGGAAAAAAAGCTAATTGATTTTGACAGGAGACACTTCGTTCTTCCCTCGCTCTATCACTTAACAGCTCAATATGCCGAGCTCCTGCATTTTCTCCAGATAAAAATGCATCTCATGCAGTTCTCATCTTTCTACGCTAAAAAAAATTAATTCCTTGCAGAAGCCTTTGTAATCACATTTGGAATGAATTTGTATCAGGTAATAATCTGTATTTGCTGCTTTTAAACACCTCTCAAATAAGATTTCCATGACCAAGATTGAGCCTTATTAACACCTATTTCTTTTAAATGCAAGTTATAATGACAGGTTATGACAAATCAGAAGCATTGTTAGACATTTTTGAAGCTTGTGTTTAAATATTGCTTACTTCTAGACCACAAGGATAATGATGAGGTAGTGTGATGAGGTTAATCACAGTATACAGAGCAGTAAGTGTGGCACATGGTTGTATGTGTGAGTGTGTGTGTGTGTGTGTGTGTGTGTGTGTGTGTCTGTCTGTCTGTCTGTCTGTCTCAGCTTTGTCTGTGAACAGAGGAGTGCCCACATAGGGGATGGAGTGTCTACATATGGGAAAGAAGCACAGAGATGTGTAAAAGCAAGCTGTTCTAAAGTCAGCTGTATAAATTGAGAAACTGAATAGAGTTGCAGTTATTTTCCACAGCAAGGTTAACCTGTAACATGTGCATGTTTTTATTTATGACAAAGAATGTCATTATTGTCATGGAAGCACATGGTGCAATCATTTAATAAGTAAATAATTTTCTTCTGACAGTAAGAATTTTTACTTTTTTTTTAAAGCTGGTATTTATGTTTTTAATGCAGGTCTACCGCAAGCTAACAGGCACAAAATCTTTGAAGGCCTCTCTATGGAGGAGGGATTTTATACCTCCAAGGATTTTCTCCCACTAGTTGCCAAGGCCAGCAAACTAGGTAAAGAACCACAGAAAATGATTTGCTGAAAACTTTTACATATTACCTATAAAATGTTTCTTTTTTGCAAAGTGTATTACACAGGTTTTTTTTCCCTTTGTGCCACATGTCTTTGAAGTCTGTGAAAGTGCCTTTTTAAATTCTGTAGCATGACAAAATGCTTGGATCAGTGAAAACACATGTAATATGAAGCGTCCATGAAAAGAACCAAGATACAGAGTAAAAGAATGGCAAATATGAGCAGCTATACAGAACTATTCAGGCTTTTTGCAATGAAGTGACTTTCCATGGCCATGGACAGCTTCACTAACATTCCTGTATTTATTTCATGTAATATTGGATCACATTGATGAGAATAAGTAAACAAACAACAGTGTATAGTAATAACAAAAATAACAGTCTCTTTTTTTTAAAGAAAAAAAGTCAATATTTAGTGTGGCCACCCTTTACTTTGATTACAGCATTTAACCTTTCAGGTATAGTGTTCACATATTTTTTTTAAATTTAGTTAAGTTTAATCATCACTGCATCACTGTATTTTTTTTTTCACTTGCTAAACCATTCCATATGGTTTGAAGTTCATTCATGCTTTGCAAAAGTCAAAAAAATTTAATTTGTAACAATTTTTCTGAAAAAAAAAAAGGTATTTTCAGTGTTTTTGTTTATTAGCCATACTTTTACCTCAATATATTTGTCGGAATTATTTTTTTGGTTCTCATTGCCTACAGTAGCATTGTTCAATACATTTTCACCAAAAAAATTATAGAGAACTAATTAATAGCCCTTTTAGACAAAAGTGGTGGTGTAATATTCACTGCTCACTACTGTATGTATGTATCAGTGCCTTTGCCCAGAGTCGGCTGAGATAGGTGCTGAGATCCCCGTGACCCTAATTAGGATTAAGTGGCTCAGAAAATGGATGTACCAATAACCAGCATATAATATGTTTAATGTACTGTATTTCCACAAACATAGCATATAACATGTTGAATGTTGTATGGGCCTTTATGTGACTGTGTAAGTGATACACCATCATTGTGTGCTTTAAGGATCCTTTTACATCTTTTTGTAAGGCCTGAGCAGATCACTGTTTCAGCAGCGAACATTATCTCATGTTAAAATCAGCTGCATTCAATAAAATGGCTCGTCGTTGCTATCAAAAATAGGAGAAAAAGTGCAGGCTGTGAAATTACAGATCTAAGGACATTTCTAGAAAAAAGAGATCTGCCTGTCATTGCAGCAGAATAATTTGATCGGGACACACTGTGTCTGAGGACTTCAAGATGCAATTTCTAACAGTTAAGTGGGAACAGTTCAGAGACAGAAATCACGTTTTCCTCCTTTACTCACTCTCCAGCTTGTTTTCTCTCATTTTGTTGTCCATTCTGGGGATTAGGGATGTGCCGTTGCCGCTCAGCTCTGCCTCCGCTCCATGGCTCTGTGATTGTCCTGGGCGCAGGAGACACCGCCTTTGACTGTGCCACCTCTGCCCTGCGTTGCGGCGCACGGCGGGTCTACGTGGTGTTCAGACGTGGCTTCACCAACATCCGCGCAGTCCCTGAAGAGGTGAGGAGATAAGTAAATGAGATAGAGAGGGAGACAGTACACGATTGCAGGATGCAGAAAGACAGGTGGGGAAAAAAAGAGAAAAAGTCAACAGCAGGCAGGAGCTTATTAATATTTGGTCTTGTGAAGGGAGCCTTACTCAGGGGGTTTATTAAGACATTCGTGAGAATGTCCTCACCCCATCTCTCTGGCCCTCTGACACCTTACTTAAGCCTCTCTTTCCTCATTTATTGCAGAGACTTGTCTTTGATTTTAGGGGGAGATTACTGTCAAATCTTTCTTTTCCCAGAATGAGGGAAGAGAGCCATATTTTGCACTATGCAGGATCCTTTGGAAATGCTGTCAGATAGTTAAAGGAAGACGTTACCATCTTTATTTGGGATTGGCTTTAAGAAAGACATGTCAGGGAAAACGTGAACAAGCATACATTTTTTTTTCCTATTACAATTTGCTTTTTTTATGCACCAAAAGTAAATGTAAACTAGGGAACTTCTCACTTCACCAGAAAAACAGAGAACTTATTTCTGAGTACTCTCACAGACATTATTACTTTATTTATTTATGTTTTTTTTGTGTCATTGAGTTATTATATTTCATCTTTGTTTGCATGTATGTGGTAAAGTTAGAAAAGAACAGACCAGTAGAAGATGATATATAGAAGGTAATGATAAAGGTAATGTGCTAATAGAAGATGTCTATTCTTAACTCTCTAGAGTTTACTTTTGTCACACAGTGTTGCCTTCTCACCACCTACCACATGCTGCCATGGCAGTGATAGAAATAGCTTAAAGAAATTGAAGAAAGTAAGGTAATTATTCACATCTGTTTTCAGCCAGCTGCAGTTATGCTCAGCCATGCTGCTTCCATCACCCTGAACTAATTAAGCTTGTTTATAAGGTAGATTGGCTTCGAACACTTGTAGGTGTAAGTAATTCTTACAAAATAAGAATGGAAATAAATAAATAAATTGTAAGTCCTGATGTGAGTTGGGATAATTTATGCAGATATTGTTGGATGGAAAAGACACACATCTATACGTTTTTAGGTAACGTTTGTTTTTAGACTCAAATTAGGTTCAACTCTAATTTAAGAACCCTTTTTGTTAGTTGGTTTTCATCAATATGAAACCAATTCCTTAGCTATTTCAGTAAAGATCACCCCCCCCCCCCACCCACCCCAACACACACAGTTTTTTTCTTTGTTTATAGAAATCCTCTTTGTTTTCTCATGAACAGAATAATCAGCAATTTCTTTGGCATGCAAAAGTGTTTTGTTCGAAAGATTTTGCCAATTGGGCCACAGGCACACACAATTTCCAAGCTGTTCTCCATATCACCACATTGCATGTCTTTTCACAATGTTCAAATTAAGCAAAAATTAAAGTAATCACTAAAAGATAACAGTAAAATGTAGTTCAATGTAGTTAAATAGTGAGTCTGCTCTACTGTGTTTCAGATGGAACTAGCTAAGGAAGAGAAGTGTGAGTTCCTGCCTTTCCTGTCACCAAGAAAGGTTATACTGAAGAAGGGACTTGTGCATGCCATGGAGTTCTGCCGAACAGAACAAACTGAGACAGGCGAATGGATTGAGGACCATGAGCAGATCATACGCCTCAAAGCTGACTTCATCATCAGTGCTTTTGGCTCTGTGCTTAATGACTCTAAAGGTTGGATGTCTTATTACAAGTATTATCCAGTACATATTATTAAGGGTAATTTGGCTTGAGTATTTAATTTTTAATCAAGCTCTTTAGTGCTTAATTATTATTAAGCCAGGTATTATCCAATGTACAACATTGCCATCATATATGATTGAAGTACCCATATATAATGCACATGGCTTGTTACAGACATGCTATGGTTGTAAGATACCATGTATATTTATATATTTGACCCCTATGTCATATTTGGTTGTCACTGGAGCAGCACGTGGGCGCAAGCTTAAACATACAGTAGTTTTTGACAGTTGTAATTTTTTTTTTAAATTACCAATTATTCACTGAAGGGCTGCACGGTGGCATAGTGGTTAGCCTGTCTACCTCAGTTGGCTGATATAGTAGACCGTAGTAGGATTAAACGGTTCGGGACATGAATGAATTCTGAATTATACCAGTGAATTCTAAAGGAAAATATTGGGACATCTTTCTTCTATCTTCATAAAAAAATCCTTCAGTTTAATGTGTTTGGTGTGACTAGTTTTGAAACCAGTATTGTTAAGCTAGAAGTAACCATAACATAAATATTGATAAAAAACCTAAGCTGCTTGGCTTTTTAATATTTTTACTGATTCTGAATTGGTTAACATTTAGAACAAACAAGCAATACACATCCCTGTATGTGTGTTCTCTGTGTTAGTTTCTATGGTTGTTTTCTAGCCTTGTTTTTAACTAGCCGTTACATATAGCCATGGCATTCATGTAAACTAGCAAATCATTAATTTATGGTAATTGTTAATGTTACTGGTGCATTATGCTGGGACTGCTATGTGGGCTAGATGTGCTGATATCTGGACTGTCTTCCCTTGCTCCTTGATTTTATATCTCTTCTGCATTTCATGTTTTCCAGTCGTGTGTCCACCATGTGAGTGTGTTGCGCAAGAGTAACAATAATCTGTGTGAAACATGGAAGCCATTTATACATATGTATAAATGCTCAGCTGCAAAGAATTTGCATCGTTGCTTTTATTCATTTAATCATTTCAGCCCTAATTTTGTGTTTTATATAACAAGGAGTATTCTTACTTTGTGGTCAGCTGTATATTTCTAGATACCTTCATCCTGATTAAAAATAAACTCATCAGCCTTATAAGTGTCTGCCATATATAAATGGACACAGCCATATTGCCAGTGTTGTTTAACTGCTCTATTAATTTAAATTAGAGTTTGGCTGTGCCTGTGTTCTCTGATTAAATGATGGAATGGGCAAGCATACATATAAACAGGTGTCCCACTCTCACCAATAACATGTTTCTATTCAGCGAAATTACTGATGCTGGAAAGTAGGACTTTAATACACCAGTGTGCCAAACTGAGAGGTTTTTGCTTTCTTTTTTACTTATGTTTCTGTCCCTCCTACATTTTTTCCCTTAGATCCAAACATGAAGCTAAAACTAAGCAGTGTCTGGGATGTCTTGCGTTTATTTGGCAGGAGTTTTCCCGACTTTCCTTCTTGCTTTGCTGATGGCAGTGTAGTGATGGATGGCCCTGAATGAGTTTTATATGCTGGTAAATGGAGAGCTGCTTAAAACACAGTGTGAAAAAGGGATTAGCATTGATGCACAAGCAGACAGCCCTCCAGGAGCAAACACAAGCCATTATGGTGCAGTTACACCTGGAATTATTCATGGAGGATCTCACTAACACTCACACAGACAGACAATGGCATTTCCATCAGTATAAGAGAGCACTTGTGTCTTCATTATATAGTTAAAGTTTTAAAAGGTTTTATAAATTATACAAATTTATAATTTGTAATATTTCTTAATTTTCTTAATGAGCATGTTACCAAGACCAGGTCTTTGCAGTAGTTCATATCCTCCTGTATTTGCTATCAAAACCATCCCAATGATAATGAAATGCTTTGCATTACAAATGCACCCTCTTCCCAACCAGGGAGAATTTTATTAACATTATCATTTGATGAGTTCCCACTTCAGTAAGCAGCAACTTTTATGATCATCTGTGTGCTGTTGTGTACAACATGTTCTCCACCACCGACCGTGCAGAACTTCCTTCCTGACACATTTGTGAAGTTTGCTAATGAGATTACACCGATAAAGGGCACACCTGCTATGATTTTCAATTAGGGTCACACAAAATAAACAGGGAGTAATGCCACAGGGGGATAGCGCTGTCCAGAGTTGACCGGAGATGACATGTCTCAGTAATGAGATTCATTCTACACCGAGAAGCCCAGGCTTTACACAACTGGTTACCCAGCAAAGCCATTACCCCGCTTTCTAAAGCAGCACAAATATGCTTATACATATCTCTACTACTTAAGTAAGCATAAGCTGTGCATGCTTTACATGATTTTATAATTAGCCATGGCTGGGAAGTACATATTTATTCAGCCAGATCATCATAATGTAATGAATATGGGTAGCAATGTTAAATGACTATAGACTAGTGTACACTCATTCGGCTCTTTTTCCTCCATGGCTAGTCAGCCACATGGCTGGTTAAACTTAATTCTTGCTTCCTTCTTCCTTAAATATTTGTCCGAAATATTGCTTTTTTTTTTTCCCTACACAGCAATAAAGCCATTCACGTTACTTAGAATGTCACAGAAACCTTTACTGTGCCAATATATTTACTGTAAAAGACTATTTCTTTCTTTCTTTTATTTATTTTATTTATTATTTATTTATTTTTAGAATACCTTAATTAACCATTGTTGGTTTTTGTATTTCTGTGTAAACAACTGCTTTGTTCCTGAAGTAGAATTTCTAACATTTCTATTTCTATTATTTCCTTTTAGTTTATCCAGACTCTGGCTATTATGTTGAGGGAGACAGCATACTTCCAACTCCTAAAGACTTTACGACAAATTAGCACTGCGATTGTTCTTACAGAAGGAGATTAAAATTTCTAACAAGACTCCTTTGTGAGGTGATACGGGTTGAAATTGCAGCCACTCTATTTTGTATTTTGTCCATACATAGTATTGCACCCAGTATACTCTGAGCTCCATCTCCTGGCCTTCGCTGCCAAGTTGAGCTGCAAAAAATGCTGAGAGGTTATCTTTTTTCTCCCTCAGCAGTCTGTGTTTTTTTTTTTCCTTTTAAAAAATATGAATTACTTACCCACTCAAGTATCTCGTCGGATGGGTATGGGAGGCGCAGCAGAGAGCCAGTGTCGGAGTGTCGGAATAGCTGACACGGCTGGAAAAACTAGCTAGTAATCTGCTGGGTTGGCCCACTGGAGTGAGCAGATGATTAGATCCCTGGCCACATTTAACTTTTTTTTCCGGAGGAAAGAATGGGGGCTGGATTATGATGGAGTAACTCATACTGGAGATATGTCACTCCAGCCAAGGCACCAGCTCCATATAGCCAGCCAAGTATCTGCATATATTCTTTCCATTAATCAACACAATTTAATAGTAGGCCCTATCCCTGCCCACTCATCACACTGCTTCTGGCTTAGATACGGTCTGGTAGAGGGTACTGAGCAAATACCTTGTTTTGTGACATTTCTTCTACACCATACGTATATTTTCTGTTTGTTGTATTTGCATAAAGGATTTTATAATACACTGTAAGGCAGGCTAACATACTGTCCAAAAAACTTTCATGATATCAGCTCTGACTAGTAGGACTCAAGCTAATTTCTTCTGGGTTGCTTTGTCCTCCTATTTAGAGCTTTTTACACAGCATCTCCTTCTATTCCATCCAACATTGATCACTCTAGTTAATGGGGCCTGGCGGTCTGCATCTGTCACTAAGGAGTATGTCCATGGGGGGTGTGTGTGTGTGTGTGTGTTTGTGTATCAGAGAGAAAGAGAGAACATGAGAGAGCTAAAACTACCTTACTTAAGCCTCTTTTAATAGTTTGAGAGGCCTGACACACCACTTCTCTCCCTTAGAGCAGAGCACTAAGGATGAGAGACAAAGAAATAACAAACCCCCTGGTGTGTGTGTGTGTGTGTGTGTGTGTGTGTGTGTGTGTGTGTGTGTGTGTGTGTGTGTGTGTGTGTGTGT
>JBCNYH010000001.1:26351483-26373918 GCA_039654325.1 Tandanus tandanus
ATTTATGTATGTATGTATAAGAACCCTCTTATTTTTTTAGTTTAGCTTAGTTTAGTTTAGTAGACTTTCCCCTAAAATCACTCTCACTTTCCGTGAGTAGTCACTTTTAGTAGTCATAAAAGTTTTTTTTTTATGTATGTATGTATGTATTTATTTATTCATTCATTCATTCATTTTCTGAACCGCTTAAACCTAATTAGGGTTGCGGGGAGGCTGGCGCTCATCTCAGCCGACTGAGCGAGGGCAGAGTACACCCTGGACAGTTCGCCAGACCATCGCAGGGCAGAAACACGCTGACGGCAACCCAATGGCCTACTCTTTACAAACGACAGCAATGGTCCATTTACAGGCCATTGATAACCAGTTAGCTGCACTGGGGGTTATTTATTTGTTTGTTTGTTTGTTTGTTTATTTGTTTGTTTGTTTGTTTTAAAATTTTTATTAGAAAATATGCCAGCGCAGATGTTTAGCCCAATAATATCTCTTCCATCACACAGACATTACTGAATGCTTAGTAAATAGATGAGATTTGTAATTCTTTACGGTCACCAGTGCTTATTTTCCAAGTTTGGGAAACATGACATATTAAGATGTTGTAACAAAGTTCAAACTTTGAAGTTTATGTAATGGATTTAAATCATAATTGAGTTCAAATCCCCATGTAAAATGTAATTTCTTAGGGAATAAAGTGTAACTCTTTCCAAGAATCTGTACAATCTTGAGCCATAATGATGATAATAACATATGGATATGAACGGTTATTCAGTGTACTGAACTCCATGCAAAATACTGTTGTTTGTGAGTTGTGCACAGGGGATGCTGGAATGGTCTGTTTTCATTCCTTGTTGTTTATAAAAGACAGATGCCTCTTTCCAATTCCCTTTTTTCTAGTGGAGTAAATGGTGGAAAGGACTAATCACCAAGCTGACAGACAATATCCCTCTTCATTTATCACACAGGGTTAATATCCTTTGCTTTGACATTAATTTATTAAGTCCCTCACAGGCAGGCCTATCTTGTTCAGAATTACCATCACGTTTCAGGATTACCCCACACACACCTACACATGTACACATGGTACACATAAAGACATGAAAACATACTAATGTGTCTCCTCTCTCAGTCGCTTATTGTCCAGAGTATAATTTCTCTGTTTGTTTGAACTAGTTAAAATAATCACTGAGAACTTCAACTCAGAATGTTGATTTTAAATCCAATACCTTGCCTATTAAGTGCGTGTTAAATAACTTGGGAGTATTGATGAACTTATTCATGGATGCCAACCTTCATTCTGTGTTCTTTAGCAAACAGCTTATTGACATGCTGCCTTTGGTATTCATCCTTGTTGTTGTTTCTAAGTGCAGCTAAAGACTTTTGAGACACATTTCTGCTCCAGGGAACCATAAAACATGCTTCTCTTCACAGGTTAGTGGAAAGTGATCTATTTTGTCTGTCAAAAATCATTTCACTGTTAGAGAGAAAGTCGTCATGTGGTTTATCAAGTTTCAGAAGGTGCAGATGTGTAGCTGAGATGCTGTCACAAATCCAAGGCTGCTTAGATTTATATGTGACAAGCAAAGAGAGGGGATTAGGACTGCAGTGATGATCTTTTTCTCAATCTCAAGATCAATCTCAAGAGACGTCAGCAAGTGACATTTGCTCACCTGTATTCAAACATAAACCGGCTCTAACATGCAGCGTTAGACTCGAATAACACAATGCTGAAAGATTTCTCTGCAGTGGAGAATCAGCCTTGAAATCAAAATGTCTTAAGATACCTGTTAAATACTGTTGAGCATAGAGAATAAGAGACGACAGCACAGTTTGTGTGTGTGTGTGTGTGTGTGTGTGAGTGTGTGCGCGTGAGCATGAGCGCGTGCGTGCGTGCGTGCGTGCGTGTGTGTGTGTGTGTGTGTGTGTGTGTGTGTGCGCCTGTGTAGGTAGCTTTCTTCTCAGTGGCCTGGTCAAGGTTGAAAGCAGTGTTATTAAGCAAGCTTCCTAGAGTCAGGCAGTATTAATCCTTGCAGAAGCTGAAGAATGTCATCCCAACCCTCACTGAGAAATGGCCACAGTAAACTCCAGGAGGAAAGATGGCTTTACAGGTGTTACATCTGCACTTTACAAAGATAGATGATGATCAGAAGTGTAGTAACACCTTTCACTTTCCACCTGATCTTTTCCTCAACCTCGCTTACTCATTCTCTCTCTTTTCTCCTCTCTGCTTTGTGTCTTTAAGTCAAAGTGTGTGGTGATTGGCCAGAACACTGGTGAAAACTGAACCAGCTATACTTCGATTTTTCTGTCACAACTGATTTTAATGATTATGTCGGCACTTGAGGTTATTGTGCATAATTATTATATATAATTTCCCGATTTTAGTTTTTTACTGGTGCATACTAAAGTATTTTATGTGCATGGTAGCATGATCAAACTTTTTATCTCGTATATATGCTACCATGCATGTTTATTATTTATATATACATATATATATATCATCATCATCATCTTCTGAACCGCTTAATCCTAATTAGTGTTGCGGGGAGGCTGGTGCCCATCTCAGCCAACTCTGGGCAAGGGCAGAGTACACCCTGGACAGCTCCCCAGGTCATCACAGGGCAGAAACACGCTGACGGCAATGCAGCCTAGTCTTTTCGAAAGTCTAAAGAAATGGTTCTTTTACATGCTTCTCAGCACAGACAGGGAGAGGCATGGCTGGCCTTTGATAACCCAGTCAGCTGCACTAGGGGGGCAGCAGTGACAATCCAGTGATAGTGGGGCTTGAACCCCTGACCATTGGATTAGTAATCCAGCACCCTACTACTGGGTTACCACTGCCCCCATACACACATGTGTCTGTGTGTGTGTGTATATATATATATATATATATATATATCTGTTTCCTTGAATATGGAATAATATCTTGATTTAGACACTGTCTAAAACCAGAGCTTCCAGTAAGGTCTTTGTGAGTTAAGAAGCTTGTTCCTTAATTATGCACTCATGTAATGATTAAATGGTGTAAAAGATAGAGATACAGTATTGTTATTATAGACCTAAAGTATGTCCATATACAGTATAGGCTTATCATTTCTCTCATGTTTTTTTGATGTATACTTGTGGAATGCAACTCCATTTGCATTAAGAACAGTATTGGTCATGCCTTGAGAATCCAGGTGTGGAGTTGATACTGCATTTGAACATTTTGCTAGTACAGTTATATTCTTTTTCTTTTTAATCATCATTTAAATAGATGAAAAGCAAAACTGCTGGCATTTTATGCCAAATTCAGAATCGAATCCCATGAGACCACATTGTTACAGGGAGTTGTAACATTCAGTCTTAGTATAGGAAATTGTTTCATGTATAATTAGTTCTAGTGTGTGGTTTAATGTGTGAGATTATCATCAGTTGTATGGTCCCTTCAAGATATAGATATAACTGATCACCTTTATCTTATCATGAGACATTGTCCTCATTCACAGGGACTCACTGAGTGTGGAAATAATGTGTATTGTATACTATGGCTATTGCGGTCTCTAGATTTCAACTCTGTTGACTACCTATGGACTTATTACTATCTTTAGTACTGGCACATTGTAGAAACAGGTGTAGAAATGAGTGTCCTTCATGATTATGGCCACTTCCTCCCTGATTCCTTTTGGTGATGTAGCTTCATCTCACACTGAAAAAAAAAATATCACCTTAATATTTGACCTCAATCCTACATTAAAACATTTTATTTTCACCAGAAACGCATGTGCCACATTTATAAGCACATATATACATGTACCAGACATGAAAACGCACACACACGTGTGTGTGTGTGTGTGTGTGTGTGTGTGTGTGTGTGTGTGTGTGTGTGCGCACTATGATGTCTGGGCCGTTGTGTTTGATTAGTACTTCTTGCATGTGTTTAAGTCTGAAAGGCTGTTTGCAGTGTGGGGGGGATTAGGGACCTGTTCTGCTGTGATAAAAACCTGGTTAGCTCCAAAACACAGCCTTGCTCATTAACAAGAGGCAGTGTGAGGAGCAAAGGAGAAAGAACACATCATCTTCCTCATGGGCTATAGCCTGCTAATGGCTAGCATGGAAACAATGCACTCAGTGTATTGTTATATTTGAAGAGACTGTAAAGAAACGCATCGTGTTCAGCGTTTCTTGTTGGTGCATAAGTCACTTTTGGCATATCCACAGGAGCTCACTGAGACGTGCTTTGAAATGTGTGTCATGTGTAACCAAAGCTATCTTTTTGAGAATTCAGTTCTTTCTAGTCAGTATGGTGACTGTACAGTGTGTGTGTGTGTGTGTGTGTGTGTGTGTGTGTGTGTGTGTCTGTGTCTGTGTGCACCTTATCTTACACAGTGTGGCACCTGTTTCTATAGTGTTCCATTTTTTTTCCGTTGGGCGATTTTCATGGTTTTCACTTGCTTAATATTAAAGCTCTTGTTCCACCTTGGCCTGATAGTACAAAATGCCGAGAGCCAAATGTTCCCTGGTCACAGCTTCATTAAATACCGAGCCCATGGGATGGCTGACTCAATTTCCATAGTGCCCTCACTGGACAGACACCATACTTCTATTAAAATTGGGTTATGTCTTCATTCACAACCATGGGCTACATCCCAAATCGTCACTCACCCACCACCACCATCAAACTTACACCAAAAACAGCCCGTCATTTCCACTTTCCAAAAGAAGTGCCCTTGTATTTGCATCTCTTGATAGAATATTCACAGCAAGATGTCTCCGTAATCAAAAATATGATTTTGTTCATTTTTACTGGAAACAGGGCTTCCCTGAATGTCGAGTATGTTTTTATGGTACTTGTGGCTCGTACATACCTCTCATGCATGCCTTCAGATCAGACTGAAAAACAATCCTGGCTTATGATGAGCTGGTGGTTATAGTTTTAGTAAATACACAAAATCATACACTTTTAAAACCACAAGGTAACTATTACTGAATAAAACATTTCATCTAATTAAAAAAAATGAGAAAATGAGAAACCAGTTCCAGCTCCACTGCATCTAATCAAACTTATGCTAATTTGATCTAATTAGCAGCAATTACACTTTCTTGTCAGTGTAGCTGGAAAACAGTCTAAATGTCATAAAATTAAGTTAGTGCACAATTATCTTAATTGTTCTTTAAGGGTAAGCTCTAATCGGGCTATGCAAAATTGTTCTCTTACACTGCTAAATTGTGATGGACAGTTTATTCGAGGTAGGAGGATTAAGCTGTCACTTCTACTACAGGTACTCTTGCTTTATCGATTCAAGTTACAGAATACTGAAGGAAATGGAAAGAAAGATAATTTCTGTCATGTGGTTTAAATTATATATGACTCTATCTTTTTTTTTTTTTTTTATCGTTCCCTTTACTTTTAGTCTCCTTTTAGGTGTCAGTTTTCCACATGACAGTTTACTAGATTTCCTGTACTGGGTAGAAATCCAGATAATATTCTGTAAAGTGAATTCATTGGCATTGTAAAATAAATCCAATCCATTTTATAACTCCATTGGCATTCCTGTTGGCTTTACATTGTGACCTTTTAGTTGGAGATGTGAGGGTGCCATTTTGTGATCTGCTCAAGCCATTAGCAGGTCGAAGCGGCTTTCACTGTGTTCTAATGCCTTGAGTGGACTGATTATGGTACAGCTACAGGAGAAGAGTGCGCACAAGCTTTTTCAATAATAAAAAAAAAAAGTCTAAATAAAATTGAACATTATGGCTTTTTTCCTTGTGTGACTTTCTGGGGGTTTCTGCCAGGGGTTTCAGACATGTTTGCCTTTAATAGATGTCATCAAAGGAGAGTCGTGTAAACTAAAAAAAAACCCCCAAAAAACAAGCCTCTTTGTTCCTCTTATTTCTGTGTTGATGATCAATTCTGAAAGTCTTCATTTCTGTGCTCTTGATTTTGCTTCTGTGAATGACTATACACAACTTTATAGAATATGTGAATCCCTTTTGTGACAAAGGGGCCTATATTCATGATCATAGTGCAAGCGCAGTAAATTAGATGTATGATTCCATATTTTAAAGTGTAAGAGTTTCAGTCCATTGTTTTGGAAATGTCTCAGTATTCTACTCGCTCTGTTCTGTGTTTTAGGATCTGGTGACTAATGTGTCTCCCCGAATTGTACGTGGAACCACATCAGGTCCGATATTCGGCCCAGGCCAGGGCTCCTTCCTCAACATTGAGCTGATCAGTGAGAAAACCGCAGCTTACTGGTGCCAGAGCGTGTCCGAGCTTAAGGCAGACTTCCCTCACAATGTAAGACACCCTTTCACTGCAGGAAATCTAATGAAACAGATGGTACTGCAGACACAGATAAGCCAGGATGTCACATATACCCAAGTGGAATTCTTGCAGCTTTCATTTGTATCGTGGTGGACCCACAGAGTACCCTCAGATGTAGGTGTTCATTCAACAGTGGGCATTTTTATGTAGTGTTTTGACAATTTTGTTTAAATATCTCCTGTTTATAATTGGAAAACCGTTAAGAAGTTCTAAAGTAGAAACAGTATAACAGTTTCAACTAGAGGTCCCTAATGGAGAAATCGCACTACCCGCTACCTAGCGATTACACACAATTGGCTTTGAACTTGACCTACAATGACCTTTTCATAAAGTCGTTTCAGCCTTTGGTCACAAATTGCTATATTGATATAAATTTGATGTGATTTCAAGCAGTTCATGAGATTCAGACGTGCATAGCAACAAAAATAAATAAATAAATAAAAGAAAGAAAGAAAAAATAAAAGAAAATGAAATACAAAAGCACAAACTGACAGAAGTGAAAACAATACCAGCTACACTATTGCAGCTGGTAAACAACTCATGCAAATATTCACAATTTCTATAAAGCCAATTAGCAAACAGTAAAAATGACTCGGCACATTTCTATGCTTCTACAGCTGTAATTTTTATTTTCTCCAGTGCAGGATGATGTGAGCTAGCTTGAAGAAATCAAAGAGAAATATGTGAGACGATGACAACATTAACACATTTAACTCCAGTGAATTTGTTTATTTTTGATGTATCACAGTGCTTTTATTTTCTAAATTCATTTTTTTCTCCAGGTTCATAGAAGCAGAAATAGGAATTGCTTCTTTTTGGTCTGATGATTTATACGGCTTAGTGAATGTTGTTATTAGCGCTATTGTTCCTGTTATCTCTCTGAATTCAGTCTCATGGAAATTACAGCTTGGATCATTGGTGAGTTCAAATGATCTCATCTTGGCAGCATCTTTGGTGCTGATATTTCAGCTTTCATTCCTTCTATGCTTGCGCCCCATGTGCTGTGAGGCACCTGCAATAAAAACCGAATAGGCACGTTTTTCTTCTCGCCATCTTCGTTCAAATTTCTGTCTCAATTTCCATCTCTCCATTAGCATATAACTCTGTTCAACCTTTCGAACTTCCCCAGTGCCCACAGCGTTCAAAGACCAACTAAAGAACTGAACCATTTAGATTTATGCATTATCCATTTAAACTGTCGCACTAACATTTGAGTGCTGCTTGTAAATCCCCAGGAGGGAATTGCTGAAATAGCCAGCCTGGAATTTGCTATGATTTTACATAATTTAATGGTTGCAGCTTTTGATCATATCATTTCTCTTGTCTTTTAAGTCCCTGATGTTGTGGTGCTGAAACTACTCTGTCAGCAGCGGCTGGGGCATTTCACTCACTTGTCTACATGTCCAAGTCCTAAAAAAATCTGATTAGGACTGGTGGGGCTAACTATTTCAATAGATGATTATTTGTGGTTAGCACGTCAGCCTTACTGCAAGGTCTTGGATTTGATTCCCGGGCTCGGACATTTCTGTGTGGAGTTTGCGTTTTCTTTCGGGGCTTGCATGGGTTTCCTCCGGGAACTCTCCCACACTCCAAAGACATGCAAATTAGGCTAAATATGTGTAAGTGTGAATGGTTGGGTGTGTTGGCCCTGTGATGGTCTGGCGAGCTGTTAAGGGTGTACCCAACCTTCACCCACTATCGGCTGAGGTAGGCTCAACCTCCCCGCAACCCTAGTAGGATTAAGCGGTTCAGGAAATGAGGGAGTGAGATGAATGATTATTTGTGTGAATTCAAATTCAAACAATTAATCAGTTCAACAGTAGTTTATAAATTAAAACTGTGACAAATATTATTTGACTTTTTTAACCTTAAACTGACACTAAAAATAATTTTTTTTAATTTAAACTAAAGTTTTAGAAAATGAAACGAAAATTTGCTTTAAACATAAACAACCTCATCATTAATTTTAACAAGGCAAAATTACACAGAATAAACTTAACTCAACTAATTAAACTATGAAATTTTTGCCCATGTATATTTATGTGGCCCTCGCCCAGAGTCGGCTGAGATGGGCGCCAGCCTCCCCGCAACCCTAATTAGGAATAAGCGGTTCAGAAAATGAATGAATGAATGAATATTTATGCGCTGTAGCTGCGGTGGATGTCGTCAGTCGTTAGAATCGTCTATTCACCGATATCCACTAAGCCTTCCCAAAACACCACAAAACCAGAGCAAAATCAGATATTTTATGATACATTTTTCCATGATGATGCCACCTGCTCTAGGTGACTGCAAGAAACTATGAGTTTATGTCATTTTAATTCCAGCATTACACAGCCTGGATTTTTTTTTTTGTTTAATTCCCATAAAGCAGATCAAACTAATTGTGTTGTCCCATGTAGTATATACTAATAAGCAAAAGTCATTCCACAAGTTCAAATAAAATAAGCATGAATAGTTGGCAATGTATGAAATGAAAATGAAATAAAAATTCTTACCATCAAAAATGTTAATTCCAAATTTTGTTGCTTTCCTGCAATAAGTCTAGAATGCATGGAAGAGCTTGGGGGCTAGTGTTGGGAATTAGCTCCCAACTGCTTCGTTGTTTTTTTTGTTTGTTTGTTTTATTTTGTTTTTTTGTAGTGACATGGCTACTAATAGTATATCTGGTCATATCCCAGTTGTAGATAAGACAGTCTACATATAAGACAAAATATACAGCTGCATATCCAATGGGTATGTATAGAATAATAATAAGCAATTATTGAATGAGACGAAGTATGATATGGAGAATTGTTCAGAATGAGGGGGTTTTATCCTAAGAGGTTCTAGGATGACACCCTCTGAGATCTAAATAATTATTCAGCTCAGTTTTATTTGTATAGCGCTTTTTACAATTGACATTGTCGCAAAGCAGCTTTACATAGTAAAAGTAATTTAAAAAGGAATTTAAACAGTTTTTTTACAATTACCCCATTGGATAAAAGCTGAAATATACAATTGTTTTATTATTCATTCAAAATATTTTCAAATCCGGAGGAAAGTGCTTTGTAGCCGGTGTAAGTCAGCAGGAAGTGCTACATACTATTCCCCACTCGTGCTGTTTTCGATTCATTCTAGACAAATTCCACAAAACTATAGACCAAAATATGTAATGGTTTATTTGATGATAAGAACGTTTTTTATTTTCATGAATGAGACTTTTTTTTGCAACAAATGCAATTTTAATCGGCTTGTTGCGAAGAGCACGGCTCTAGTCTTGAGAGTGGTTAGCCATTTTCTCACTAGCTTTCTCTGGGAGGAGGGGGTGAAGAGGAACATAGATAGCAAATAAGATAGATCGGCTACACCCTACTGACAGTGCTGTTTAGTGGTGGAACTATGCAAAGCTGTCTTGGTTGTTGCTACTGACTCTCAGATATGGTTTACAGTAGCATAAATAGTAAGAAAATAAAATGTAGATTTGACAGCTCAGAGCTGCATTTCTTTGCTAAAAATTAAATTGTACTAAATAACTAACCAAGATGGCAAACAAGAGAAATCACCTGCTGGGGGGCATAGCCTGTCTACCTTATATAATATCCATGAGGAGGAACATTGGCGCTGCCAACTGTGCAATAATCATTCAAACCAATCAGAAACAATAAAATATTTTGAATGAATAATAACTGCTATTACAATATGAGTAAAGTATAGTACACTATAATACACAATACTGTAATATCTAGTGATTAATATATATTGCGTCACCAATTTTTTGTGCTACATTATGATGCTGCTGTTTCTGCTTTTGAATTGTACCATATTTTTACTCTTTTTGAGTTGAACTCTTAGTGTTCTAGGGAATCTTCTTTTGACTCATTTCTCATTGCTTCCATCATTCAAATTTAAATCTGTAAAATCATTAAAATCAAAGTTTTTGAGTGATATCATTCAGCAAATGAAATTAATTGGCCTGTTTTTTGGATGTTTATTAAAACTGCCTGAACAGTGTTGGATCATCTGAAAATGAGTTTTCCAACAGCTGTATGTGGTGCAATAATAGCAACTGCTGCCCCTAACAGTTTTACTGTTGAATTGCACTTCACGCAGGAGTGCTTGCTTTTACATTATAGCATATTTTTCTTGTTAGTTAAATGAATATCAACATGAAGATCTTTAAGATTAAAATCCATGTCAGTTATATCTAATATATATATATTATATATAATAATATGCACTGTATATCATATAATTTGATGTCTTTTATGTCATTATGCTAATGCACAGTAGAAATTTGCAGAGGCCACAATCCGGAGGTGTTCAATTCAAAACCTGAGCTATTGTTTATGCTATACTTGTTTTTCCTCATGTTCTCACATGATCAAGTGACTGGGGAGTATATTCTGTAATCTCCATAATCCAGTCATTTTAAAATAATACGATTTGGATATGAATTGAGTACTAATTCCTCAATGTCTCATTTATTATTCACAACAATGGAATGCTCATGTTTGTTAATGAAACAAATATTTATGGCATAGGCCTATTCTATATCTCAGTTTTTCGCCTTCATTTCATATTTGTACAGACGGAACAGCATATGTTGGCTGAAATTACAAAAATGACAACTCAGTTGTTCATTTCCGAGCTTGGTTTTATTCTCCTCTATATCAAAGAATTAATTGGTTTGGTGGGGACTTTCTGGCTGCCGTCACAGCGAGTACTATCAGAAGTGAGGTCCAGCATTCACTCCTGTAGCTTTTGTGAAGATAAAAAAAGGCTGAGACGTGTGTGAGGAGAGAACAGACAGCAGCTCTCCTCAGCCCTTTTATACAAGGATCCTCTACATTGTTCATCTCTCCTGCAGCATGAATGGAAACATCTCTGCTACAAGAGACCGTGTGTGTGTGTGTGTGTGTGTGTGTGTGTGTGTGTCATAGAATGGGATTTGTTTATGGGTACATGTAGAAACACATGTATTTGAAAGCAAATCATATTTGGATGATTTCTATTTGCGAGCAGAAAAGGTTGTTCAGACTGCCCTGCCCCTGGGGCCTTTTTGCACACACATACAACACTCACACATACACACAACACTCACACTCATATCCAAGCCTTTTTCATTCCACAGCCTACCTCCAAACCTTGTCTAAACTGCAGCTTCAGCCCTTGCAGGTCAGAGCTTATGGACAAATTGCTGTGATTGTCATCATCAATGCTTCAAATTTTCCACCCATTAGGAGGGGAATGGCTGCTGCATGGCGTGAAGGTGGGGCGAACCGTGCTGAACCGTTCCTATATGTCGGCCGAGTGACAGGCTCTAGATGACTGATCTCCATGGAGACTCTTTGTTACAGTGTGCCATGCATTCACAGGCAAGAGCTAGGCACAGGGTTATTGAGCTGATAACAAGGTAATCCTGTTCCTCTCACAGCCTCCACGCTTCCTGCTGCCTTTAACTTGCTCTGCCTGTCTGATGGCGCTGTTAGCCCCGATTGTCTTTAATAAACCAGAAAAAAGGATGCCTTGCTGCCATTTTAAGGACCTCTTTCCCATAATGTGAAGTTAAAGTGGTCAAAGGCCAGGCTTAAATCAAAATAAAATACTGTGTGCCTCCATGGCACCCAAAATGAAACTGAGTGGCAGGTCATAATCTCAGTCATCTCCAGCAACACTTCTATATCTCCATCATTTTCCTGGGCTTTACATTCTTATTAACAATGACTATTTGATGGTGTATCAAATATCGCTTATATGTCAAAGTTGTTTGGTAAATCTGAACAGTAAATGTCAGGGTGCTTAACTTTATTTGCCCTCTAAAACTTGCCAATATTTTCTGCACTTGTGTAGGTGGTCTATACATAGTTCCTAACTGTGCCATGCTTCTGGGGAAGCCTAATGCCCCAGAGATTTATATCTAGCGGAAATTTGTCCTAGGGGAGAGCAAATTCTCTGAGTTTAATATCCTCCTCTGAAATCTGTTTCCTCTCTTGGTATCTATGGATATATCTTTTGCTAGTGCCACACGTTCTGTCCTTTTGGCATCTTCTCTTCATCATCACTAACAGTAAGTCGTGGTCATTTGATGAGCTCGGATTTGAGATTTTAATGAAAGAATAGTTCACAAGGCTTTCACCAACAGCAGATTCACAGCTAATATGTAGCTTTTGAAACACAGCTATGTATTAAGAATGAAAACCAAAACAAATGGTGGATGTGGTGTGTTGAAAAACATAATCTTTATTTGGCCAAGAGAACTGCATCCAGTGTATGAGACATACAGTGCATTATTAGTAGAGTCTGTTCAGTATGTGGAAGCTTGCCTTATCAGCTGTGATTACTTAAAACCAAGGAAGCAATAGTAAGAACCTGGCTCCCCAGCTTGTATTTTTTTTAAATATTCAGCTTATAGTGTGTCAGGGGAACGCAAGATGAAAATGGCACAAGCTAATCCAGCCCTAGCATAGGGGCTCTTAACTAATACCTTCTATGATGTTTTTATTGTTTCAATATTACCAGCATGTCTGTTGATTTGGTCTGATAACAAATCTAGTAAATTATAAATATTGATTTTATAATTTTAAGAACAGAGAAGGACAATCGAGTGGCCTATTTCAGTCCCATTTTCAAACGTGTTCAAACAAACCAAGAAGAATAAAAGTGCATACCCATAAAAATAAACCAAGTCTGCAAACATAAAAACACTAATCTGCAATTTGTAAGACTGTCTATGTTGCTCTAATCTCTCTCTCTCTCTCTCTCTCTCTCTCTCTCTCTCTCTCTCTCTCTCTCTCTCTCTCTCTCTCTCTCTCTCTCTTTTTCACAGATTATCATTTCCAGCATAATGTGCAGCTATAACAAAGCTGATTGGACTGAGCTTGCCAAAATGGCAGAGGTGAGTCTTTGTTATGATAATTTACCAGTGCACACAGTTGTGAAATTATACCCCCTTCCTTGCTGATAATTTGCCTCTTTTGATAACATTGCCTGTGTAACTATTGCTTGGGAAGAGAGGAGAAAAGTGTGATGTACCACACCTTTCTAAACTGCAAAAGCAACATTCACGGTTATTGAATAAACACCCCAAATATTGAATCAGTGGCAATTAATCTTGGATCTGAAGCATGCTACATTTAGGCAAATGTTTATAAGACCCAACTGGTTTGTTGCTGCCAAGAGGCTGAGACAGATGCCAGAGAAGGAGGGAGGCAGTGAAGGAGGAGAGAGGTGAAGAGAGCTAAGCGAGGAAGAGGGGCATCATCAGGCCAAGCTTCTTCCAGTTTTCTATCTGTGAGCAGGAGCTCTACAGCCCCTGTCCTTTCCTAATGTCAGTCAAAACAAACCCCAGCAGACCCACTGTGAACACACTTGTGCACCACAAAGCATACACATGTTGGAACTCACACGTAAACCCAGATCTGATATTTTGAAATGGAAATAGAGCGAGGCAGTTCAGTGGCCCCTGTAATTAATCGGTGTTGACTCACATATCTCTGGTGCTTAATTGTGCACAGAATATGTCAGAAAGTAAACAGGCCCACGTGTCAATGTGTTAATTCTGCTATTGATTTCATTGACGCTCTCGCTCTCTGTTGGACCTCATTAAACCAGACCTGTCAAGCCCATCCAACCCTCCTCCCTTCTTCTTCCACTCTGATAAGATGGACATCTGGTTAGTGCTGTCTCCCTCATCCTCTAACCTTCTCTGTATTACTGTCAGGTACCCTTTGCATATTGCACATTCATAAAGCAGTCAAGACACTGAGCAAAGCTTGTATGAGTACATTGCTTAAGGGCAAACCAGTAGGATGCATTGTCTACTTCCTACATTCATCATGCTACATTTCCACATTACTATTCCGTAACCTAGCTCCCAATGCATCCTAGAAACACGGGTCTAGTTTAAGCCTTTACCTACTTTCTAGCACTCTGGTATAGAGGTAAGTTTGCAAAGGAGATTGGCAGTGCCTCTGGATATAGTAGGGGAGGTGAAAAAAAAAAGAAATATGCCTTTGGTGCCTTGTTTTTTTGTTGTTTGCGGTGTGTCTTCTCTATGAACTGAATTCATTGTTTTCATCACATCCATAGCAGACTGTTTAGTTACCTCTGCCGGCAAATATGAAATAAAAGCATGGTTTCCATGGTAACTCCATTTTCAAGGAGATTCAACCATTAATTTTCACTTTGAAAATTCTGGAAGGGAACACTTAACACTGTGGCTTGCCCAGGGATACTACTTAAAGTTATTTTTTTTGTTGTTCTTCTCCTACCCCCCACCCCTCCTTTTTTTTGCCTTCACCAATGTGTCAGAGTAATGTAAATCATTTTCTACTTTCAACTGCCCCCATTACTGCTCCCTCCACACAAATTTCTGCCTGATAGAGAAATATTGCATCATAATCATGAGAAGAAGCTGTAATTCCTAGATGTCCTCCATAACCTGTCTGTACTTTACTTTTATTTTGAAGTTGTGAACAGAAAAAGGAGTGTGACATTTTATATGCAGTGTGTGTCAAATTTTTATGTTGGTAATCAACTAGTGCAGATGTGTTCACCTAAAATTTGTTAAGGTTCAAGTGTATAAAATTGCCTGTTAAGAATGGTCATAATAAGCAACCATCATGACTCAATAACAAAAATTTTCATTTCATTTAATGAACTACTTTATGGTTCAGAATTATGGTTGCAGGGAGGCTGGAAGCCATCACCATCAGGTCTGGGCAAAGATGAGGTACGCCCTGAACAGCTCACCAGACCATCACTGGGCCCATTTTAATTCATATCCATGAATATTTTGTTTATGGCTATAAATCAGATCATTCAGAGTGGTGGTATGTTTTAGTGGCGTTTCATATGATTACTTTTGACTAGGACCATGAACACTACACAACAGAATAAACTTCACCCATCTTTAAACATTGTTTTCATCATCAGTTCACTGAAGGGTAAACAAATGAAATTTGAAAACTTTCCCTTTTTTTGATTTAATGTATTTTACCTTGTAGCATGTCTCTGGTCTGAGATGACTGACTTCAGCTAAATAATTTATATAAATTCATTTGATGAGCCATAACAGAAGACCTGTAACAGAGGGAGCACTAATTCAGAATAAGTATTTTTTCCCCTTTCTATGCAGTGTGTTATGTTTCATATGTTTTTTTTTTAAGTATTTGAACGAGTGTGCTACAATTTCTCAGTTGTCAACCCCAGAGCAAGTGCATATAGTATGTTCATGGACAGTCAGGTAATTATGAAAACGTAAGCTGGATCTAAGAAAATATCGTCACTCAAACACTTAAATTTCAGAATTTCGTTTGGCTAAGACTTAATTTGATTGTGTTTTAGTCATAGCTAACTTCGCTATGGCTTGTTCAACATATTTTGTATCTGTTCTTTGCCATATTGGAGTAATCCTATGTATCTCTGCTCAATTTTGTTGTTGTGGTTCTGATACCCTCTGAGATTAATCTGACCATCATGCTATAAAGTGTATGACAGGGATAGGTGATCTTGTCTTATCAAGTTAGGAGCTGATAGCCAATTTCAAAAGCAGTGTCAGCACAGATGAAGAGCCTCTGCAAGCCTGTGGCCTGTGGGGAGTGTATACTTAGGATTGCTCTACTGCTTAAAACAACAGTGAATGGAACAATAAACCACTGATGGTGCTTTTGCACAGTTATTGCACTGTTTTTTTTGTTTGTTTGTTTGTTTGTTTGTGGGGGTTTTTTTCTTGAGAGGTTTTACATGAGCATAATTAAAACTTCACAAAATTCCCATTTTCCGGTCATGCTCACTCATTTTTGTTGCTCACTACAATTTGAAATGGTTGAATTTTGTCATGGGTTGCACAGTGACGTAGTTGTTAGCATGTCTGCCTCACAGCAAGAAGGTCCTGGGTTTGAGTCTTGGTCTTGGCTCGGGTGTTTCTGTGTGGAGTTTGCATGTTCTCCTCTTGAATTCATGGGTTTCCTTCAGGTACTCCGGTTTACTCCGACAGTCCAGAGACATGCACAATAGGCTAAGTCGCTGTTCCAAATTGCCCATATGTGTGAGTGTGAGTATGATTGGTTGTGTGTATTGTCCTGTGATGGACTGCTGAGCTGTTCAGGGTTTTTATTTCTCATGTACTTATGGTCAGCAACACCAGTTGGACATATTCTGCTTATGCTGTGGAAGAGGAGTATAGATCATAATCACAAAGCATCCCTATATTAAATGAGTGTGTTTAAATTTCTGTGTGTGTGTGTGTGTGTGTGTGTGTGTGTGTGTGTGTGTGTGTGTGTGTGTGTGTATGTGATTAGGATAAGTAGTGTGAGGCCATGACACTAACCCTCTTGATCTCCTCATGCTCTCTGTCTGCCCCTTCATCTCTTTTCGACTTTTTCTGTCTTCATCATTGTGTGTTCCTGTGCTTCCAACTTCCCCAGTTTATTCTTCTTTCTGAGGAGTGTTTTTTGAAGCAGTAGATGGACAGAGCCCAAACTCACTGGTCTAGATCACTAGCTTTTCTCTATATTGTTTTGCTACATTCTGGACATGGTTCATTTGTCACTGTCTTTTAAGCCTGCAATGACACATAGATGTGCTCTTCCCTCTTAAAGCTGCTTATTGTGATCTACAATGATAGTGTGCTTAATTCACTGTGTATAGCCTTTTGTTGTGTAGGAAAGGGGGAATGGGAGGCAGCCACCTCCTGTCTCTTGTCCTGTCTATAAAGAGCTTAAAGGAAGCTGGGTGAAATTAAACATTATTGATAATTGGCTTTGGGATCACGGTGCATTGTGTCCATTTTGTACCTGCATATGGCCCTAATTGACCATGAAATCTAGAGCCTAATCCAGGGGCTGCCATGCTTCCTCCTCTCTCCAACTGACTATGATAAATGGCTTCATTCTGCCACTTTGCTCCTCTGCACTTTGTAAGGCTAAAATACTTATTCTTCTTTTCTCCCTCTAATGGCTGTCAGTCTGTGGAAAATCATAAATCTACAGCTGGAGTCACTCTGGCAGGTTTGTAGAGCTTTTTGTAATTGTTTAAATCCCACATGTGATGTGGTTTAAAGCCCCCACGGATATGTAATTGCCTGTCAAACGCCTTTCCTGCTCAGCCACTTTCTACGCCCCACTCCAGTAGTGTACATACAGAACAGCATCTCCTGTGCATCCACGTGGAACACTTATCATTCGTGTGATCTATTTTAGACCTAATACTTCAGTCACTTTTGTTTTGTATCTCTCACTGGCATACACCTCTTCTCAAGAAGAGGCTTTTTTGGACATGATTAATAAAATGAATCACTGGCATGTTGTTTTTTTAGTGGTTTGCATGATTCATGTTACACTGGTGAGACTTGCATATGGACTGAGATCAAAGTCGCTACTTTTATATGAAAAGCATGAATTCAGTGACTATAGTGAAGTAACATTTGCATTAATATGACCCTTGAACAGGCTTCTGGAGCTGATGCCCTGGAGCTGAATTTATCCTGCCCTCATGGAATGGGAGAGAGGGGTATGGGACTCGCCTGCGGGCAGGTACAACCAACACACCTCACTTTGCACCTCATACATACTGAGACACAACCTGAAGGGGCTTATACTTTCTCACTAAGAGCATGACTTGTCAGTTAGTGTGTGTGCTGAGAGAATACTAAGCTACTTATATGTGCACTATTGTTTAATATTTAAACGTAATGAATCCAGCTGCTGAAAATACATATGTAGAGCATAATTAAACAGGGTGAATGCCTCTACATTATAGTGGATTAGTGCATATCACATCTGTCCTGGCCTGCTTTTCCCTTCAACAGAATTACCATATTTCATTAAATATAGAAAGAAAGTATTTCTTATTGATGGAAATGGGAATATGTCAATCCTCAAGGATTGTGTAAAAATTCAGCATTTCAGTGTAATATTGTCATTCATTTAGTAAAGAGGTCACAGAGGGGGTATAGCCATGTCTGGGGTAAATGTGTTGTGAAAACGTCTTTGCTCCCCTTTTCCTCTATATTTGCTTATTTGTAACACTTAATTGTTTTTGATCTCTTATCAAATTTAGTTTAATATAAATGACAACCGGGGTAAACAAAATTAAGTTTTTAAAGTTACTACTATATTAAAAGACAAAAAATCACCAACACCTTTATCACCATTGTGGAAACATAATTGCCCCTTCATTCCTCAAACCAAATTTGATTGTGAAGTGTTAAATTGGTATCCCACTGACAATTAATGGCACAAAAATAACCAATTTTGGTGTGCAATATTATGCAATGATACAGTAAAAATTATAATGGAGCTTTTGTAACCGGCCACAGAGACTGGTAGAAACCAAGTTGGGTAAGTGGTAAAATAGTGAAACTGATGTGTTTCCATCTAACTAATAACTAATTTATCTGCATCATCACCAATTTTGTCCACATTTTAAACATGACTTTTTATTTTTTGGAAGAATATCAGAATGTAAACTGACAAATACATCCAAGTATGAATATTGCCCACATACGGTGAACATGATTGGAATCTGAAGACCGTGTTGGTCCCACAAAATGGTGGAGCTGCTGTCATGTGACAAGTCAGTTTGATAAGCTCAGAAACACTGCCTGTTAACATTAATATTCCATGCAAACAAAAGCTAAACTGAAGGCTTCATTAAATAACATACATTGCCAGGCCAAAAAAAAAAAGAAAAATGTCCGGCACTCTTTGTTGGACCAGCTTTAGCCTTGATTACATCAATATGGAATTGTTTTGACAAACTTAAGCAACATCACAACATTTATTTCCATCCATTCATTTTTCACCAATATCTTGAACTGAAAATCAAACCACCCCATATAGTCTTCTCCAGCACATCCCAAACACTTTTAATTGGGTTAAAGTCAGGACTCCGTAGTGCCAGTTCATGTGTGCAAATGATTCCTCTGAATGATGCTCCCTGAATCACCCTTTCCAATTTTATATCCGTGCTATCAGGGAAGAACAAGCACAATGCCATGGCGATTATGTGCTGTGATCAAGACTAAAGGTGGTTGAACAGAATATAAGAATGCTCTTTTTTTTTGGCCAAGCAGTATATTATGGTTAAACAAAAATAGTAGAAATCCGAAAAGGGGTAAAACCTTTTTTCATGGCACCATATCTCTTTGAGCACCCCATGAAACGAAACTATATTGTCAGTGTTGTGAAAGTATGATGGCAGAAAGAGCAACCACAGACACCTACTAATGGGTCTCAACTCCAGAAGAGTGCTTTGCATGGGGATCTTAATGAGGCAACTTTTCTATAACAGTGCATTCAATTAAAGCATTAAGAGAAATTAATAATCCAAAAATTATTTAGCTGTTTGTAAATAGTTTTCTTTCCAAATCAAAGCACCATGCAATAGGATTAATGTAGCATTTATTCGTAAAAGATGAACACTTTTTTTTTCCTTTTTGCAGTGACATCTATATTGAACAGCGATTAAACATTATTCTTTAAGATTTCAATAAAACCCATAGTTGTATCATTTATCACTCATTTTTCACCTCTACACCTGCACATTCATGCAGTTATCTAATCAGCCAGTCATGTGAAAGCAGCACAATGCAAAAAAATCATGCAGATGTTTACAGGTCTCAGTAAACATCAGAATGGGCAAAAATATAATTTCAGTTAATTTAATCATGGCATGTCTGTTAGTGCCAGATAGACTGGTCTGTTTTTCTAAAACTGCTGATATCCATGGAATTAAACATGCAACATTGTCTAGAGCTTACACAAATGGTGTAAAAAAAAAATGTGTGCAGAGAGTCTGCAGGCTAAAACTCCTTGATATTGAGAGAGATCAGAGGTCAATGACCAGATTGGTTTGTGATGACAGGAAGTCTACAGTAACTCAAATAATCACTCCCTACAACCATGGTGATCAGAAAAGTGTCTCAGAATACACAACGTGGATGAGCTACAACAGCAGAAACCCACATAAGGCTTCACTCCTGTCAGCCAAGAACAAAAATCTGATGCAATTACTGGCACAGACTCACCAAAACTGGACAATTTAAAACTGGAATAAGACCAAGTATTCAAAAGTTGAGTAATCTTTAGCACTGTCAACTCTCAGCAAGCAGATTCTGACTTCTGCTGGTTGACCAAGGCCTTTCTGTGTGGAATTTCCATGTCCTCATCATGCCTGCGTGGGTTTTGTCTGGCTGTTTCCTCCTACGGTCCAAACACTCTGGCTGTACTAAATCGCCACTTTGTAGATGTAAGTGTAAGTTTGAATGGAGGTTTGGACTTTGCCTGTTAGCTCCACAAAAGACTGGCAACCTGTCAAGTGTGTACCTGCCTCTTTTCCACTGTCGGCTGGGAGTGGCTCCAGTTCACCCACTACAATCAGTGGATTAGCGGTATAGAAAATTAGTTAATGAAATAATTCATCAAATAATTAATGAGAAATCCAGCTCACTTATTTCCAATCTGTCCAGATTGGGTAATCCTGTGTCCATAATAGACTGATTTTTGTCTGGTATGAGTGGCATCCAATATGGTCTTCTGCTGTTGTAGCCCATTTACAACAAGGTTCGATGTTTTGTGCATGCTGAGCTTTTTTACTCACCGTGGTTGTAAAGAATATTTATTTGACTTACTGTATCTTTCCTGGCAGCTTGAACCAAGCTTTCTATTTTCCTGTTATCTCTTGACCTGCATCTGCCTGCATTGTGTTGTTGCCACATGATTACATAATTACATGAATGTACAGGTGTTCAGGAGGATGATACTCGTCGACAGTAAAAAACAAACAAACAAAAAAAATAAATAAAAAATATCACCCAATTTTGTTTCTTGTTAAAGCCTACTTAAAGTAATTTTTCAAAAATGTTGGTTGCCAGCACTTAATGGAGTAGTAAGGATCAGTAAGAGACCTATCACAGTCAAAGACTACAAAGAAAAATGTGCAGTTTTCATGTTTATACTACCGCTTCTAACATGTACCTATTAACTTTTGTACAACGTGCATGATCACGCATCACATCCAGTGTGTTCTTAGCGTGTTATATTACATATGTTAATAGTTCCACACTTGTATGCGCTACTTATTACAAGCAAAGGATTGCACTGATGTCATTTTATTGGTTTTAAGTGAGATTTTGTTTGTATCACTATAAATAAACCTATATAAATATTCACTTACACAGAATGCAAATAATCTTAGCTATGCGGACTCAAGCATCATATTTTAGGTTATTGTCCTGATATAAGAACAGTCAGTCAGTCAGTGTTTCTAGTTGGTTCTAGATTCATAGTCAGAATTTTTGTCTCATTGCACCAAATAGTATTCAGTGATGCTAAAATCTTTTAGTTTAATTGTGAATTGCATTTATGTCAATTTTATTATGCATTTTGGTCCAAGTGATGTTTGAGTGTGAACATGATAAGCTGTAATGTTTACCTTTACATGGAGAAGGCAGCCACAGGGAGTATTACAAAGTAACCTAAATGCTACACAATATTTAGAGTTCCTTAGTTTGGCTGTGGGCTCCTAAACATTCCTGGCCAGACAGACAGTTGTTACGAGTACAATTTGCTTCTTTTTGCTTTACATAAATGTGGAATATCGCACACCATGTTCAGATTGCTTCTACACAGTTGTAAAACCGTACATCTGAGTGTTTGGTTATTGGTGTGTTTAAGCATAGGAAATCATGTTTTCTGCCTCTAACCGCTTTTGACACAGCTTGTCACCATGTCTGTAGTGGTCAAGGAAATGACATGAAACCCTGCTCTGGCAGCACCACAGATGTTAGATAGCTGAAACAAAAACAAAACCATTAAATGCAAAGCAGAAAAAAGATATAAAAGTATAAAAGAGTTGTTTGAAGCACCAGAGTTGGCCTTTCCATCATGAGAAGCTTCCATCATGCAGTTAGACTTTTCTCCCTGTTTGCATTTTTTTCTTTCTTGAGTCCCTGTCAGACAAATACCACAGATTGACTCCTCACATCCAACTGAATGACTACGGAACAAAACAAAGCATGCCCAGTCAAACACTGCTTTTATATGATAAAAATGTAGTCTTTGAGGTTTTGCTAGGTGAGAGACACACACACACACACACACACACACACACACACACACACACACACACACACACACACACACACACACA
>JBCNYH010000001.1:26380859-26391204 GCA_039654325.1 Tandanus tandanus
AAATAATGTTACATGTCAGGTGTACTGGATGACGCAGATGCAGGATTCCATGTCAGTAGTCACTGCCATATTATAAACAGGAAAACACAAACACTGGGGGTTAAAACTAACAAAACAAACTACAGGCAGGCGTGCAAGTGAAGTCTGCGAAGCCATAGAGAATGCAGAAGCTGATCTAGCCCAGAAGCTCCAGTCCAGCAGTTATCTCGTTGCAGTTGCACCTGCCAATGAGTGCGGTGTATTAAACAGAAAGGTAACAATCAGTTCTTGGAGTTGACGTGTAGGAAGCAGGAAAAATGAGTAAGTGTAAGGATCTGAGTGACTTTGACTTAAAGGTCCACATTGTGATGCTAAACGATTGGGTTTATTCATCTCCAACACGGCAGGTCTTGTGGGGTCTTCCTGGTATCCAGTCAAAGGTAAAGGTGGTCCAAGGAAGGACAACCAGTGATCTGACAAGAGTGTCATGGCTGCCCAAGGCTCACTGAATATGTGTGGACTGATTCCACAGAAGAGCGTCTTATAATAGAAAGCAGACAGAAAACACAGTGCATTGCAGATTACTGTGTATGGGGCCTGGCTAACCACAGACCAGTCAGGTGGTATTAATGTTATAGTTTTAACACTGTATTTTTACAGAGTTTAATATACACTTACACACACACGCGCGCGCACACACATACACACACATGTCACTTTCTGGTCTGTAGTAATAGTGTAGTGTAGTGCATATATGTGTGTGTGTGTGTGTGTGTGTGTGTGTGTGTGTGTGTGTGTGTGTGTGTGTGTGCTTCCCCAGTGTCCTCTCATGGTGAAATGTTATTTTAAGAAACTTATATGCAGACCACACAGACACACACACACACACACACACACACACACACACACACACACATTTAAATATATGTATGAATTATATCTACAACAGAGTAACCTTTCCTCCGTCTAGAGCCTGCAGAATGTGTATGGCATATCTTTAGGTGCAAATACCATTCTTCTGTTCAATTCTTTAAAGCAGAACGCATATCCACAAACACAAATTTTGGATCTCATAGGAGGAAATGGCATTTAACATGTCATGGAAATAGAAATTAAATAAACTCAGGAATGTATATTTTTTTCTGGGGTACCCTATTTTAACAAATCAATCCTGCCTAACGGTTTCAAAAAAAAAATCAAACACTAACCTTTCAACACTGCCGGAAACTGACCGCAATGTTCCATTTTGCACACAGACCTGGTAAATCACACTTCTGTAAACTATAAAGCAAAACTCAATGCTCAAGGAGATATGTGTTAATAGCTGCTGGAAAAGAGGACTATTCCATTTAAATGCACAAATGACAGAGCTTGCTGAAGAACAAGGAAGAGACAGAGAGAGAAAGAGAGAGAGAGAGTCTGCATTGTGAATAAGAGTTGTGTGAAGTTTGTGTGTGGCTTACAGATGGAAATAATGATTGAAAGAAAGCAGAAAAGTCTGTGTTATGTAATGAGTATAAGATAATGAAAGGAAAAGGTCAGTACAAACTCGGGAATCAAAGGATATTTTGATTTAAAGTTGTGCTAGCATTATCAGAACTTTTATCCATTCGTAGTACAGGTCTAATAGAGGCTTGGCATATATAAATGGCATATAATATATTCTATTTCCTGCAGAAAAATGTCAAAGATTTGTGTTCTTACTCATCAGCTTACATATTGACTAATGAAGCTTAATATACATCCTAGTTATGTCATTGTACAACTCTCATTATACATTTGTCAGCACATTAAAGGCAATCAGATGAAAAAACTGTCATAACTAGACTATGGGCCAGAGCTTCTTTTTTACAAGAATAATGTATTTTATTAATTCTTTATATAATGTGTCATATGTAAATATGTGCTGTGGTTACAAGAACATAAGTCTAAGTGGTGACTTAGTGGTTAAGGCGATGGTTTACCGATAAGGTCAGTGGTTCAATCCCCACTATCATCACTGTTGGGCCCTTGAGCAAGGCCCTTAACCCTCAATTGCTCAGTTGTATAAATATGATAATTGTAAGTCGCTCTGGATAAGAGCGTCTGCTGTAAATGTAAATATATTAGGGGCAGTGGTGGCTCAGTAGTTAATGCTCTGGGTTACTGATCCGAAGGTCAGTGGTTTAAGCCCCAGTACCACCAAGTTGCCACGGTTGGGTCCTTGAGCAAGGCCCTTCACCCTCAACTGCTCAGTTGTATGAATGACATATAATGTAAGTCGCTCTGGATAAGAGCGTCTGTAAGGATGTCTTGGATCTATGAGTAAAGTTTCTTACTTTAAACGTGCTTACTGTGGAGGGGTGGGACTGGTGCACTGGTAGTAAAAGTGTCTGAAAACTGTTGTTCATAAGGGAAGTCAGTTTCACTTAATATCTGATAAACCCCTGATAATGTTATTCCTCTTAGTTGATATTTAGTCAACTTAAGACTTAGATTAGATTGGTTAGATAAGTATCTGGAAATGTCTGTGTAATAAATAATATACACCACTCAGCTATAGGATAAAAACATTATGAGCACTGACAGTTGGAGTGAAAAACATTGATTAGTATATATTGATCAGGCTCGCTGGATATTGCTTAATAGTTCCCTCGAAGTTCCGTTTTGGGGACTAACCAATGATGTACACCTTGCCTTCAGTGAATAATAATAATAATAATAATAATGTACACTTTATCTGGCACCATGAGCAACCATCATCCTACCATATTTGTGTAACATTGATTTACACCTCAGAAGCTTATATCAGAATTTTGATTGTTACGTGTAGTTAAGGAATTGCTGAATGTGGCCCATTAGTTGCTATTAGTCAGCTCTCCTATATGCGGTTCATCATTGGCAAGGGACCACAATAGAGTATAAGTAGTATAGACAGTATAAGATTGGGTTAATAGACTGTGTGTGTGTGTGTGTGTGTGTGTGTGTGTGTGTGTGTGTGTGTGTGTGTGTGTGTATGTGTGTGTATGTGTGTGTGTGTGTGTGTGTGTGTGTGTGTGTGTGTGTGTTATACTTGTACAAATGTATGTATGTAAGAAAGGTTTGTTTTTTTGAAAGCCGTAGAACTTTTCAGAGTTAGAGATTATAAAGATTATCACTCATTTTTTCCCCCATGAACTGCTTGTATTAACAATCATCGATACATTCATCATTGTCAATGTTTGACAACAGGGCTACAGTTGGTTGAATATTTTGTTTGATGGACTATTTCCCAAGCCCGTAGTGACATTCAGATGCCTAAGAACATCTAAAGCATTGCTGCTGTGACTAATATAGTCATACCTGCATTGTGCACGCTGATGTTCCTGCTGTACAGAAAATGATCCACCACCTCACTATCTCACCACCATGTGTGCACAACATATATTTTACAATTTGTATTACATTACTTGATACAGATTAGTGGATGATACTTGACCCATGCTTATTGACCCATTATTTCTAAATCCAAAAATGTTTAAAATTAAACAAGGTTTTACAGTGCTTAGAAAAAAAAAGGAATCAATTAATAGCAGTAGAGTATTGCAGCGTACAAAATCTTGCTAAATGCCAGTAAAAACCTACATATAAAATAAAATAGAATATATTAAAATAACTGAAGTCAGTTGCATGAAGTTGCTTGCTTTCACGTTTTCAAATTATGTATGAATTTTAACCCCACCTAGAGTTGCATGCGCAGCTCCTCACTCTCAACCAATCTCTACCGGACTATGTCCACTGCTTAACACCAGTGTTTTACAACCAAAACATCTTACAACTTTCCCCAAAAACATGGTCAGTAGCACTGAGACGAAACTATAGTGTGAAGAAGCAAAACGCACACACACATACCCAAGTACAAAGTAAATTTAAGAGATAAGATTCATAGATAAGAGTTTGAAGAGAGATTGGGTTTTTTGATATCAGCAGTGCACTTTGGATATCGATAGGAATTGAGAAGCATGTTTTCAGAGTGTAAGTATGGGATGTAATAATATCTATGTCAAGTCTCTTTTTTCAGTTTACCCACCATTCTCAGATTTTTTTTTTGTTTGTTTGTTTTAATGTAATTGTTTCTTCAAATAAGTAATTTTAACACTGAGGGGAAGCTGCCAGCACATCTGTCTATTTAGGAAGTTAAACCTTTAATCAGGAATACTCTTAAGAATTTACAATATTAAATAGTTTTGATTTTATTAACAATTAGCTGCATTCCTGTTGTTTTGCCGTGGTAAAGTTATTGCTTTATAGTATTAATGGAGTTGTGTCATGATTTTTCCCCACATTGCCAAAAAAAGACCTCTAAATATGCCATGAATATTCAAAATTCTTGTCTATATTTGCTAAATAACCTTTCAGTTTGCAAATCAAAAGGATTCGAGAGTTTTTGAGCCCGACAGAACCGATGGAAATGAACTGCAACATGGACTTTTTGAACTTTTGTTTTGCTTGAGATGCACTGAAAACCCCCTAACAAACTTAATGTATGAAACCAGTTCTTCTCTAGTATCCTTCGTAAACCAAATTTCCTTCTATATGAATGATTATCTTGTTGTTATGAATCCGTTGATGATATTTAGGCTATTTTCTTTAACTAGCTGTCAACCATGACACTGTCCCTTTAAAGAACACAAAAACGTAAAACCAAAGAAAACTCATTTATGTTATGTGTACATTCTTCATTTGAGGAGTGTAGAATATACATTATAGGATGCATGTGATTACATAATTCTTCTTCAGTGTGCATTCTGCAGTAGTTTTGATACTTATCTACACTGTATTTCATTGTATTAGATATAAAAATGTCTAAATTGTACCCTGTTGTAGTTTTGTCCACATTTAAATTAGGAATTAAATATTGTTGATCATGCATTGGAGAGATGCATAAATACTTGTGTATGTCTGAGTGAGTGATTGTGCAGCAGTCATCCCTGTGTTGCTGTTGGTTTGAATGTTGTAGATTTCGACGTGGTTGTATGCTTGAGCAGGCTGCAGAACTGCGCTGAGTGTGAGCATGTCAGACGCTGAGCAGCCTCTCCTTTCTCTAAACAGCCAGACTGACAGGCCAGGAGATGTCTAATAAAGCATGAATCCTCCTGGAGCAGCAGTTCATACTTATATAATCCCTCTATCGCTGTGTTGAGGATTTCTCTTTCCCTGTCTCTCATTCTGTATTGCATACACACCACCCATAACAGATTGCCAACATTAAGTTGCCCTGTTTTGTGGTTTGCACATTTACTTGAGCTGTGTGAATCTCTTTTTGGTGTTGTTTGTTTGTTTGTTTGTTTCCCCAACCAAATTTGAAAAGGATCCAGAGCTGGTACGGAACATCTGCCGCTGGGTACGACAAGCTGTCACAATCCCTTTCTTTGCCAAGCTGACCCCTAATGTCACCAACATTAAGGATATTGCCAAAGCTGCACATGAAGGTAGCCTGATTTTACACACCTATTTTGTTACTCTTAACCACAGCATGAATCAATAAATATAACAGATTTCGCAATATTAAAGGTTAAGTGTTATTCCAGCCATGAGGCACATTTCCAATGTTGATAATAAGCTTTAATCCAATGAAGAGTAGTGATAAGATGTGAGATGTGTAATGGTATGACCTGGCAGCATTGGGCTCAGCAGAAGCCCTACATTATACCATAAACCCTGCAGATTTTTTGTGGGCTAGATTTCACCTCTTTCTCCTCCTGCTTCTACGTGGCTAATTTCTGAACCCCGTGGGTATAGGTGGTGCAGATGGCGTCACTGCCACCAACACGGTCTCAGGCCTGATGGGACTGAAGGCAGACGGCTCTCCCTGGCCTGGCATCGGCCGAGACAAGCGCACCACATATGGCGGCGTGTCTGGTAAGTGTCACCCAGCTCACTGGATCTATTCCCTTTTCCTTAGGGACAGCACCGCCAGATCGTGGGTGTGCGCAAGTGTGTTTTAATCTATCATTTGCCTCTTTGTGCATACAGGAGTGTTGTGGGCTTGTGTGGTTTTGTGGAAACACTTGTTTGTTCTCTTTTCAATTATAATCATGTTTGTGTCACTGCTGTGAGACATGCATTGGAATGAAGGCATGAAGGCAGTAGCGCACACTGTGTGTATGTGTGTGTGTGTGTGTGTGTGTGTGTGTGTGTGTTGTTGTTGTTGTTGTTGTAGCAGCATTGTTGGTCAGTGCAGTGACAGATGGAGTCAACTGGAGCTGAAAGTTTGGCTAATAATCCTCTCTGATGCAGCATATATATATATTATATATATAATTAATTAATTAATTAATTACTTTTTAAATTGGTGAAGTCCATGCCTCAAAGAATTGAGGCCCAAAAAGATACAACAGAGTACTTTTTTAAATGATTCAATGGTTGTATATTTTCTGGTTCATGAAAAGGCAAAATGTTAACTTTTTTTGAACAAGGTCTTTTTATTATATTGTTCCAATGTTACATAATATAATATATATTTGCAGTACAAATACAGGTTTTTTTCTTTTTTCCTCTCCTCCCCCTTCCCAAACCTTAACGGCTTTACAAAACCAAAAGATTACTGTAATGCAGGGTCTATGTCTGTCAACTGGATCAGTATTCACAGTATAACATCAGTCTTGGCAATGCTCTTTTTGACATAGTTCATGGCTTTGCCAGGGTCCAAAAACTCCCTTTCATCTCCGTTATGTGTGTTTTGCGGAGGCGTGCAGGGAAGAGGATGCCAACACTCTCGGCTGACCACGGAGGATCTTTTGTACCTCTGTAGTTGCGACCCGGGCTCGTATCACAGCTGAAGTGTAATCAGGAACGATGGCAATCGGTTTCCCTTTGAGATGAAGCGGCCCACGACTCCAGGCGCGACGCAGAATCTCAACACAGTCTTGGTAATAGTTGAGCTTAGCTACGATGGCTCTCGGCTTACCATCTGATCTCTTTGGTTGAAGGATCCGATGCGAACGGTCAATAACATCTTCCAGCTGCAGCATTTCTTTCAGAAGTTTAGAAACAGACAGTATGTAACTCAAGTTGGGCTCCTCCGGGACACCCAAAATTCGAATATTACATCTCCGCATCCTCCCCTCCATGTCTTCACATTTATTTTTTAGTACAGACAATTCTTTTTGCAGGCTGGTTGCCGTGTTTTGAAGAGTTGTTACTTCGTCTGACCACATAGATAAACTAGCTTCCATCTCGTTGACCGTAGTTTTAACCTGTTCGATATCCATGCTTATTGTAGCCATCATGTTAGCAAGCTCATTTCTCACAGCCTGCAGTTTGGTCTTGATGAAATTGAAATCATCAGTTAATGCACTTTTTAATTCTTTGCAGAATTTGAGATTTTAGTTCTGTTGCATCCATAGTGTCCTGCTCTTTTCCGTCTGTGTTTCAGGTAGGGCTGGATGTGATATCCGAGTTAGCTTTAGCCTTCTGGCTTGAAGGGGGGCTAAGCCCCGCCGTTTTTAGCCCAGTATCTTTGTATTTCCTCAAATTTGAAGCCATAATGATATTCAAGGAGGTCACTTATTTTATTACCAGCTTAGTTTAACAATTTTAGCACAATTTATGCACTCGTGATTCGACATAAATTAAATTTGGAGTTTAAATATTTACGTAAAAATTTAAAAAGTTCAGTGGGGGCTATCTCAAAACACGTCTTACTCCATCTTTGGCTCGCTCCGCCCCCAAAATGTTAACTTTTTGAATGAAAATTTCTGGTGTCTTATCTGGGATTCGTTTATTTGAAAAAGTAAAAAGAAAAACCCTAAGTGTGGTAATTCCATAATTTTTTGCAGGTTATACAATCTATATACAGAAAAGATAAGACATATATATTATAGAAAGTATTTTTTGTTCTCTATCAAAGCAGCAACACACCTGGTTAAGCCAATGTCATTGTATATTACACTATGGCTATGTGAGAAACCACAGTTCTTGACAGGCCACGTTCTTTGAGTAGAGTTTGTCTTAATAGAGTTTGTATTTTACTAGTTTTCCCCAGTAAATAAGATCAACACAACACTGTATTCTTAGAGATGCAAACGTTGGTCCCCACCCCACCTCCTCCCAGATTTGGCTGTAATTGCTTAAGCTGCAGTATTCAACCAGCAGTGGCTACTTCCTTCCGCAGTAACAGTTTCAATATACATTCAGAAGGAGACAATACAGCAAGTGTATCTAATTTCCCAGGTATTGTATTTCTTGAAAATATTCCATGATAGTATCATCTTCTCAAGTGTTATCATTTGAATATTGTCTCACATAAGTGTGTAGTAAGGGCTTTTGAAGGGGAAAAAAGTGCATATCAAGCCTGAGTGCCATGCTTCAATAGTGGGCTATAAAACAAAGGTACTCTGGTTGCTATGGGATGTTAACATTGTCTGCAGCAGCATCGCAGTTCCTGAAGACATTAGACTGATGTACTTTCAAAAGACTACGGTTTTCCCTTTGCTGCACTGCAGGGTCCACGGCTTATGTATTTCATGTGTATTTCATGTGCTTCTTTGGCTTTATTATATAGTGTTTGTTAGATTACAGTAAAGGCGCTACTAGTGAAGCAGCTATGTGATTTGGAACATCACTTATACCCTGTGAGTTTTTCTAGTATGTATAGTGTTTTTTTCCATCCCAAATTGTGTCTGCTGGAGTGTGCGAAGTCTGATTGTCTGTTCTCACCTCTTCTGTGCTCGAGCCTTTGCACTTCATCAGAGGGCAGCATGAGCTCCTGTCCAGCCAGTGGTGTGCTTCAGCCATGTGCTCAATAATTCATGCGCGTGCTGTTTTGCTTCCCCTCCTTCTGCTCTGGATTGTGGCTGGATGGCTGCTGCATAGTTAAAGCCATTTATGAATCAGGACTTTTTTCATTGTGTGTTTTAGTGCATATGTATGTTTTTTGACAAACTGACAACTGTTGACATGGTGTATGAATGGCATCCGTTTGCAGGCCCATCCCTTTACTAACCCGTGCCTTCTGTTTTACTCTCTGCTGGTCCAGAATGGCTGGGATTGAAGAAAGGAGAAAAAAAACAAGAGGCAGCCCAACACCTGGCCCAGCAAAAAAGAGAGACATTAAAAATTAATGGAGAGACTATTGCAGCAGTTTTTTATGTAAGCAAAACTACTTAGTGTCATCTTTTCCATATTTAAGATTTGCCTGCTGGGCTCTGATATCCCACAGGAGTTGAGCCTGTCTGGAATTTTGCTGCACCCCTGCCTAGCATGCATTCTCCTACAGCCGGCAAGCCCCAACACTCTTCCAAGGGTAATAATTCACCATGGCCATTTGAAATAATGACAAGTCTATTGAATTGATCAACTGCTTCAGAGCTCAGTGTTTAAGAGCATTCTGCAAATACTGTATACCAATGTTTATGACTCTATTTTTCTTTCAATCTTAAAAACCTTCATCCATAAATAAGCAACTTGAAAGTTGCCTAACTCACTTTTATCATAGCAGCTATGCAGAAAATAGAGCGATCAGGTTAAAAGAGCAGAAAGAGGATTTTTCCCTTAACTCTGGCTGTAGGGTAAGGAGCTACTACTTGCACATCATTTCAGAAATTATGAAGGGTTTCTTATCTTCAGCTAAGTTCACTGCACTGTGGTTATTCAATTCCTACGTGTAACAGGTCAGTGGAAAACACATACAGCCTCCTGTAAGAGAAAATATTCTCCTCCTGTCTGTTGGCTACTAAAAGACAGCCTCAAGCCCCTCCACCTCGATGTGTGTGTGTGTGTGTGTGTGTTCTTTCCATGGCTGATACATTTTGTATGTCTCTAAGATCAAAGCTGGGCAAGGTCTCCTCTGCCAGGCTTCTTCAGCATGCTCTAGCTCATATCTCATGTTTGCTGCATCTCTACACTACAGTGTCAAGAACTGTAGTGTCGGGCTTCTTATTTGAAACAGAATTCAGGAATATACATAAATTTGTTGTCTATCGAAATATTTGGTGCAGACTATAAAGCAGGATGCAGTCTAGCTTCGATTTACACAAAACTGTCAAAGGGGTTCTTTTCTTTTCTTTCTTTTTTTTTTATTTCTTTTTTTTTTTAGATATAAAAAGAGCTCCATGTACTATATAAAAATACACTGTTCCTGGCTCAGTTCATACACTCTATGTATGGAAAGCAAGCTTTAAAGACTAGATGCCTTAGGATTTGTGAGAAATAAAAATTACATCTATAACTTAAGAATATTTCTAAATAAGTATTGGGGCAGTGGTGGCCCGGTGGTAGGGTGCTGGATTACTGATTCCAAGGTCGGGGGTTCAAGCCCCACTATCAGCGTTCTCACTGCTGTCCCCCCAGTGCAGCTAACTGGGTTATCAAATGCCGGCCATGTCTCTCACTGTCTATGGTGAGA
>JBCNYH010000001.1:26405373-26431288 GCA_039654325.1 Tandanus tandanus
CTCGCCCAGAGTCGGCTGAGATGGGCGCCAGCCTCCCTGCGACTCTAATTAGGATTAAGCGGCTTAGAAAATGAATGATGAATTATTATTATTATTAGCATTAGCATTATTGATGTGATTATTATTAGCATTATTGATGTGTTTATACATGATAATCAGTTAGTAAATACACCAACAGGATTATGGCATTACAATTACGGTAGTGGTAGTGAGGGTTAGGAATGAGTACCAGACTGCCTTTTAGCCTTCTCAGATGTCATGAGAAGCTGTGCATGGTCCTGCTAAATTTTGTTTCCATTTTCATAAGATGAGTCATAGTTCAATTTTATGTCTCCTGAAGAAAGTTGATCAGCATGGCAGGAGTTCAGGTGTTCAGCTGACATATGTATGCATGCAATCAACAGTAATTTCCCTCCATCAGAATGACTAATCTCTTTTTCACTTTTTTTCTGGCATGATTGTCCTTTGATGGTCTATGTTTCTTATCAACTGGAGAAAGAGACTCTATTCTCATTCATTCATTTTCTGAACAGCTGACTCTGGTCAAAGGCAGCATACACCCTGAACAGTTCCCCGGTCGCAGGGCCAACACACACAACCATTTACACTCACATTCCCACTCACACTCATGTCGGCAGAAACCAAAGTACCCGGGAAACCCACACAAGCATGGGGAGAGCATGCAAACTGCACAGAAATGCCCTCGCTGAGCCTGTGACTGTCTTGCCGTGAGGCAGACATGCTAACCCCTACAGCCCTGTGGCTGCCTAGCTCTATTCTTCCATTCTGTTTGGTAATCTTTAATTCCACTTTAAAACATGGGAAGATGGATATTGAATTACATCATGGCAATGGCTGTGGCAATGAATCTGATTGGTTGAAAGGATATGTCACAGATTGCATGGAATGAGCCATGGCGCTTATTACATTGTGGAGTGAATGTATAGAATAAAATGCATAGATCTATGATGGACATCCTGCTTCGGTACAAAAATATTTTGAATATTCAATGACGGCACATTTTTTAAATGTTTGAACTTGGAGTTCATTGCGTTTAAAAAATTCTTCATATGGTAATAATGTTTGTGCGTTTTTGTAATTCTAATGTATTATGTTACATCCTGGTCACTTCCTACACCCCATATATGATAAATGAAGAAGTTAAAATATGAGATTGCTTTTGTATACTTGACTCACTGCTATTGACTGCAGAGTAGCAGGCAGCACGCAGTGGTTAGGGATGTTCACTATAATCTTGTAGGTCATGTCTAGGTGGATTTCCTTAATTGTCTTTCCTTGAATGTTTTTCCTTATTTCTTATGTTTATCTGATGCATCTAGATTTCGAACTCACCTTGTCATATTTGCTTGTTTTCTCTGTACTATGCTCAGAATTATTCATCCAAAAAGAAGGTGCTACGTGAATGCCTTACGTGAGTGACCTTAGATCAGGTCTCAGGATCATCTTAATGAATGTTCTGACTTCAGCACCCATACCGTGGTCATAAAACACGGTTTAACTACTTGCAGTCATAGACAAATTACTGAGGAGATCAGAAAACAGGTACAGACGGATGTTGTTAGATTCAGAAACAATCACAGATGAACTCCTGTCACTAATGATCAGGAAACAGTCACAGTGCAGCTACTGACCTGATTCCAAGAGAGGGAGTACCAACCCAACTACTGACAGGAGATCTAGAAACTGACCTCAGCTACTGGCTGGAGAGAGTCACAGCCCAGCAATCCTTTTGTTTAGTTTAATTTAGTATTTTGTTTAGTTGTCCTATCTATAGTCCGTCACCTTTCTGCTGCAGGTCTAACACATACACCAACAACCTTTTATACTCACTTTCACACCTATGGGCAATTTAGAGTAGCCAGTTGACCTAATGTTCATGTCTTTAGACTGTGGGAGGAAACTGGAGCACCTGGAGAGAACTCAGACAGGCAAACTCCAAATTTCAATTTCAAATTTCCACACAGAAACACTCTATTTGGCTGTTGGGTTGAAACCCAAAACATTTTTGCTGTGAAGCATGTGTTCTAACCACTGCACCACCATGCTTTCCTTGTTGTTGTTGTTGTTACTGCTTGTCTATCAAACACGGTCTCAAGGTGTTTAAGTTTTTAAATAATTCTTCACACAGAAATAGTGTTTGAGATGTACTGTGGGAGGCATTGGAGTCATTGAGTATTGCTCATCCGTTTCTAATGCAATTAAAAGCCTCAGTAGTTTCTCTGCAATGCTCCAGGGGGCAGTGAATGTGACCCATACTTGCACTCAAATCCCCAGGCTTACGTCTGAGTGTCAGTTACCAGAATTGTTAAGTGTCCCCTGACTAAATTGACTTTAATTCGTGTCAGTAGATTACATGACTCTAGGTGTCAACAATTGCATGTTTCGTTGGATGAGTGTGCGGACTGGTGTTGGAGGAGATAAACTCGTCACTCAGTGAAGGTGCTCTCACCTGTGCAACCTCAGCTCTGCAGCCAGGCAGGTGTCAATCATTGCAGTCAGTAATGCTCATGTAATTGATTACTGTGTAGTGCCCAGTTTAGGTTCTAACTACTTTATATTTCTGTAGAAGTAAAACAGAATAAAGTGTGAAGAGACCTATTCTTTGCAAAATCTATTCTAGAAATCTAAGATTATACTGCTGACCTGAAATTAAGAGGTCACTGAAGCCGACAGTGCTTTCTTGAAGGCTTGTTCTTTGATACCTTCTTTTTTTTTGTAAATCTTATCTTTACCACCGAAGATCTTATTATGTTCCCTGTGTGATTAGTAAGGGTCATTTAACATGAAGGTGAAAGCTGGTCTTTGCATGTGTGTCTGTGCCTCCCCACTCGACTTTAGTGACACTGGAGCTAAATGAGGGGAGACAATGTCTCCCACTGATCAATGAGGGAAAGGCCTGCCAGCTAACTGTGGTTAAATCTAATGTGATAAACGACTCCATCTGTCACCGGTTTTAATTCATTCAGGACACTGAGACCCAAGTAAATAAATAAAGGTTGTAACATTAGAAGGTACAGCACTCCCCAGAGCGCTCACACTGAAATGAAATATCTGTCTCGGTTTGTGAAAGAGAAAGAAAAAGAGAGCGTGACAGACATGATTATGATTAATGTTAATTGGTATACGAGAAAGATCATTTTGAGAAAGATCATTTTAGATGAGGTATTCTTCTGCATGACCATTTCATCCACATTAGAAGCTTAGATAATTCGATTTGTGAATGAAATATGAATTTGTTTATTTGTTGTCTGTTTGCTTTTTTTTGCATGTATTCAGGCAATGCCATTCGTCCCATTGCCCTGCGAGCGGTGTCATCCATAGCCAGGGCACTCCCTGGTTTTCCCATCTTGGCCACTGGAGGCATTGATTCTGCTGAGTCTGGCCTACAGTTCCTTCATGCCGGTGCCTCAATACTGCAGGTAATGTTTCTCTCAATATTTGCTATTTGTAGCTTTGTAAACTTCTTCAAATCCAATAAAAATTGTAACACAAAATACTAATTATCATTGATATCTTGATTTAGGACTATATTGCAGTTCCCTTATCATCCACTTATAAGAACATCCTGTAACCCTTTTATGCAGACAAAGTTTTCATCAGAAAATGAGTTAAATGAATATCTCTAAACATTAAATGTTGAACGAAGATTGGAAAGTGTTTTCAAACTCGCTGTATTCTCCCTGGGTTGTGTCTAGGGAGTAATCAGTTAGGAAATCTGCATGCAAATTGAATCAATGTGAATAAATGCATCCACTATTTTTAAAATATGATTTAATGTTTCAGTAATGCCTCTCTATCACCGACCTGTTAAATCACAACCCATGGGATCTGAGAGGCTTTTTTGCAATTCATCTGGAGACTCGTCTTATGAATTAATATGAAAATTTAATTAAAGAATAAAAAATGGGCTCTTGATCGAATCATAATGCCTTCAATTACAAATTCACTGCCTTGAAACACTTTAATTTGTATTTCATCCTTCAAAATATAGCTTTCTTTCTTTTTCGACTGATTTTTGTTTGTCACTGATGAAAGCAAATATATTTGCGTTTAAGTTTTTCGCTGCGGATTAGTGATGCGAATTCTGGGTTGGATTAGGATGGGACTTGGAAGTCTGCAGTTTGTTTAGAAGATGTGGCACTTACTCAGTGATGCCTCAAAGGCCCACGGCTTTGTGAAATTGCTACTGCAAAATAACCAACACAGACAGCAGTAGACTTTCATCATAGCCAAAGACTAAAGCATTACTTTTTATGGTAAAAGAGCAGTGTTGGTTCTCTGGAGTGTTTTATCCTTGAGGAAACTTTCACAAAATCATTTTCATCACATGCCTTTGGAATATTATATAAATAAAAAGCAAGGCATATTGAAAAATAACAGGACAAGAATGCGGTCTAATTGTATATGATACAATCAGGAAGTTTTGTTGTCTGAATTGAAGGGATATTGGAGGCTTGAATGGGAGAATCAATGTTTTTTGGACAACAAGTTTTTGTCTGTTTCAATGTAAGAGACATTCATACTATTGTTTGTCAGTAGTGATTGACGCTACACTACATCAAACATATTCTTCTTAGAACAAACAATATAATGAAGTCCATTCATATCCTGTATTGATTTCTCTGAAGATCAAACTTTTTCCCCCACACATTGATTATTGAAGACCACTTCTCTCTTCATATATTTGAGGCAGCTGTTCACCAAGTCTCATTTACATTATCATTTTCTTCCATTGCCTACAAGATGTTTTTGTTATATGTCTAGGCTTTTATGTTGGAAGAGCAAATGTTATCCACATTTCAATCAGTAATCTTTAGATGATTCTTTACAGAAGACATTGATATCAGCCTGTAGAGGATTTTATAAAGGATTTTGACATCGAGTGTCTGCTTCTACAGTGTCTCTCTATTAAATATTCATTTGTTTCGTTTGTTTGTTTTTGCAGAGAAGACAAGTCAACCATGTACCAAGTTTCACAAACCTATTGTAAAGGATATTCTCCTTTAATAATAGCAAATTATTTTGATATGTGTTCTCCTGTCTTAATGAGATTAAATGCAGCAGCGAGAGGAGAATGTCAGTGTAGTCGCAAGTCTTTTAGGGCAGTGGAGCAGTATTTCACTAATGACTGAATCAGATTAATCTTAATGATCTACGTTGCAATATCTCTCCATTTCAGTGCATGTAAACAGCTGTGAGTCGCAATAAAGAAGCCATCATCAGGTAGCGAAAATTACTTGTAGCCCAGAAAATATTCCTAATTCAGTTTGAAATGGCTAAGTGTCTCGGCAGAGAGAGGAAAAGATCACAGAGGACAAAGCAAGCTTTTAACCAGCAGCATGTTCCACAGTTAAGATATTGATTGAAGAAGCACTACAAGCAGTGTTACTATAGAGGAAGACAAAGGGAAAAAGGTTCAATTCACAAAATCTAGTAAATGGAGTTTAGGCAATGACTGAATTTTAGTGACAAAAGAAAGCAAAGAAAGCTCTCCTTTCATTAACATTTAAAACATATTCATTTCTCTGCAGTTTGGATGTGTAGTTGTGCCACCACACAGGCAGGATCTTTTACCTACAAAGCAATATAAAATAACACTGGCTAATATCTGTTATTAGACATATTGGATACAATGTTCCAAACAAAAGGATAAGAGCTTCATGCATACACATTTTAATATTTGGATGCCAAACGGAATTAATCTCTGTCTCTGCTGGGAAGACGGTGTTCTGTTAAATGCCAGAATGTTATCACTGGAAATAAAAGACTGACAAAGAGAGAGCATGCAGAGGGATCTAAAAGCATCTGAGATCTCAGAAGGAGTTGAAATCAATGCCCAGCCACAGTTTTCAGAGTGGATAAAAAGGACCTGCTGCCTCAATTCCTTGGGAACCTCTTAGAAATTCTCACTTTGATTTATTTCAGGAGTCAGTTGCATTAGGATTAAATGCTCTGTACCATGGTATCACAGCTTTGATGTTTCCAACAAATGAGGAGCACTAATGGAAATATTTCTGCAGAAGTTCAACAGGGCTCAGAGTTTACAGGTCTAGTCTTGAGAAGATCATCAACTGTTTGTGCATCTGTATACATACTTCTTTAAATTAGGTTGCAGGGCTTTTTAACAGTTGCTTTATTTGTTTACTTAGGCTATACTAATCAGTCAAATGTGCGCCGCCGCCCAGTCCTTCTCAGCCTCTAAAAGTCCCATCTCATGGACTTTATTCATGGTTTTCTTTAACTAAGGTTGTTAATAAAGAAGCCTTTGTTGAACTACAGTCTGTGTTTTTCAGAGTACTGCATTTGGGTCCAGCTTCTTGGTAAAACCCTAACATTTGTGACTGTATTTTTATATACAGTACAGCCAAAGTATTTGTTTCGTTTTGTTTTTCACCACTTATCCTTGTCCGGGTCATGGGGCAACAGTGTCAGGAGGGAAGCCCAGGATTCTGAGGTGTTTCCAAGGCAACTGAGATATATAATCTTTCCAGCATGTCCTGGGTTTGCCAATGGATCTCGGATGGACATGTTGGAAACACCTCCCCAAAAAGGCCTGAACCACCTCAGCTGGCTCCTCTCAATGTGGACGAGCAGTGGCTCTACTCTGAGCCCCTCCCAGGTGTCTGAGCTACTCACGCTATCTCTAAGACTGAGCCAGCCACCCTGCAGAGGAAACTCGTTTCGGCGGCTTGTATCTGCGATCTGCTTGTATCTCATCCTTTCAGTCACTACCAACAGCTCGTGACCATAGGTGATGGCTGGAATATAGATGGACCAGTAAATTGAGGGCTTTGCCTTACAGCTCAGCTCTCTCTTCACCACAGCAGACTGGTGAAGCATCCGCATTGCTGCAGACAGCGCACAAATTCGTCTATCCATCTTCTGCTCCATTTTCCCCTCACTCGTGAATAAGATCCTGAGATACTTTAACTTCTTCATGGCCAAAGTATGTTGTAAATAAAGGTAAATGTGTACAGACTTGTGTTGCAAAGTTCTATACAACATTGTGAAGAGATATATTATCTACGTGTACTTATCCAAAAACAGCAAAGTTGGCGTCTATGTTCTGACATCTCTTTATACAACAGAGATTATAATATCAATATAAACAACAACAATTTAGCAACAATAAAGATATAATTAATTATAAGAACAAGGATATAAATACTCTGGCAGCAAAATTTGTAGCAGCTTGCCATAACACGAGGAACAGTCAGTCAGACCCCATAATCAAAGCAGCAAGTCCATTTCTGTTTGTGATAATTATTAGAATTGGCATCTTGTGTGATAATACTGTGTTTAAATTTTATTTAATGTAATTGCAACAGAGTGGCATAGTGGTTAGCACATCCGCCTCACACCAAGAAGGTCCTAGGTTCAATTCCCGGGCTCAGGCGTTTCTGTGTGGAGTTTATTCCATGATTTGAAACCTACCATCTTGGGGTTTCATTTTTTATTTATTTTTTTTAATTCCAAGGTTCTTCTGACACACTGCTTACCTTTGTTCTTTTTCAGGTCACTACACCGCTGGTGTAGTGGTTAGGGTGCTGGGCTCATGATCAGCAGGTTGTGGGTTTGTATCCCTGTTAGAACCCCAACGTGCCAAGACCCCTGGGCAAGGTCTTAACCACAAGTGTGCCTCTGTCCACCCAGCAGTATAGATGGGTACAAGGAAAAAATACTGGGAGGGTAACCTGCGATGGACTAACATCCCATCCAGGAGGAGTTGAACTAGTCGCTTCATGCTACGGAAACCGGGAATAAGCACCGGCCTGATGAGCCACTAGGTTCGGGAGTAAAAGCCCAACAGACTTAATGAACCACTGGATTGAACTGCTTAAAATTCAATAAATCTGAAATGTTTAAAAAAAAAAATTTAAACTTTTGTGTTGTAGTGTATGAGGCTTTGGTAATAATTCTACTACAACCGTCAAGCCAATTAATCTTTCCTGAATTGAATATACCATTGCAAATATCCACAGTGTAACATCCACCTAGTGTCTGAAATGGATCAACAGCTGTCCGCTCTTATCCACTAGTGAGTGCTGTATGTAACATACACTATGTAGTAGGTGAATTAGTGGATAAATAGACATTCTGAATGCAGCCCTGGTCATCTGTAGTGTTTTGCCATCTGCAGCTTTGAAGTGCGTGACTCAAGGTTTCTAACTGTTGTTATTATACGCATGGCTAAATTATATACTTTGCATCATATTTGTTTACATTAAACTATTAGATTTAATTGTTTATGGGTGTTTTATGTGATTTGTCTTTCTTTGTTGTGTAATGTTGAGAGACATACGGATGCTGCAGGAGACCAGAGTAACAAGTTTTATGCAAATCACAATCCTAACAAAAAAATCCTGTATCCTCAAGCCATACATGGGCAGCTGGAATAAATGGCTCCATTATCTCAGCATGTGCCATTCTGGCTGAGATTTAATTTTTAAATACACTATTCACACAGCACAGCCATGGTTACATTCCAAAGAATCTATTGGGGATTGGGGGAAATCTCAGATAAGAAATAGAGGGAGGAGTCAGTGGTGTATAATTCAGGAGTCAGCTGTGAACCTTTTCTGTGTAGCTGTGCGTTAATCTTGTGAAAGGTAGCGCTTAGCCATCACGAGCCGATGTCAGATCAGTGATGGTTCTGAGAGATAAGCATATGTTATCTGTTGCTTTACCACTTCCTGTGGCTGCTGTCTGAAGTGGCTCAGACGCAGACACAAAAGCACAGGTCCCGCTCCCTCCTGCAAATTAACCTCGCTAATCCCAGAGTATAAGAGCCGATCGAAGGGGGTTAAAAATGAGTAGTAGTATACTTGATTAGTTTCTTAAGCTGAGTTTTATCAACCTCAACTTTTCACACCAGTATAATAGAAACCTTTAATTGATTTCTATAGTAGCAATCTGTAGAATCTTAGGGTGTTTCCTGTCGGTTACTTTTGGACCAGGATTCAAAACACACATTTTAATCGGTCTTAAATTGTGTGTTTATGTGCCTCTATGCATAGTATTATTATTGTTGTTGTTGTTGTTTTAGCTAAAAGAGACAAAATGTTTCCTAAAGGAATAACATCAATCAGCTGCATTAATAATTATGTCAATGAAATAAGGATGGTAAGGTGTGTGTGTGTGTGTGTGTGTGTGTGTGTGTGTGTGTGTGTGTGTGTGCAGGTCTGCAGTGCTGTACAGAATCAGGATTTCACAGTGATAGAGGACTACTGCCTGGGACTAAAAGCTCTGCTTTATCTGAAGAGCATTAAGGAGCTGCAGGACTGGGATGGTCAGTCTCCCCCCACTGTCCGCCACCAGAAAGGCAAACCTGTGCCCACTCTACAAGAGCTTCTGGGGAAGGTAAGTGACTAATGGCCATTTTAAAGCCCTCTGCTCCCATCCACACTCTAGCCTTTACACCTGTTTTACCATCCTCTCTGCATTATTCTCTTTTATTATAGGCCTTTGACTGGCCATTAGTAGTGACACCAGTAATTCCAGAGCAGACAGCCTAGGCACCCATTAATGTAGCGTTGGCATTATAGCTGTGGACTTGCATCTATCCATTTATGTTACTTTGTTATTACAGGGCAGAAATTCGCATAATTGCAGTGCTGTCCAAAGTACAAAGTGACCACTTCCATGGTAAAGGTATTTTATTTAGCTGCAGAGGAGTTAGGGAATTGATGTAGAGCAGAGGTCAGTTTTTATGGTGCTGTATTGCAGTACATCTCTTTGGAAAAAAAGAAGAAGAAGGAAGCCTTTCAGGGAAAATTACCATAATCTTAAACTAATGAAGCGCAGGTCACAGCTTGTCAGTTAATAAAAGCAATAATAACAGTGAAGAACCACAAATGTCAAGAGCTATTGGGAAGGGGCACAGCTTGCTATGTGATCTAATCTAAAATCTGAAATACCAAAAAAGCGTTTTCTTTGAGTTGTCAGGAAAATAATTGGTTTACTTTTAAGGATTCAAGTGCCCCTTCAACATTTTTTTCTTTTAAGTCATTTACATAACAATATTATCACAATAAATGAAAAATGAGTGAAACACTGAAAATGAGATTGGACAAAAGCATCCTTTCTGCACGTCCATTGGCTTGTATTTTTATTCATTCTACCTTAGGTAATCTTCCTTATTATATGCCAGCCAAGAAATTTTAGGCTACATGTAAATGAGGAAAACTTCAGGAAACTCTTTTGAAAGCAAAGCATTAGAGGCTTTTATCAGATCACAGCATTCCTTCTAATATACCAGCACAGGGACAGCTTTGAAGCCTGCATGCTTTCAAATGCACCAGTAGCGTCTTTCACAGTCTCTGACGGCAGGACATCTCACCAAAGCAATGTGCAATAGTTTAAATGCTAATGCCAGGCGAGTGGCAGGGAATGAGGAAATAAATGAAGGCAATATCGGAGGAGTGATAAGTCTAAGTCATTTTCACGCCAAACAGGACATTTTTGCCAGAGTCGCTGGCACGCTGACAACAATAGCGATGTGGCACTGTATGAACAGAGGGAATGGTGCTTCAGATTGAGGCAGCATGTAGAAACATCAGCCCAGACACAGCTTCAGGCAGCAGACAACCAGACCCACTCATATACTTGAGAGTGCAGTGATATACAGAAAAAAGGCCCCTTGCAGTGTCACTGTGGACCATGTCATATTCAGACTTTATGTGCAAGTTATGCTAGTATAGCCCTTGAGTCGCTATCTCACCACAATATTCTTGTGTTGTTATAAACTCCAGAGCTACTGAACTGCCACCACAGGTCATGTCACTGGTCTTTCAGATGCCTTATTTCATTATCCCAGTTGCTATTTTTTGTGAAGGAATAAGAAGAGAGACACACACTTGAGGTTGTCTTTAAATCCAGATTATACAGAGCATGTTTTGAATTAAACTGAGTGGCTTGAGATTGCCTGTCAGCTCCTGTCCTTTATCAACCCCTGTTGAAGCCTTGACTGTGGATGTGATTGACAGCTAACCTGTGTGAAAGTTTGCAGGTGCTGAGAGAGGAAAGTGTCTGCACAGACATACTTCATCTACAGCATCAGACAGGAAAGACAAAAAATTGACTGTGTCAAACAAAAGCTAAAAGTTGAGAGGGAGGGAAGGACATTTCCACTTTAAGTGCACATGGTGGAGGAGAGAAGCTAGAGAATAAGTGAGCCGGTGAGAGAATATGAGGCAGGCTAGCAGGAAAAGGCAGTCTGATAGCTCTATAACTCAAGCTATGAAACGAGAGAACGAGAGGCTGAGTGCATGTCACTGTCATGGCAATTCACAGGAATGGCAGTTGATAAAGGGGAGCCTAAAGCAGAGCTCAGCTAAAGACATATTTTCTCTCTCTTTGTTTAATGTAGGCAGTCAGAGTGCTGTCTCAAGCGGGCAGACTCTGTGGCGAACGTTGCTAGCTCAAGGGATGAGCAGAATATCTTTGATGCCTAAGTGAGCCATTCCATTTGGGGTTTTCACACACAGTGGGCCAGCAGTAATGCAGCATGTCCAATAAAAAAGCAACAGATTTCAACTCATTGTACTGCATGTGTAGCAAAGTGGTTCCTGCTATCACTGCAGTATGAACTGTAGGCTACATTCTTGTTCCTTCATAAGTCACATGGCTGTTGCTCAAGTATTGCTATCTCCTACAGATGGGGAGGCCAGGAATGTACATTCCCACTTGCTTAAAAAGAAAACTTCAGCTCACCAATGTGTAGAAACATGGAGGAATTGACATTGCCCCAAAGTCTCTATCTAAACCCCACCTCAGCGCTGTTGTCCAAATGTTCCAAGTACAGAATGGGAGAATGGGCGTGCTGAGAGGCAATCAGCAGGTGGGGGCATGGAGGCTCTTTAATAGCAGTTTGGCTGGCTGTGTGGAGCCATGCTGCCTGGCAGGCATGTGGTGGTAATGAAGCCTTCAGCCAGCCTGCTTTCCCTGCCTCAGTCAGCAGCCACAGCTTGGCCCTTATGCTTTGTTAGGAATGGAGTAGCTGGAGCAGATGGAATGTGTGTATGTGTATATGTGTCCAAAGTTATGTATATGTAATATGGGTAGATGTGAAACTCAAATAAAATAAATGGTTTATTTTGTTTATTGTCGATTTGCATCTCCTTCTCTGAAGCACACATCAACACACATCTCGATTCACCAATGATCCTCTGCATTAAAGATACATAATAAGCAACTACTCTTGTGATATGACTCACCCATATTGCGATGCAGTGCAATTTGGCATAATTTGAACACAATGCAAATCAACATATTAAAATGCAATGCAAAAAAATATGCATATTTGCAAAGAATTCGCAAAGAATACAAAGATCTTAGAAACACTGCATCTAGATTTCATCCCAAATTGTACTCAGTGCATAAATATTTTATAATTGCGTCAATCAAACTATGACTTCTTCAATCAGTGCACTGATGTGAATTGGTAAATCTTACCATCACTAGTGTTTATACACATTATTACATTAAGCCTTTAATATTTTTCACATATATCTTTAAAGACTTTTCAGAAATATATTTTAATATTTGGATATAAATATACACTGTCCAGCCAAAAAAAAAAGTCGACAAACTTAAGCAACATAACATTTATTTCCATCCATGTTGGGATCATTTTTCACAGATGTCTTGAAGTGATGCGGAAAAAAATTTAACCACACCATAAGAATCAAGTCTTATCCCACACATTACAAAGACTTGCAATAGGGTTAAGATCAGGATGCTGGGGTGCCAATATATACATGAAAATGATTCCTCATGCTCCCTGATCCTGTTTTATTATTTGAGTCTCCATTTTATATCCATACCGACAGGGAAGAAAAAGTATATTGATGTGATAACCTGCTTATTCAGTACATTCAAGTCATCAGCTGATTTCATTTCATTGCCATATTAATGCTGCTGAGCCTCGAGCTGACCAACTGGAGCAACAATGCCATGGAGGTTACATGCTAAGATCAAGGCTAAAGGCTCTCCTAGAAAATATTAGTGTGTGATTTATTTATTTTGGCCAGGCAGTGTATTTTTATACTTCAATGTACCTACTTGAGTCTAGATTTTAAGTAGGATTTTACTATAAAGAGGTGTCATATTTAAAGAGAACAACAATATGCACACATTGAAGACTTTTTAGGAACACCTGTACACCTAGCAGTCATACAAGTCTCTCGCCAATCAGCCTAGCAGAGCAGTCCATGAAATCATGCAGATATGGGCCAGTAGGTTCAGATAATGATTGATGTGAATCAACCATCAGAATGGGTAAAAATGTGATCGTAGGGATTTTGGCTATTGATCTCAGACGGGGTGGTTTGAGTATTTCTATAATTGCTGATGATCTGAGCTTTTCACATGCAATAGTCTCTGGATGGTGCAATAAAGCAAAAGAAAACAACCAGTTAGCATCTGTTGTGCAGATGAAAATTCTTTAATAACAAGAGAGGTCAATGGAAAATGGCTAGACTGGCAAAAGTAACTCGGATAACCACTTTGTACAACTGTGGTGAACAGAAAAGCATCTCAAAATGCACAACGTGTTGAACTTCGAGGCGGATAGGCTACAAGAGCAGATCACGTTTTCCTCTTTTATCAGCCAAGAACAGAAAGATGAGGTTACAGTGGACAAATGGATGAAGGATGAACAAAACTGGACAGCTGAGAACTGGAAAAATGTAGTCTGATAAATCTCGATTTCTGCTGAGTAACACAGATGGTAGGGTCAGAATTTGGCGTCAACAGCATGGATCCATGGACACGACCTACCCAATGTCAGCAGTCCGTCCAGGCTGATGGAGTTGGTGTAATGGTCTGAGCAAGTGCAGCCCTTCATGGGCACAATTTAACCATTTTTTCAAACCCTTGCTCATGCACATGCAAAAAAAATAACAACACAGTTGTTATATTTACTTCTGACCATGAATTTGTTTTACTTTTTCTTGTATGTTATCATCTTGCAAGAGGAGCAGTAAGTTGAATGACTATCCGAGAGTTTGTTGTAACCATAGTAGCTCACAATGACATGTTTTAGGTGACAAATACACTGGGGGTAAAAGCCTTTGGAAATATTAAATATAAAAATTCGGTGTTATGAAATAATTAACCTTTGAAGCCCTGGGGAGGCCATGAAAAATATATATTTTAATTTGAGTGGTTACAGGGTCTCAGAGGTGAGAATATCTCTCCAGAAGACAATTTAATATGGCACTTTATTATTACAATGAAATTATGATCTATACTTACTTAAAGTAAACTGTAATGAGTTCACATTTTCTTCAGATTGGATCACAAATCTACAAGTCCAAGAAAACAAGAAAAAAATTAATATACACACGCAACCACAAGAACTGGCCTGAACTGCACACAGCATGGTTCTTAATATGGACATCTTTCCTCACTTAAAAACTTATACACACAAATAATATTTACTATATAACTTAAATTCTCCAAAATATGGTCAGAAGATTGTATTGCATTAACAGGACCTTCTCTAGTCCTGTACAGACCCACATTTGTTTTACCGTTATTGGACGAGAAACAGAGACCCTACTTTCGAACCCATAATCCAACATCTCATCTTTTAGTCTAAAAGCCCAATTAAGAGTATTTTATGTGACATATGGAATCATTAGTGTGTGTGAAGCTGTGAATAGGTGAGGTAGGCCAATGGAAAACTGTTTAGAGAATTGCTTTAGTGCATATGAGATGGGAGAGGAATCTGTCCCATTAGCTTTTGTCCTATTAGCCTGACCACAGTAAAGATGTACAGTTATTGTCATCAGTGTGGGCCTGTTGAATGGGATTTGCCTTCACATATCATGCCCCAGAGACAAGGCTACTGGTGTTGAGAACCCTTTACTGTTAGTGTATGAGCCCGGACAGAGTTAGGATTAACTAATGCTGCATTGTGTGCTACATCATCGACCGAAAAACCCTTTTGATTATCATTTACTGTCATTGTCTGTTTATTTTTTTTAACCATTCACTTTTCCTAATTCGTAAGTCCAACTTGTGTTCTGTTGGATTTTTATTTTACAAATTTCCTTTAATATGCAGGCTAACAAATGATAACTATTAGGGAGATTATTAAGTCACTGTTGAATTAAATTGTAATTTAATAGTGGGTTTATATAAAGCAGGGAATTTAAGAGGTGAAACAGGTTGCCCCACTTCTACTCCAGGACTAATTTCCTGTCTGCTAAATGGCACACTGCACTGACAGTTACTCATGTCAACAAACCTCTCTCATTTATTATCACAGATGCACCCAGTGGGTTATTTGTTGTTCTTACCAACTCACACCCTAGATTTACAAGTTTGTTTGGGAGGAGGGCAGAGCAAAGAACAAACAAAGACAATTCAAACTGATGACAGAGAGTGCGTGTGTGTGTGTGTGTGTGTGTGTGTGTGTGTGTGTGTGTGTGTGTGTGTGGTTTGTCTATGCATGTGCGTGTTGGGGAAACATGGCATCCAATTAGTAGAGTTTGTGTGGTAGCTGAAAGCATGGGCTTGGCAGACAGGGTATTCCATACCACCCAGTACCTTTCATTAAAGCAGACACAGCTCACCGGCTCAGGCAACTTTTAAACAGAGGCTGCTGAATTATTACACAACAAATAGGGGCTATCATGCAGAACATGAGGAAAGCAGGGAGAGACTGCTGTGTCTTAATGAGCCAAAGTGAGTGTCTTCCTACTTTGTGCCATGCCTACTACTGAGTTTGACTAGTCGGATGTCTCACTGGGAATTCCTCCCTTCTCTCTCTCTCTCTCTCTCTCTCTCTCTCTATCTCTCTATCTCTGTGTGTGTGTGTGTGTGTGTGTGTAGTTTGTGCTGTTAGGCCTTTGAGCTTAATATACTTCTTTCATGTCCTATAATGGTTTCATGCAGTGGAGAGGTGAAAAGGAAGGAGGAACTGAATTGTGGGTAAATTAAGAATCTGTGTTGTCTGGTTGAATTAATTAGGACTGAACACTATAAATCAAAGTTTCTTCATTAATTATTGGGCTCTTACATGCTCTCACAATTATTATGCTTCAGGGTTGTTTAGGATTTTCTTTCTTAGACTTTCATAACTGGATATTTTTTTCTCTAATCATAGCACAAGCAAACTATATTTGATTAACTTTTTGGAACTTTTGTTACAAAACTTTTGGAAGTTTTATAACTACTAGCACAATGTTTTAACATCGTACAAAGCTAGATGTACATCATATAATAAAGTATGGGACATAGCATTTAAATGGATGTGATGTGATTTCTGAAAATAAAAATAAGGTGATATTTCTGCTCTCATATTACTTAATTTGTGTTAAACATCAAGGGTTATCATGTGAAAAAGTAATCGTATGATTTCATGAAGGTTTAGTGGAATAAATCAGAATGATGTTGCCTAAAGCTGTCAGGAGTGTAAAATTTCCCCCCATTTTTCTCCCCTAATTTTAATCATATCCAATTCCCACTCGACAAGTATTGCCTTTCCTATCACACGAAACACCACCAACTAGGAAGGGGCGTAAGCATGCACATGCCCCCTCTGTGACATGCTGCCATCTACCTCTTTTAGAATTGCTGCGCATGCGTATTTGGGGCTGTGCTAACACACTCGGAGGGAAAGCGCTGTCCGCCCCCTCGTACGAATGAGTTCACAGACGCCCATAATCGGCTAGTAATCACTGTGAGTGACGGAAGTGAACGTATGCCATCCCTCCCTCTCGTGAGAGCTCAGCCAATTAGCTCCCATGTGGACTCCCAGTCACGGATGGCTGAGGCATCAACCCAGATTTAAACTTGTAATCTCCGGGTTGATAGTCATACACCTTGTCGATGTGCTACTCAGGAGCCCAGGAGTGTAACATTTTGTGTGGCAAAGCAATTAGATACATTTTTTAAAATATATTTTTAAGCGATCATTGAAGGGGAAAATGTATGTTACTGGCTGTATTAGGGACTTCGGTAACTTTTATTGTACCAAGTGTCAGGAGTGTAACACACCTTATTAATTCAGCCATAACTTTCTGTGGTAATATCTTACCTTCGATATTTCTGTTTTTTACTAGTGCATGGTAGCCAGTGACTCACATAAAACAAGCTTGTTACATACTTCTACACACCACATACACTACCCGACCAAAAAAAGTTGCACTCTGATTTTTTTGGACTGCCTTTAGCCATGATTACAGTGTGTAATCGCCAAGGCATTGTTTCTACAAATTTAAGCATCACAACAATCTCTTTCCCTCTAGAGTTGGGTTCAATTTTTAGCTGACATCTCAATTTCATGAATTTTCATGTGTGAAAATTATTCCTCAAGCTCCCTAAAGCCCCAAGTTTATATCTATGCCATTTGGGGGAAAAAGTCCATTGATTGGATAACCTGGTCATTCAGTAAATTCAGGTCAGTAACTTCATTTTATTGCCACATAATGTTGTTGAGCCTCGGCCTGATCAACTGAAGCAACAGTGTCATGCCGATCACGCTGTATAATCAAGTGTAAAGGCGGTTCAACAAAATATTAGACTGTATGAGGTTTTTTTGGCCAGGCAGTGTATCTTGCCATCTCAGGGAAAACCGTTTTCGACACCACTATCCTTATACAAATGTGGCAGAAACCTTATACAAATGTGGAAGAAACATTTTTTTTTTAGCTACTTGGAAAACATTCATTTGAATTTTTTCAGGGGATCCGTGGAAGTTTTTGTCTATGTAATCATGTGAAACTTAAAAAAATAAAGTAGTATCAATTATTTTAAGCTCTGTCACATTATGTGGGGGGGTTACATTATGTTTCAGTGAACTGCTAGTATTTTTTTTTTATCTTTACATGATTTTGGCCTCCTTCATGCCTGCTTAAGTGTTACCATGTTCCCAATTTTACCCCAAGTGGAAATTCTTTATGCTTCTATATTCTAAAGTGTGCTCATAGCCAAAATATTTATTGAGGATGGACTAATCTTTAACAGTGCATTAAGGATTGCTTCCAGTTAAATATTGAAATAATATGAACAGTGAAACAGCCTTTGTTAATTTTCTGCATATAGAACGAAGGGCATTTCAGCTGTGAGGCTTCAGATAATACTCTCATTAGGAGCTGTAGTAACTCACTGTGCCAACTCTATATTTGTCCAGGCTTACGAAGACTCATTCTCTTTAATGGTGACAGGGTTTTCTGGAAGGCAGTTTAGAGGATTTTTTTCAAGGAAGCATTTGCAAATGCAGAAAAACACAACCTGAATTCATAACCATGTGTGTTTCAACTAGTTGGCCTGTCCTGCTGTGCCCTCCCACCAGGAATGATGAAATGAAATGGAAGTCCTCAGCCTAGTGTGTATGATTGCGATTTTTTTACACAAGCACAGCACCACATCCTGCTGCTGCAGCTGCTTGCCCCTTATGGCCACTATTTTCATGAAGTGTAGGCCATCCTCTGTCCTCAGCAGGCTAAAGACAAACTACCAGCCAGCCGACCTGTAATTCCTCTTTCCTCCATCCTGGGCAGCAGCATGTGAAAACAGTCATGAATATATGGTAATCTGGGGAATCACGATGAGCAGGTATATTTGCATGTAAGCACACACTAGAAGATGCAGTGCTGCAGTGAAATCTGTCGGCTGCTCTTCAGCTCTGGTTCCTGCCGATGAGCAGCTGTGTGTGACGATAATGGGGTGACTGGGTGAAGCTCACGTCAAATTACCTCGCCATGAATCGCACAAGATAGAGAGTGGATTGGGAAGAGGGGCTATAGAGGGAGTTAGGGAGGAGAGAATTGGATGAGAGAAAAGCCAGATTGAAAGAGAAGGCATTAATTTCACATTTGCATGGATTCCATTACTGTTGATCTTATTAGGCATGAGGCAGCAGTGCTGTGATCAGTCTTGTAAGTTTGAAGGTGCATGGCTGGGGGGGGGGGGGGGGTGTGGATCCCAGACCTTACTCCCACACCGACAAAGAATAAAACTGACTCTTCTGCCTTTACTTCCCATGTTTGCTCACAAATATATGTATTATTTTGCCTATGGGTATACAGGCTTCCATGATGCACTATTAGAAACCTAGCAATTGAATAAAAGGGCAATTTTGCTGCATGTAGTTTATGCAATTATGTCTCTCCAATGAAAATCATTCTGTTCTACAGCTCTTGATGATAATGAATACCTGTATTAGAGATTATGATAAGTGCATATAGTTACACTGTTTATCACACCACCTCTTTGGAATAACATTGAGTGCAAAACCCATAGACACCACTTTGAATGAGCAGGGAATCCCTACTGTTTGAAAGGGTTATTTCTTAACTCTGGCAAACAAATATTTTTGCAAATATAAAGGATGATTTTACCGTACAGGGCTTTCGAAAGATAGAAATGCATGAAAGCAAAGGAATTACCTAGCATGACCAGTAATAACATTTATTTTCCTTTTTATACTCAAATAATTTGTAGATATAATATAGATATTTGGTTTAATGTTTTTTCCCCCAGCATTAAAATTTATTATCTCTCTGTAAGAAACAAGCAGCTTTTTACATTTATCTCCACATGCAGATAAATGAGTGATGTCTCAGGTTGCTAGGCCCTTAAATCGTTATATTGACCAAAGGATCTTGTTGATTTTCAGTGATGAAAATGGGGAGCTACTCCTCAAAAAAAAGGGAACATTGGGACTTTAATGTAGTCAGGCCAGTCATCTTAGAGCTTTTATTCGCTTCTTCCCAGTGTTTGTTTCTCTCTGATCCACTAATGAGGGAAGCCGCACTGATGCTTTAATTCACATGGTATCTAAAGCCAATGACTCAGTAATTACAAGAAAGTGTAAACAGAGAATGCACAGCACTGGATTAAAGTGAGATAAAGATAAATATTGAATGAAGATGCTGAATATATAGCAGAGACTAGAAAATATTGTACTGAATTTCGTAGATTAGTAATTTGCCACTAATCTAACTTCCAACTATTTAGAAGACATTAAAGAATTGGTGGGGAGAAATGGTAACATAGTGGTTAGAATTGTCGTCTCACAGTCAGAAAGTTCAGGATTTGAGCTTGGCCAGGGGCCATTCTGTATGGAGTTTGCATGGTTTCCCCATGTTTGTGTTTCCTCAGGGTACCACAATCCAAAGATATGCACAATAGGTCACCTGGCTACTCTAAATTGACCATGGGTGAATGGTTGTTTGTGTCTGCGTTAGCCCTGCAATAGATCGGTGACCTGGCCAGGGTATAACCCACCTCTTGCCTGAAGGCCACTTGGATTGGCTCCAACTTCCCTGTGGCCCTTATGGATAACTGGTATAGATAATGAATGAACGGATAGATAAAGATTTGGATTTGGTATTTTTATTATTATGGATTTAGGAACATTGGGTTTTGTTTTTATTTGAATAATGTATTAAATCAAACAATTGATTTTGATTTATGTTTCACCTTCCCAGAAATTACCAAACTTCGGGCCATATCTTGAGGAAAGGAAGCTGGCCATAGCAAAATACAAAGAGAAGCTAACCGATGTCAAAGACGACACACCTCCTTCCAGTGGCTCAAGAATTAACATCCCGAAGAAACCTGTGCCAGCTGTTAAAGTAAGAGTTTATTTACACCTCTCAACCCATGATCTCTTGGTGTTATTTTTGAATGACAAGGTATTACAGTGTAAAACTGAAGGTTTTATGTTGTCCTTATGTGTTGGATTGTACTTCTTTGTCCTCTGTGGTCAGGATGTGATAGCCCGAGCTCTGAAACACATTGGCGCATACCAGGAGCTGAACAACCAGGAGCAAGTGCAGGCTCTCATAGATGAAGAGATGTGCATCAACTGTGGAAAGTGTTACATGACCTGCAATGACTCTGGATACCAGGTGCTTGTATCCATCCACCCGCCCACCCACACACAGGCATACTTGTACACATTCTCACAAAAAACACACAGTGCCTGAATGCCTGTACCAACACAAACCCACATCCCAGAGCCTCTGGCCATAACCTTTTTCCTTTTCACCCCAATCTGGCTCAAGCTTGCTTTTTTTTTCTCCAACCACAGTTACACTGCCGCTAGCTGCAGCGAGAGATCATTACCCCGCTTCTGCATTTCAGCAGCCGGTCCTGAGATGATTCTGGCCAGCTCGAAATTTAACATTTTACATTCAGCTCATGCTGAAACAAACAATTAAAAAGTGGGTGATGAGCTTCTCAGGCCCACTCACCAGAGCCTAAAAGCACCTCATTATCCAGCCTTGTTTTCAAAGCAAAGCCACTGATGCATATGAGAAGTGAAAATAGTGAGATCCCATCTCTGTCTTGACTCATAGAGGAACACAGGATGGGACAGCTGTGACAGTTTTATTAAAGTATTTGTCTCTGCTTTCTCCTGCTTTTCTGTTGCTAAATAAATATCTCCTCCGATTTATCATAAGGGTATTGATGAAGTAGTGAGCCAGTTTTATCAATGCGGTAATTGTTCATTGTGACACTCATTGTCGGTGAATGGATCTCTGAGAGGGATTACTTGTTATTAATGGTTTCTAATAAAGAGGGGAGTTTATCAGCATAATGTGTCACGATCAAATAGTAGCCCAGCATTAAATGCAAAATATCACACTTAAGCAATGATTGTACACCACAGATGATTGAAAAGGCTTTGCTATTTTAAATTTCATTCATTCCATACAGTGTTTTACTAAACAAGTGCACTAGATTGCATGAAAATACCATAGTTTGATATAGCACATCATGGACAGGAAGGGTAATACTTCTGCTTGGCTATATTGAACATATGGAAGTGCATGTGTTGTTAAACGTCCATTGGTTGCTCCATGGCACCCCATGCTGAGGGTATAATGATTCTAATCTAATTGTGTGTATGCTTCCCTTTATCTCTGACAGGCCATTACATTTGACCCTGAGACCCATTTGCCTGTGGTTCAGGACAGCTGCACTGGCTGCACTCTCTGCCTCAGCGTCTGTCCCATCATCGACTGCATCCAAATGGTTACCAGGACAACCCCCTACGTGCCAAAGAGAGGCCTCCCTCAAGCCATCATGCCTGTATGCTGAATGAAAGAAAAGAAAGGGACAGGAACATGAGAAAGCGTGAGGAAGAATAACCAAAAAAGAATCACTAAATGTCTACATCAGAGCATTGATTTCAGTACATAATTGCAGGGTGAAAAATGACCTTTGTTGTAAGGGAGGGGGGAGTAAATAATTAGTTTTGAGAAATAATTGCCTTATATTCTGAAGCCAATTATCCAGAAATAATCGCACAGGCAAAACTACTTGCGTTATTTCAAAACAATGGCAGGGCAACGTGTTGTCGTGGAGTTCATTTGCTTTTCTTCGTCAGGTCTGTGCTAATGAGAATGAACAGGGACGTTTCAAATAATGGATGTTCATGATGATGCAGGGAGCCCATGCCACTGCTGCATGCTATGTCTCCCAGCAAAACATAATGACAGTACATTCTATAAGCTCACTGATCAAATTATGTCTAACTAATGTCATTTGAACAGGAATTCATCAGGGATACAAGTGGTCTTGATAAAGACAGATGAATATGGGATAATCTGATGCACGAACACTTTATAACATATATAATAACATATTTTGTTGTCCTCTGGTTTTCAGTTTTGTACCAATATGTACGACTGTTTAAACAAGCACAGCACCTTTTTTTCTGAGAGCCAGCCTGCACGCGTTATACTGTGAACGTCACATAGAAAGGTCACTGCTGACTGGTTTCGGATCATTAGATATGAAGACTAGCTGTGATTCATTCTAGACCCTAAAGGTCACCTCTGACCACTTCTATCTTAATAAATCTTTACTGCTCTAGGTTGTAAGGCTTAGTGCAACCGGTTCATGTCGGCACTACAAAATGCAAAATGTTACTTCGCAGGAACAGAATATGTCAGTGAAACGTCACAAGGAAGGGCTATGAGAGAGATTTCATTTATTTAACCCATTGCAAGCAGTGACACAGTATTCAGGTTATACCTCTATTACACAACTAGGTAAAGTGGAATATGACTGTTGTAATCTAACTACTAATGACATTAATTTTAAATCCTCCCTTACTTATCTGTATTAACATTAATAAAAAGCATTTATCACAATTATACCACTGTTATGGATGTTTCTGGGTTGTTTTCTGTTTGAGAAAGTTATGTTTATCCCATTACAAGGAAATTCCCAGCAGCACAGGTCAATAGGGATTAATGGAGAGTAATTATTTCATCCTGCAAATCTGTAACAAATACAGATCATTCAATTAATTCTCCAGTGAGAAAATCTTGATGTTATTGTAGGTACACTAAAAAGTTTGCCATGAGAATGATTCAAGAAAATGTGTTAACTATTTCACACCATAATGTCCTGGTAAATTTAACGAAAAACATGAGGTTTACAGGACACCAAACTTGCGCTCATAAAATGTAAGAAAAATTAACACTTGTAGCATTAAATGGTTACCTTGGTAAATGGTTAACAAATAAAGCAATTTCACAAACATTTGAATTACTACTTAACTGCAATCGACTTTTTTTTTGTTGGTTACAACCAAAAGCTGAACTCCAATGGGGTTAAATGCACTTACATCAACTTTCATAAAGACTGAACTGACTTTTCTGAACTTACAATTCATACACCTCATCAAGATTTCATAGTACAGTAAAGTTCTTTCACAAACAGCCTTTTTTTGTCATAAAAATTTAGAGGAACTATGACAAGGACTGATGTAGGTTTGGGTGAGGTGGATTTGAAAGTTCACATATAAAATATACGTCAGGTCTCTAAGTCCAATTTGAGACAAAGTTCATACAAAAGTGATATCCTTTTATTCTAGCACTTATGCAGAAAAAGCATATGAAATGGTTCTGTCTATCTTAATTCAGCCATAGGACGCTGTAGGGCATTGTGCAAAAGACCTAGAAAATGGACCTGATGTCAAGAACTAAATCTGAGACAAAAGGCCTTTTTGAATATCTCACCACAAAAATGTAAAATAAAAATTCCACTACAAGGGCTTTTGATAGCATTTTTTGTCAAACAAAAAGGTACGTTTTGTATTACACACTCATACAACAACTGCCGTAGAAATTTGTAAAAAGAATAAATAAATGAAAGAAATTGTATACCTCTTGTGTGACATGTGACAGGGGCTGGGCTAAATCTTTAGAATTTAAAGCCACAAAATAAGAAATACTGAAAATAACCTGTTCATAATGCTGCTTACACATTAGTATGTAACCACTTCCAATATGCATTACTTCTTTTTTTTTTTTTTAAGCTGATGGAGTTTGTGCAAAATAATACTTAATTAACCCAGCAAAGTAAGTAAAATATGCGGCTTCTGTTTTTGGGGCATGGTGGTGTAGTGATCAGGATGTCCGCTTTACAGCAAGAAGGTCCTGGGTTCGAGTCCTGGGGTCAGCGAGGGCATTTCTGTGTGGAGTTTGCATGTTTTTCCTGTGCTTGCATGGGTTTCCTCTGGGTACTCTGGTTTCTTCCCACAGTCCAAAGACATATACATTAGGCTAACTGGATATTACAAATTGCCCCTAGGTGTGAATGTGAATGCTGTACCCTGCCTAAACCCAGAGTCGGCTAAGATAGGCTCCAGCCTCCCTGCGACCCTGTAGGATTAAGTGGTTCAAAAAAATATTTATGAATTAATGTTTTAGACATAATATGAATTCATTTAGATCATGAAGCATTATTTAATTAATTCTAAACTAATCTAGTTTTTTTTTGTGTGTGTGTAAATCACAAATATTTAATCTTTTTTATGAGTTTGTGTTGCTTTTACACACTTCATAATATACTCATGGGGGAAAATATGAAATGCTCACATGAGGTGCATGTTCTGACACCAGACTGGTTTGATTGGGTGATCGAAAGATCAGAAGCACTAGATGAGGCACACACGGCACTGTCTGGGGATGGGTGTCTGCTTTGGGGGCCATGGGTTAGTGTAAATGTTTACTTCCTCATTGGCTGGTCAGTGAGATAATTAGGATGACATTTACCACAGAACTGATGCAGGATCTGCAGCCACACTCCACCTCTGCCTGCATCCTGTGGCAAATCATTAAAAATCAACATGGCATGAATCTCAGGCTGCTGGTGAACTTGAGGCCAGAGTAACCGATCATCACTGGTGCGTTAAGTGGCAGTGGTGCTATGGGGGTGTGTTGTTACAGACCCTCTCCGCTAATGTGTGTAGCTTTGACCTCAGGACAGCTCTCCCTGCCAGCCAAGCGCTTCTGCGTAGGTCCCATCTTGCACTTGTTAGAATACACGCAATTACACTTGTCTCGGATGAAGTGGACAAAGTAAATCAAAGCATGTCTCAAGTTACTGGCAGAAGCTTAGTGAGAACTTATGACTGAGAATCAACTAGTTACATCTGAAGTATAAAAAAATCGCTTTACCATACAAACAAAGGTTTATTTCCAGTGTGAAAATCCATTGGGAGCACACGGATGACTGTTAAAGAGCTCACATTGCAAGTCCATCCACACTGCTGCTGCTTCTTGTGTACTAACATGATACTCCCAATCAGGGTCACTTAAGTTACAGATGTGCCCATTTGGTAGTGCATGAGGGCGTGCCTCTTAAACATGAGGAACCATAAGGTTTTTGTCATGTACATTTCTCATTAGCTGCTGCCTTTAGTCTGGATCCATTATCCCAGGTCTGGAATTTTGCCAAGACTTAAAGCAAGCTGAATTTAAATGACTGCTTGCCTCACAAGCTGCTCTTCTCCAATTCTACCCTCACCCAATAGAAATGAAATGCTTCTACTTTTTAACTGCAATTTGTGTGTGTGTGTGTGTGTGTGTGTGTGTGTGTGTGTGTGTGTGTGTGTGTGTGTGTGTGTGTGTGTGTG
>JBCNYH010000001.1:26461626-26486802 GCA_039654325.1 Tandanus tandanus
CCCCCGACAACATAGCTCCCAGGATCATTAGGACACGCAAACCCCTCCACCATGATAAGGTGGCGATTCAAGGAGGGGAAAAAATAAATAAATAAAAATAATAATAAATTACAGGTTGTTACGTAACAAAGGCACAAAGCCAAGGGGATGAATAGTTCTGAAAGGCACTGTATGTCCAATAGTTGAAAGCTCCTCTGAGGGGGAGATGCAGCTCTTTACAATGAGTTAGCTCCCTGCATTCACACAAAAAAAATTGTGTAAAGGCACAGAACATGGCCACCAGCATCCTTTCTCCCCAAGAGGATATGCCACAAACATGGAAAAGAGTTCTTCAGCCTGTATGTCCCGAATGTCCACGCTCTCTTTGCTAATTTTGCCAAGGAACCAGAAAAACAAGAAAAGATTGACTTTATTTGAAGTTTTGGCTAAGTACTGGCAGGCCAAGAATAAAGTTTTCAATACTGGGGAATTAAGGCCCACTCAACAGCCAATCAGATCGCGCATACTGCGTTTGCCACATGATAAATGTTAACTAGAAAAATTCCTGTAGCAAACGTGGTGAAAAAACAGTCTGTGTGTGTGTGTGTGTGTGTGTGTGTGTGTGTGGCGGTCTGAAAACCAATCTAATTGTAGTCAGCTGATATTTCTATGTATTTAACAGTTTTATACAAACCCTGACAAAAATTGTGGAATCACCACACCTCGAGGATGCTCATTCAGCTCTTTCACTTTGTAGTAACAAAAACAAATCATAGATGTCCCAAAAAAAAAATTGGTTTAAAAGCTGTATATTTTCGTTTTGCAAAATATACATCAACCTAATTACATTATTTTTAATTAATGCCTTTTTTAATCAATTCAAACCAATCAGTTTACTACTAGGGCAGTGGTGGCTCAGTGGCTGAAGTCTCAGCTCCACCAAGCTGCCACTGTTGGGGCCTTGATCAAGGCCCTTAACCCTCAATTGTTCAACTGTGTAAAAATTATATATGTAAGTCGCTCTGGATAAGGGTGTCTGCCAAATGGCATAAATGTGACATGTGAAACAGTTGAGACACAGAACCATCCAAAAAATATTCACTTCAGAATTAATTTTTTTATAATTATGTATTTAATTTTTTTTTTACTTTTTAAAAGAATAGAGTAGCCAACTTAAAGCACCAAACTGAATAGCCCGGCTCTACACAAATTTGGATATACATACATATCTGCACACATTGGCGCACGTCTCACTTTTGAACTTCTGATTTAAAAACCGTATTTCCCATCGCAATAAGGTTGACAGCGTTTGTGAGCCAAGAATTTGGGGAATGAGGTGATACAGATTATTTCGCTGAACTGTAATAAATATGACCATCATAATGATTTTAAATGATTTTAAAAAGCTGTATTTTGTACTGACTTTACAATTTTACTGTACAGCTGTCAGTCAGAGACTCGCCATTTAACCAGCACACATTTTCCTCCGTTTTAATGTAAAATTTATTGGTGTAGAGTAAAAATTATGGGAGTAGGAGCAAGTTAAAAAACTTTTTCCAAGATAATCTTCTGTTCTGTGCCACTCGGCTGATGATATCATCCACTCTAGTCTAGAACATTCCATAGTGATTCTGATGGCAGTTACTGACAGTTAAGTGCCTTTTCAACTGAAATATGCATAAGGTCCACCTCTCGCTTTTGAACTTCTGATTTGGAAACCGTATCGCAATGAGGTTGACAGCGTTTGAGAGCCAAGAATTTGGTGAGCTCAGTGATATAAATTATTTTGCTGTGCTTTGAAAAATATTCTAAGAGTCACGATGTAAAAATTATGTGATTTACTTACTTTAGTCAGAGGCTCGCCATTTAACTTCTACAAGTGCTGTTGACTCCAAAGTTACATGGTCAGAACCAGCACACATTTTCCACATTTTATTGGTGTAGAGTGAAAATTATGGGAGTAGGAGTGAGTTAAAAACACGTTTTCCAAAATAATCTTCTCTCCTTTGCCACTCTTCTGATGACATCACACACTCTAGCCCAGAACATTCCATGCAATAGACATCCATTATAAATACACAAACTGATTCAGAAATCCTTATGACACTTGATCAAAGATTAAGAGAAAACCATAAAAGGTAGCAAACAGCCGTTTTGACCATAGAAATGTCGACTTCAATGAATACGTTTAAGTTCAACCAAGATTCTATGTGAAAGTATGGCTTCTTGGCGAGAAGTCAAATTGAGGTGAGTTTCATGATTGTTTGTCGACCTCTACCAAATTATTTAAATGAGAATTTTTGGTGTGGTTTTTGCCTAAGTGTGTCACCATGGTAAGGCGGAACGCCAATAAAAGTAATAGCACACTTCAAGGCGTGGGTGCATTAAGTTCGGGCCATTTGGGCCCCATTAAGTGCGAAGGAAGAAGAAGAAAAAGAAGAAGAAAAAGAAGAAGAAAAAAAAGAGGCCAGTTTTTCTAGGTGAATAGTAATATGTGTCTGTTATTAAGCACAGCCACATAATGATTATTTTCAGTTTCAATTTCAACATACAGCCCCAATTTTTTTCTGATTTGGGGGTTGTAGAATTATCTTCCGTGCAAGTGGAACCTGTCTTAATTAAAACAAGACCTACTGAAGTGCTTCAGTATAAAGGTTGTGAATTTCTTTTGAGTATGACAATGGATTTAAAAAGCCTTTAACTTAAATCAAACTACTGCAAGGGAAAATATCTACAAGTGGCACAGATTTGAAATGACTGTCAACTTTTTCAGGACTGAGATGAAATAAGTTTCCAAGAACCCCAAAATTTCATCACTGTATTTGCAGGTAACTCTCGTAACTGTTGGTATGAAAGTGCATAAAACCACAATTAGTAAGAGATGAAACCTCTGATGAGACGTCTTACCTGCATGGGAGCCATGTTAAGGAAAAGCCTTTGCTGTCCAAAATAACAGGAAAAATGGAGTCATGGAATGGCCTAGGCAAAGCTATCAAAATGTTGGGGATTTGAAAAGGGCAGTGCATGCAAGAAAGCCCTCAGACATCTTACAACTGAAAGAAAAGTGGACAGATTTTAATTCAATGTCAGAAACTGGTAAACAATTATACACACCTTCAAGAAGTTATTTCTGCTAAGGGCGGCAATACTAGCCCCTGGCCAAGCACAATTTTCCCTTTTCCACAGAAGAATATTACATCTATTGATATATTTTATTGATAATTGATATTGATTAAATGCAAAATCTTATTTGCCTTGTGTTATTATTATATATTTTTTCAGTTATATCTCCATTATCTGTAGGCACTGGATTAAAGTGGTTGAAACGTTTGCTTGTTCAAATATGTTGGAAAAAAAAAAATCAACAATATCCATGGGTTGTAATTATTTTTCACATGACTGTCACTTTAATAATCATAATCTGTAAAGACATTGTGCAGCCACATTTATGGATGCACATGAATAAATATAAATATTCTGTATGTGTTTAATGATGCATTTTAGTTACAGCCACACAAATGTCTTCCATTATTGGCATGTTTATTCATTTGGACTAATTAAAAAAACATTTTTAAATGTATTAAAATAAAAGTGCAGGTATTTCTGGTGGTATGTCACCAATATGTGTGGTGTGGATTATCGCTTTGCAGCTTTGCTATTAACAAAAAGTAAATATTGAAGACCAAATGTCCCCCCCAAAAAATTCACACAGCATGCAGTAACAACTTGCAAGAGTTAGGGGTTGGGTACAAAGGCATAATCAGAGGTTTGCCAGCATTGTGTGGTGGCTCAGCTCAATGAAGCAAAAGACATGACACGCTTCCGTATCTCTGGTCACGCCTCTCTATTCTAGACACAAAGTTGAGCATCACAAATGGAGAAAAGTAATGTAAAAGAAAATTGCATAATTAAAAGAAAAGGTAATGCAAAAATAAATTGCATAATTAAAAGAAAAGGTAATGCAAAAATAAAAGACTACCAAAAAATAATAGTGGACAAAATAGGAAACAAACACAAGTCCATATTTTTCTTTGCAACATTTACATTTTTTTTAAAAACTTGTCAACACACTGAAGCACTGCCTTTGCAAATGCACCTTTTTGGTTACAATTAAAGTCACAATTTTTCTGGACCATAAAAGTCAGCCTAAAAGTGGATTTTATGAAATCATCAGGCAAAACATAAAAAAGAAAGAAAAATAAGGCAAAGTGTTGCAACAGTTGATCAAATTTGCAAATCCATTTCAGGCTAAAGCTTTTTCTCCTCACCACATCAGGACACACTGTGTGCTGAGAGACGGATATGAAGCCTGTTTTTGCTCTGTAATGTGTCCTTGGGGGAGATTAGATCACTAATGGTGAGTTCACCTCACGCACTGATGTCACTCACAACGGCAACATGGTCCTTGGAGAGAAGCTAGGCCATCGGTCATATCTCATTGTGCCAATAATCTGCTCATTAAATCAATCATTTCGTTAAAATCACATACATAATCACCAATTATCCAGTGCTGGGGATATGCCTTCTTCTAACCTTTAGATTTCATTGCATCTAGATTTCACAATCAGGATAACATTGGCATTTATCATGGAAACATATAGAACGTCACACAATGTGCATACATTTTACAGATGGGAAAAACAAGAAACCTTCCTGCAGTAAAAAAAAAAGTATAATGTATACCCGCCCAAATGATGCAAATCATGTAAATGTTTCATATTACAGTAGTCTATTGTAGAATGCAAAAACTTATGGCAGCCTCTCAAGTAAACACTGACAGATGGGAAGTATGCACTATGGTTTGATGCGCAAGATATAAGAACAGCGGAGACGATATTGTGCTAAAATCCTCATTTATGTGGTCTCACCAGAGCACAAGGGCTATAAAAAAACGATGTCTTGTACGAAGGCTCATTTTCACCTGCAGAGAACAGCACTTTAACATTCTGGAAATGTGTGTCTCTGAAGTGAAACAAAAATGGAAACGTTAAACCACAACTCCAAGAACGTACCCAGTCGACCTTTAGCAGATATCACTGTTGCACTGATTACTGTAATGTAAAAGAGCCTGAGCGTTCTGTAATGTGAGATCTCGATGATTTCTCATAAGTAATAATATACACTGGGATCTGCTTTACTCTCTATCACTCTCTCTGAATAAACTCCTCCCAACTCCTGCAGATGTTCTGTAGAAAAAGTGAAAGCCCAGAGAAAAAGGCGTTTAAAAGGAAGAGTTTGTGTTTTGGGACGACCCGAAAAGAAAAGTACAAAAAAGTAGCCTCGTTTGTTGTGCCAATCATTCTGGTACATTTTGTGTTATAGCTGTGTTCAAAGTACATAATCTTAAAGGGTGCATGACATACAATACTTAAAAAATATTAATAAAACAACTCGTGGAAACCACAGATGAGAACAGGCTTAGAAGAATTAAAAGGAGGAAAATAGGCAGGGGTCAAGGATGCCGCCCAAGCCCCTTTGGATTTTCAAAGAAAAACAAGGTGAAATAATGTCCCCTGGAAGGAAATTCATAATATGTAATATGACAGATAAAATATTGACAAAGTTTACATTACCTTCTGGTTGAGTAGCCAGTGGCAGTCATTCTACTGCTGTTACAGCAGGAAAAAGCCAGAGTATATCATGAATATTTAATAAGACGTCAACAGAAGCTTTCAGAATTAGTCTGTTTTAACATCGCTCGTGATTGGACCAGTAGGATGCATCGGCCACCAGTCAGCCAATGAGCAATTAATTTACGTACTACATAGTCTTCGGCAGTCGCAACTGCGCATGCATGCGAATACATACATACATACATTAGTGTGCAGTGAAGATTATACACCACCACTTTTGTCTAAAACTTTTGTTTAATAAAAAAAGAAGTAAAAAATTATTTCTCTGTAATTCTTTGGTGAAAATGTATTGAACAATGCTATTGTAGGAAATGAGAACCAAAAAAAAAATAAAAAAAACATTCCGACAAGTATATTGAGGTAAAAGTATGGCTAATAAACAAAAACACTGAAAATACCAATTTTTCTGAAAAACTGAAAGGTATTGCAAATTTTTTTTGGGACTTTTGCATATCATGAATAAACTTCAAACCACATGAAATGGTTTATCGAGTGAAGAAATTAAAAAACATGTGAACACTATGCCTGAAAGGTTAAATGCTGTAATCAAAGTAAAGGGTGGCCACACTAAATATTGACTTTTTTCCTCAAAAAGAGACTGTTGTTGTTGTTATTACTATATATTGTTGTTTGTTTACTTATTCTCATCAATATGAGCCAGTATTACATGAAATAAATACTTAATAGTACTTGGTTTATGATTTATTTTCATTTTGTTAAGTGTATAATCATCACGGCACACTACTGTATTTTTTTTATTTCTTCACTTGCTAAACCATTCCATATGGTTTGAAGTTCATTCATGCAATGTAAGTCAAAAAATTTAAATTTGCGACACTTTACAAAAATTGGTATTTTCAGTTTTTTTGTTAACTAGCCATACATTTACCTCAATATACTTGTCGGAATGATTTTTTTGGTTCTCATTTCCTACAATAGCATTGTTCAATACATTGATTTTTAGAGAAGTATATGCATATGTATATAAGCCGTGTCACGCCTAAGCGGTGAAAGATTGTTCACAGCAGGCGGCAGCGCATATGGTTGAATGAAGTCCAGGGTACGTCTGTGTGGGTTACGACTACTATAAGCCGAGCCCTCCATGCAGCGCCCGGCTCGACCCGTATCACCAAAAAAAATAATAAAACCCTCAAGATTCCACATCGAATTTGCAACAATCTCAAGAATAATCATTTTGACTATTGAAAAGGCAGAAATCCGCCGAATGACGGAAAAGTCTCATCCACATGAAACTATGTTTATGAAACATATGGCGACATTTCTCTAAGTCGTGCATCTACAAGAGTTTGACTACTCAAGCTTATTCTCACTTAATTTTCACTCTGCTGCTGCAATCAGTTAGCATCTATTAGAGGCTAACCTTAAACAGAGCATTCTCTCCCCTGGCTGTCACTCGCCCACATGACAGCAAAGTGATGCCTTGGGCAGCGTAAGACACAAAACCTTACATCCATGAAATCCATGTTTCTTAACCAACACCTCAGAACAAAATGAAATTATCCATGTCAGAAACATCACAATATGTGACAAGTGGCTAGAGGGGAACTTAAGGAATGAACATGTTCCCGAATATTGGCATTATTCAGGGAAAGGCCCTGAGGCAAAATATTTGCCCAGAAACAGTGCAATAAGCCTCATGTTGCTTCCCATAGTTCGGTCCATGAGGAACTATTGGTATAATTGAAATAGATAAACTCAGCAGGGGGAAAAAATACCTAATACTTTTCACCACAGCCTAACCAGGTTATCTTCTCCTGCAAAAATAACCCCCTTCTCACTTTTGTACCTTCATATAAATTATTTAAATAAGTGTAGGAAGGGAGTAATTTTTATAAAGATAAGCCAGTTCTCAGAATAAACATGTCTTTGTAGCTCTTCATGAACCTGCAGAAGAGCGTTCAGTGGAGGGAACAGCTGTGTGTGTGTGTGGTGATGGGGTTGGGGGAGAGGGGTTTCAGGGAAGGGATAAAGATATCACAGAGGAAGGTTTTCAATTCATCCTGCACCTCCCCTGTAATTAATAGATTATTTACGCATGCACACTTCTGTCATTCTCTCCCTGGGCATCTCATTAGTGCTCTGACCTCTCTGCCCAGAACCAGAGCTGCTTCCCTGACCATGGTAAGACTGCCATCAGCTCACTGGTGGAGAGAGTGAAGGGACAGTTCAGTGGAGGAGGGGAAGGATGAGCTGTTCCCAGCTGCTGGGGCCTGCTTGGAGTATTAGCATGCACATCATCCCTCCCATCCTACATGGCATGGTGAGGTGAGAAAGGCAACGACCCCACTGAGAGAAAGAAGGTTCCTGATTATTCAGTCAGATTCGATCTATTCATAAAGAGGACAAATCTAAGACTTCCATCTGATTGGGGGTTTAATGCATGTGGACGTGAGATACAAACCATTCAGCATGAAGGTAGTAGCAATAAGTCACACTGCTCATCGCATGCCCATGATGGTGTTTATAGAAAATACTTATGCTCATGTTGGATACTAAAAAATAAAAAAAGTCATTACAACAATAGTATGTTAAATGTATTTCTGGATATCTTAAATGCTCCTCGAAAAGCATTCGAGATACAGCAGTATATGTATATATGACAAGCATACACCATTGTTATTAAATTGGCTTTCATGCATATTTAGCCAAGCAACTCTTTCCCATCATGAGTGCACTAAGCATCCTAAATAGGAGCTAAAATGAAAACATATAAATGACCAGGCAAACTGAGAAGTATTCAATAAGCTTGATGCATCTTGTCATGCATGAAGTCATTACATTGTGTAAAAGCATGAAAACCCAGGCCATTCTTTTCATAAGCGAGATGGTCTCATACTGCGAGTTAATACTTTGCTCGATCAATGTACCAAGGAAAGCATTTCTGAAAAGCTCACTTTGCCTGCGTAATCTCATCTGCAAACCTCCAATTCCCACAGACTCCACGAATTTTGCTCCAGGGCAAGTGGGAAAGGGAGCAGAAACCACTGTCAGACACTCATGCTTTTCTCTTCTCCCACCCCACTACTGTGGTGACAGCAATCACCATGACAATACCAAAACACACTGCCACGCTGGGCCAAGTGCGGGACGAGCTCAGTGTGAAGCAGCTTCAGCATAAAGAGACATGAAGGCAGCTGCTCTAAAAGGAACACAGTCCAAATCAATAGTGCCATTATCAGGGAACCTGAACTGAATTAGATGTCACGGCACCCAGGGCAAAAGTGGAGGGGACGTGAGACGTACACAATGATTATTTTACACTGCACTTTGCAGACTATGGCCCTTTAAAAAATGGTAAGGGTGCATATTTGCAGTTATGTTTTAATCTACACTCAGCCGGTGTCTTACAAAAAAAATAAAATAAAATAAAACAAAAAAAAAGGGGGGGGGGGGGGTTCCCCAGTCATGACTGCTGGTTTTAGATTTTGAAAGGAATACTAGTGTTAAAAGGTCCTAGGACAATACAAGTGTAATCCCAATAAGGAAACACTAAGACCAATTTAAGGGCACTAGCGGGAAACTCTTACCTGTAGCACTGTTGCCTGCAGTTGAATCCGACTCTTGGCGACTCGGAGTTCTTTTTGGCAGATTTTTACAGGGAACTTTTCAGTACTACTTGCACATCATTTATAAGGTAATATAAAATTTTGTAGCCAACGTAACAAATAAGGCAACCTGTCCTTATATAATAAGCTGGATGCATTTTGTTGTATGAAATTTTTGTTAGTACAGTCCACGCTAGACACAAGTGATTTACTATTTGTATGCTGAGTACAGAGGTAAAAGGTAAAATCTGTTATGCTTTTACACCCGAGCCTACTGGCCAGAGCATATCACCGGTTTCCGTAGTGTGAAGCAACTAGTTGTTCAACTCCTCCTGGATGGGATGCTAGTCCATCGCAGGTTACCTTCCTAGTATTTTTACTGGTACCTATTTATACTGCTGGGAGGACAGAGGCTCACGTATGGTTACGAACTTGCCCAGGGATCTTAGCACAGTGGGGGTCTAACGTAGAATCTACTCACAACCTCTCGATCATGAGCCCAGCACCCTAACCACTACACCACCAGCCCCAAAGTGTATAGAACAAGATGTTAATTGCTCACAGTTCTGTAGTCCAAATAACAAAAACCAACAGGTCTTTCTTTTTGCTTGTGAAATCTTAGTGTAGCCGTGTAATTAATATCAGCATCCAACTGTGGATCAGAAAGATGGCTCAAAAATTCAGCATGGAACACATGCTTAAAACTGAGACTTTCACCATTACTTAATGTATGTAATCCTGTGACACCTGTCAATTCTCTACTTTTACATTTGATACATAGAGGTTTGAGAAGGTGAACATGACTCCAACAGAGCACTGCCTTCTATAACTTTGCTTATGCAGCTAATTAAACATTCAGTACAAAATGTATTCATGTGAACTAAGCAATAATTTAAAGTTTTAATGTGCATCCTTTCCTTCACTGAGGAGAGAACAGTAAAGGCAGAGTGGAGACAGAAAGACAGGAGAGAGGAAGAGACAGAGTGAATACAGAGCTACAGAACTATTTATTGAGCATGCTACAGCAGTAAAAGCAGAGTACAGGACCAAGAGGGGCAGAGCAGCAAAAATAAACCACAAAAAAAACCAAGACAATCATTCCCAACAATGTTAGGAAAAAACTATTTTAATTGTGCCACATCCAAACTGCACTTGTGTTTCTGAAGATGTATAAAAAAAATGAAGGAAACTATACATTTTTAAGGTGGTGGTTAAGAAAATATGTACAGTCCAGTCATCTGAGAAATATAACAATGGAGTAATGGCAGCAATTGGATTATACTGCATTTCTTGAAACCGTTAGTTTTCCATACCAGGTCAATATCAGCATGTATGTGGGACTTGCTTCTGGGAAGTAGAAAACAGGGAGCTTTCTAAAAATCTGAATGTTCAGTAAATTAAGACTAAAGGCACAAACTTTGGTCCCACCAGGTTGGCCCTATTCTACATACTGCTCATGTCTCATCTTCAGGCTCATGTTTGCTAGCTTTAAAATTCATGCAACAGCTGTTCTCTAAACAAATATTCTCAGAGCTTACCTAGACATTCAGAGAAAACTGAGTCAAAAAAATAATAATAATAATCCCCAAAATTTATTACCATGGCCAGTGCCTACTATGTAAAATATGAAACGTGGCATATCATAACGTTTTGAAATTTCACTAGGATACAAGCTAGTACTCAAACTTATGGTGACCATTAAGCACTAGAATTGTCTGTTATATACACACCACATGATCTTGCACCAAGATCCACACTCCAACTTGATCAATTAACCAAAACAAGACAAATGGTCAAAAAAGCAAACACGTGGACTTGAGCTTGGAGAGGAAAGATTTCACATACACTGTACAGTTTACACAAGGGAAAGAAAAACAGAAAACAACTGACTTTTCTTCAAATCATTAATACCTTCACAAAAGAATAAGCCTGTGTCACTGAGTGGTGGACGTCTTGCATTTCTGAAAACTTAAATGAAAATGGTCATGATAGCTTGTAGAGTAAGGCACATTCTTTGTCAACTAACCAAACTAATGTAATGGGGGTAAATACAAAGGGGACTACTAAATGGGTTAAGAATTCTTTTCTGTCCCCAGATCACACTTATCACTTTTCACTCGTTTTCATAAGGAATGAATGATAAAAGAAAACTAGAAGTGTCAAAATGTGGTCCCCAGTGTACCAAACAGTCAGCGGATAACATTAGAAAACATTACACGTCTCCGCCTCTTTTAAATTGTTGATTTGGAGAAGGAGACCCTCAGATGATGATTGGTACCCATGTTGTAGTTGTGTAGGTCAATCAAGCACTGAATGGACTCTTCAACTGTTGATAACTGAATTAGAGCCATTTTGCGATCTCTGTGTATTTAGAAATAGTAGATGGTTAACAGCAGCCTAAAATTTATTAACAAATTCCCAGTGAAGCTAAACACACAAACAGAACTTACTGGAAGAATTTGAAAGCCTTCACAGTGCCTCCGGAGTTAGTGAACAGTACTCTGAGATCGTCTTCAGTTATGTCTTGCCTGTAAAATGGTCAAGAGGCTGGGTAAGCATTTCTAAAATCACAAATAAACACACCAAGTGAGAGAACTGCACTCACGGGATGTTTGACAGATGCAGGGTGGCCGAGGGAGGGAAGATGTTCTGGAAGTTTTTGGAGCCAGGCTTTTTAAAACGATGTAGAGGAGAATTGGTGAAATCCTTGGTGAGGCCTTGATCATCCAAGCCATCCCTGGGTAACTGAACAGTTTGATGCTTGGACAAGGTCACGCGGATGATTTTTGAATACATCTTTTGACCATTAAGATGGCTCATTGCTAGAAATATACAGGACAATCATGAGACCGACTTGCCGGTATAAATATGTAATAACACCATAATTGGGGGAGAGGGGAATTATGTGCATTTAAAGATTTTACACTACTTTCACTAGCATATACAAGCAGCAAGTAAAATGTACAGATGTTAACACATGGCCTTCATCTGCTACACTGATTGCAACCGATAAATTTGGCAGATGCTCACCACTTTTGCATGTGTCATTCTCCATGAATGAAATCTAAGCATTTCTACACAATGCATTTTATTTTGCAGGTGCTGCCCTTGTGGAGTATTTATATATGATTCAGTGTTTTATTGTATGTACTTGGAGTATTTAACACATTTATTAGACCACCTGTAACAGCTTGTTCTATACACTGCACTTCTATACACTTTGGGGCCGGTGGCGCAGCGGTTAGGGTGCCGGACTCACGATCGAGAGATCATGGGTTCGAATCCCCGTTGGACCCCCAACGTACTAAGACCCCTGGGCAAGGTATTAACCACAAGTGTGCCTCTGTCCACCCAGCAGTATAAATGGGTACCAGTAAAAATACTGGGAAGGTAACCTGCGATGGACTAGCGTCCCATCCAGGAGGAGCTGAACTTCTAGTCGCTTCACGCTACAGAAACTAGGGATAAGCACCGGACTGATGAGCCCTAGGCTAGGGTGTAAAAGCCCAACAGACTTACCTGTCACAACTGAGAGAATTGCTAATTGTTTTCGGCATACATCACAAAGACAACAAGTCTAATCTTTCATCTAAATTGGCTAAAGATTATTTGAAAAAGAAAACGCAATCTGGAACATTAGAAATAAACTTAAGATTCCAGATTTGAATCTACTTGAACAAATATGGGATTTAATTGGTTTATATATTGACTGCGCAATGTTGAACTCACAAGAAAGTCTTTGGGAACAGTTACAAATAATTTGGAGGACAGAGTCTATAGAACCTGTAAAAAAACATTTAACAATGCCAACAAGAATGCTCATGGTTATAAGGGCCAAAAGGAGGCCACACCAAATACTGAGTTTTCTGTTGACTTCTGCATTTAACATTTAAGGAATTTCTAACATGATTTTGCATTACCACAGGGACACAGTTTGTTTATTTTATACACAAGTTTGGATATTAACCATTGCCAGAATGCACTAGATCTCAAAGAGAACAGAACCACTGACAGCAGGAAAGCTGCATTGAAAAATGAGCCTTAATTAAACCACATTAAAATTGTTTCCTCCCTCTCAAGACTTAACTAAATATCCATTCATTAACTCTTACTGATGCTCGAGCTCAAAAATTAGACAGAAGGCACATCTACTTTAGCATCATAAAAGTATGCCTACTTCACAATTCTAAACAAGTGCCACCATAATTACAGAAACCTGCTTAAGGGCTTGAAGCAACTTTACAAAAAAAACCTCTGTCAGTAATGATGCTAGATGACAGAAGATTAACTTGATGGTTAAACTGCTGTGCTTCCAGAGACTTCATGTTAAATATAATACTGATGGCAGTTTGTTGTAGTTACTGTATATTCAAACACACGATCTTACCAAGTTGAGCCTGATTCATGTCTGCCATCTGAATCAGTGCACTATCTTTTTTGTTGTACAGGATCTTCACACGCTGCACGTCACCGTATACCCCTGGATTAAAGCAAGAAGCAGCAAGAGAAGCAGGAGGAGGAGGATGGAGAGGGAGGAACAGTTAGCCTTTAACAGGGTGAAACTCAGAGTGGAGAGTTAGATTTATCATAAAGAGAGACAGAACATCTTCCTAATGAAGAATACTAATCACAGTTTAAACAGAAGCAAGAGATTCAGAAAGTCCCTCAAATAAAAATACATTCAAATATAAGCTCCGAGATGACAGTACATGCAGAAACATGCATGCCTTTTAAAAAATAAAAAATAAAATTCAAAAAGCACTTTAAGGGACAGAGTTAGAAAAAAATAAGAACTCAAAACTAACAGTAAAAGGCAACAAATATCATTGTTAAACAAAAAAAGACTGAATAAAATTTGGGGGAATAATAAATAAAGCAAATAAAAAAACCCAACCAAAATAAACATAGAGTGCTAACAAGAACATACCGAAGAGGGTAAACAGACTTTGGGGCGTAACCATCTTTAGAAGGAGAGAAGAGCAAGCAGCGTGAGACAGGTAGAGAGAAGAGTCGAGGAAGAGCGAAGATGAACAGATCATCCATAACGGAGGGTGGTTTCCCGCAGAATGGTGAGGTGGTCATGGATCATGGGTCAAGGCAGTTAATTTGGGGGGGCAAATTCATCCGAGGAACATATTTGTTCAAGCACAGAGCGTGAACAGTGAGGTGTGGTCAGGGTGGGGCAGAATTGGGAAAGACAGATAGGAATGAAGAGGTAGGGATTTTAAAGAGAGAGGGGTAGAGAAGAGAAAATGTTTGGGAAGGGGGAGAAGGGAGACAAATGCAGAACAAAAAAAAAAGTAGGGGACAAAAAATATACAATACAGGTCAGTACACAGGAAATGCAGGCGTTTGGTCAGAAAATGGTCGCTTTATGCACTTATAGATTATACAAGCAAATCATTGTGCCAATGTAGTTACCCAGCATTAGGGTAGGATACATTACTTGAAGAAATAAAAAGCAACACATATGATGGAGGGATTAAACATGCAACAGACTTAAATATAAAGAGAGGCTTAAGAATGGTAGGTTTGGAATGCAAGTAATTATACAATTTCATCGTGCACTAGAAAAAAATTCCCTGTAACTGCCATGCTGGTGTACATAAAGAGAAGTCTATGATTGACCTGGCAAACATACTTGTTCATTATTAAGAAAAGTGCCACATTAAAAGTGAGGTTTTTTCCCCTCTCCAGAAGACAGGTTAGTTACCACTTTCATATTTTCTACAAGTTTTCAGGTTCCAAAGTGGAAAAAAAAGATCAAAAGAGAAATTAACTTAGATAATGGAAACATTAAATCAGTTTCAAAAAGCAGAGAAAGAGACAGAGAAAGAAAGACAGAGTTAGAGACAAATGACTCATTTTGAGAAACAGCACAATTTAAGGATTAGGCAGGGCCATGAATAATTTCTGGAAGAAAAGCAACTTTCAGAAAAGACAAATGACAGGCAGACACATACATGGAGTATGTGTTAGCTTAATGTTTAAGAAAATATGCAAACTTTCTTAATGAACAGTTTAGTTTATGAAACACCACCATTAATCTAAATCAAAAGGCACAATAATTTGGTTAATTTAAATTACTGGTAAAACTTGCTCTGAAACAAACAATTGTGAATGTAATGAGTGTAGAATTTAATGTTTCATTAAATATCCAACCAAACAGATGCAGTTCCAACCAGCCTTACTGGATTTGCTTCATCCATTGTGCATTATACTGATCAAACATGAACACATAGAACAATGGCATGAAAACTGAACTATGTAAACTGAACGGTAATGGAAGCTAAAGAGAATGAAAGACTCAAAAAAGAACTGACCTCATCATTAAGATTGCTAACCAGGAGCACGCCGTTACCCGAGTGTCCCGACAGAGCTACTCGGCCTGCTGCTGCAGCGGCTGCTGCCGCTGCACTCAGAGGACTCAATGCACCTGCAGAAACACAAAAGCATGTAAAACTGTACATTACATAGAAGTGGAGCGGGTCACAAATGTTTATAGTTACTTGATTATAGCGTTGATATTCTAATACGGATTAAGTAGGAAATCTGACATGCTGAGGTATTGATATATTTGGAAAGAGAATTTAATATGCTTCAAAATGAGGTATTTTAAAGTGAGGTACATGATTATCGAATGAAAATGGACTGAGTTACATCACTTTATATGCCGTTAATCAGGAAATGCTACTTTTGAGAAAATAGCAATTACAGTTACAGAACCATTTTCTGAATGTCTGCATTTGAAACTCTAACATCCATACACTAAATGAATCCAGCTCTTGACCAATCAGCGCGATCGTACTAGCGTCTTCCTATCAATGGATGGGTTCTATTCACACCGAGTCATGTCTGTTTTGAGGCTTCTCACTGGTTTACCATTGCATGGTTCGGGGAATCCTTCTGGGATTTTGTGAGTAGGTAGAGTATTCTTGTAGTGAATATGAATAATAAGGAAATACCCTGAGCAATCACAAAAGCAGTTTCTTCCTCAAAACACTACCTCAAAACACTACCTTGTGACTTAATTCGTATTATGCTGGAGCGGATCAAATTTATCTTAATTTAAATACATTCCATAAATATATTTTAAACTTGACAAAAAAAAAAATTACATTAAATACAGACATGTCAAATTAAATCATCTGAATGTTTGTTAGATGTCAATCACAATTTTAAATAATTTATGTTGACATTAAGCTGGATATTTCTGGAAAAAATAAATACAAATCATTCGTAGCATTTCTCAAATACTTTGCATCCACACTAAAATGCTGACCAGTCTTAGTGTTTGGTGTTGTGCCATTTCTCGGGCAACTTGGTTTTGGCTGCAAGTGTGCCAACACCTGTCATTTTCTGATGTAACAAGCTGAAGTTAGCAGCTGGTTGTTGAGATGGGCTACTGTTACAACAGCCCAACAAAAAAAAGTCAAGGGAGTGTTTTAACCACATGTACTGAAGATTAGGTAAAGTTAAATCTCGAGAAAGCATCGAAAGGGAGTACTGCAATAAATATGGGGATATTTATTAAACAAAAATAAAAAAATAAAAAAAATCTACCCCGAGTAAATTAGTAAATATGACAGTAATATGTCAGACTCTTCCGTGTCCACATTATGAGGAATCTTCACACACAATATAAACATTCTCAAATATACCCAAGTTAGTGTAAACATGTCTAACTTGTCAATAGGGGGACTGCTTCGCTAAACAGCCACAATCCTGGTATTTTGAGAAACTTTTAGGATAATTATGGTGCCATTGTATGCATTGCTGGCTCAGTGGTTAAGGCTCTGGATTACTGATACAAAGGTTGGGGGTTCAAGCTTCAGCACCACCAAGCTGTCAGTGTTAGGCCCTTGAGCAAGGCCCTTAACCCTCAATTGTTCAGTTGTACCAAAATGAGAAATGTAAGTCACTTGGTATACAGGTGTCTGTCAAATGCCATAAATCTCAGTAAATATATACACACACACACATATATATACATATATATACACATATACATATATACACATACATACACATATACACATACATATATACACATACACACACACATACATATATACACACACACACACATACATATATACACACACACACACACATACATATATACACATACACACACACATATACACACACACACACATACATATATACACATACACACACACACACACACACACACACACACACATATATACACACACATATATACACATACACACATATATACACATACACACACACACATATATACACATACACACATATATACACATACACACACACACACACACACACAAATATACACATACACACACACAAATATATAACAAAAAAAAATACCTGAATAAAAAGTTCTCTTTAAAAAAAAAAAAAAAAAGGCACATTTGTAATTTGTAAAGAAATAAAAAAAAAAAATAGATGCTTTTGTAATTAAGTTTTTTTTTTTTTTTTTTGATTGTTTGTTTTCTATCCCATGTTTTGAATAAAAACTGTAGCTAAGGAAATGCAACCCATTACATTCCTTTATGTTTTGGTGTGCTACAAGCAATTCCATTACTAGAAGCTACCTGTTAGTGGATTGGATCAGAATTTTTCTGTCTGATCCAGGATTTTCTGCTGACATTGCCTCAGGGTTGCTACTGGATAAACTGATCCGTGCAATTTCTACTACCAGGTATACCCTTTAATGTCCTTACTTCATCACGATCATGCTTTGAACAAGGAAAAATCCCAGTAAACAAGGTGTCCCCCATGTTACGTGCAAAGAGCCAGTGTGGAACATCTTCACTCAAGGGCTGTGCAAGATGTCTTTACATATGTGACAATAAAGCGCCTCCTTTCATATTATGCTCTATTTATTTAAGTGTATCACAATTCCCACTTTTTAATCGCAGTACTTTCCAGACACTTTATTTGGGATGCAGCTGCTGCTATTGTTCTGAGAGCTGCTAGGAACTGCTCACCTGCCCAGGGTGTACTCCACCTCTCCAGTTTCTCTGTGACCCTGACAGATATGTAGTATAGATAATGGATGGGTAGGTGCTGCTAAAGCAGTGTTAGCACAGACATGGTTATTAGAGCTCACTTCCACTAAATAAAAATAATTAACTTTTTGATGTTAGCCCATTGCCCATGTGCCAACTCTGCATGTGCAGTAATGACAAAAATCTAATCTATAAACCTCTGGAACAAGCTTCACCACTTGCATCTAGCCCACCAATACTCAGGAAGAGAAGGGGAAAAAAAAAAGATGGAGATACCTGGGATCTTACCGAGCAGGGAGTTCGAGTCCTTGCCAAAAGCTGCTGCCACTGAAGGGTCCACAGCAGGCTGCCCATCACCCGCAGGCAGCTCTGGTCTAGTATAATCCCTGCTCTTATCATTGTTGTACTTCACATTCAAGTTGACAAGCTTGGAGTAGTCTATACGAAGTGTACAGCAAGCATTGTATATGTTCTGCCCATCAAGTGCCTAAGAGAGAGTACAAGAATGACTTGTATTTAAAATAGCTTGTACAACATTGTACAAACCTGAGCACTGAGACTACATTTTGCCAGAAACATTTCCAACACCCACCACTTTGGCTTGCTGAGCACTCGCTGCATCATTGTACTGTAGCAAGGCCTGAAACTGATTGTTCTTTGTGAATGTGATGATTTTCATAACTGTGCCAAACTTTGAGAAGATCTATTGACAGAGAAAGGAGAGAATTGAGAAGATCTATCAACAAAAAAGGGAGAAAGACATACAAAAAAACAATTATACAAAGACAACATGAGAATGCAAACTACTTCAAAACTTCAAGCCATCAAAATAAGCTTCAAACCGTTAAAATGTTTAATTCGGCAAATAAAAATCTAATGTGACTGCCATGAGTAGAATGCCAACCTGCTGCAACACATCTAGAGTCACAGGGTAGAACATGTTGTCTATGATAATCCTCAAGACTGGGCTGCTGGGTGTTGAGAGAGTTCCATCACCGGAGCCTGATGTAGGTGTCCCAGACTATGCAGCAAAAATTGCAGACAACATCCAAATTTCAGCACGAATAACCGAGTGTCACTAACAGTTTTATCTAATATCTTTACATTTATAATAGCAATGACCGTCAGTTATAGGAGGTCGGTTACCTGGTTTGACTCAGTCTTGAGTTCTTTGTGATTTGAATACTGAATGAAGACAGGAACATTTCGAACATGCGGTGTAACAGCTGAATAGTAGTTCACCATGGTAATAGCTGCTTCTTCTGTGCTAAGCTCTAGGAATGCCTGGTTTTTGCCTTTCAGGGTAAGGATATTAGTGACCTTTCCAAAGGGCAATCCTAAGGCAATGATTTCTGTCTCTGAAACTTCACTGGGTAGTTTCCTGATATGAAGGACACGTGATGGAGGAGCCTCTCCTACCCTTTCTTCGACTCTCAATTTTTTGCTGTCACTACCATTGGATGTGCCATCTAACAAAGCAAACCAGGAGAAACAAGCATTACAGCAAAATGACAATTTGTTAACAGTGGCAATATTTTGATTGGATCAAGTTAAATTTAGAAGTTTGTTCATTAGACAAGGAAAGCAGCACCTTACCACTGATACTGCTCATCCCAGAGTTAGGACTGTTGTACATGCTGCTGGACAGTAGCTCATCTGACCCCCTCTGAAATGAAGATGAATAAGTTAAAAACAGTGCTCGCCGATGGCACTTTGCTCTTGCTACCGCAGAGAATGAAAAATACAGCTTTCTGAATAAAAAAAAAAAAATCCGAACACACAAAACATCAGCGCTTCTATTTTTCCTAAGGTGTCATTTTAATCTTGCAGTTCCTAGCCTTTCAGACAGTCATTTCATACTAAGCTCAATTAGATCCCTAAAGACCTAAAATGTTTACAGCAGCAACCAGTAAGTAGCTCAAAATACAACTAAAATTGAATGATCGGGGCTAAGCAAAGACATTCGCCATAAATAATTCCAAAACACAATTACCATGGCAAGGCAGTAATTAGCATCACTTATGATAAGTACAAAGATTGTAAGGTTTTCTTTTGAATTGCACTACCAAACGTACCACATAACCAAAGCCTGTTTAATCCTGTTTATTTTAAAGGGGGAGGGATAACATGCTTATGATAGATATATTGGTTTGTACAATTTTAGTTAAAATGTGTCATATTTTAAACACATCAAGTTTGCAACCTAATAGGTCCTAATAAAATAATGTAAATAGGAAAAAATATCCAATAAATTCAAAACCATAAATGCTACTAAAATCAATGTTTTTCCCATAACTATTTCCACACACAAACAGGTTAATGTTATTCTCCAGGGAGAAAAATTCTTTTGGTGGAACACAAACCAAGTTAAGAGATCTGCTAGCAGAAAGCATTTCTGAGAATATCACAATTTTCCTAACCATCTTGGACATAAACAGGCTCCATTCAATTACTGCCAGTCTAATATTATGAAAACCGGAGATGGAAACTTGAAGTAGGCCTAAATCAAATATCCAGGGGACAGTTCTAAATCTTCTCTATTCCTTCAATGACAAATAGCCACAGAATATCAAATAATACATTTTAATGGCCTTGGCATTTTCTTTTCCATTTCAAAATCACTGGGCTCAAGTTACCCATGATCTATTTGTCTTTCTTTCTTAATGACATTATACTTCCTAAAGAATTAAATTGAAATACAATTTTGCAAACATGGATGTTCCAGACAAGGGTACACCATTAGGATATCTCAGGCTAGTACTTTAATAGGTGGGGTTGAAATTAACTTCACTCTTTGTGTGAACAAAGCCAAATCCTGTCATTATCAGGTAGAATTGTGTATTTCATGAGCCACTTGACAGATGAGTGTGTAAATTTTAAAAATGGAGCTCTGAGATGATGTTTCAGAAAAGCTTAAGTATTAAGAATTGAAAGATTTTTTGCTGTTCCAGTTCTATAACATGAAATATAATTCAAGTCACAGCTTTGACAAATATAGTGCCTTTCTAACACACCTTGGCCAATTAATGTACTTAAAATGTACAGTGTTTATTTCAATACTATACAAACACTGTCATTTTCATAGTCATACATGTATCCTTCACTTCATTCAATTCAGTTATGTGGCATAAAATCATGTAGCTTCATGTCAAGTACTTTAGTTAGATCTCTCTCACAAAACAAACTTGGCGTTTGTTTTGCTCCCCGGGTTGAAGACAGTTTCTCATGACCACTTCGGCGAGGAGTGTTTGTCCAATGGATGTGAGTTTTCTGCCCATGGCTTCTAGTTAGTCTGCTTCTTGTCTTATACCTGACTTAGGGGCCAGGGTGAGGTGAGGGCTGCGTTTCCTGTAGAGATCGAAGACTTCTTGCTTCCTCAACATGCTGGTCTCTCTCATTTTCCCCAAAGCTGGATCAAAGTGAAATTTGGTTGGGTTGTATGCAGCTACCATAACCTCCACTTTATACACGTAACCTAGGCCTGAGGCCTCGGTCATCAGCTCCAATGAGTCCCATTGCTTACCCACAGCCTTGTACTGCACCCTGTAAGGAGCGCGGGATGAGGTCATTGACCACACAGATCCCGTCCCACAGGGCCAAGTTAGGTGACCCAGCATCCAGCTGTGTGCCCATTTCTTTCAGGATTTCAGCCAGATAAGCAGTTAGCTGTGTCATCGCATTTATAGATTAAACTGACTTTGTACTTCTACATACTCTGGAAGATGGTGGCTGTGATTTTGCTAGGCAGAGAGATATTCATCTAAAAGAGAAAAACAGTTATGGTGAGGGTGAAAAGCCATTGAAGACTCCACCACTGGGGATTCGACCAGTCCCAGTTCCCTCATTCTGTGGATCACCTTAAAGTTGACTTTGGTAGGAAGCTTAATCTTAAATGGGCTGGACCAGTAACATCTCATCTTCATACAGGCTGGTTCAGCTAACGAAAACTGTTTAGCTGGCAACTAAGCTGGAGGAAACCTCTTCCGTCATACAAATCTCTCTCTGTGCCCTCGGCATCTTGACCTGTCGGCCATTGTATTTCCAATTTGGCAGCTGTATGTTCACAAAGCTCAAAAATTGCTGTCCACCAGAGGAACAGCATCGGATGTGTTTGGGGGTCTGGATGGCTGCAATGAGTCATACTCTTTATCCTCCATTTAATCAGTGTTGAGCAGGTCAGAATTGCCTTCCCCATCTGCCTACTTGCAGCCCGATTCCATCTCAAGAAGACTCTCGATGAGTGGAGGCATGGCATCCATCATGTTTGCCCAGTTGTTCATGGCTTGCGGCTGATGGTCACTGGATGAGGTGCAGGCTCCAGGCAGGCATGATATCCGACTGATATGAACCATTGGCCACAACCACACTCATTCCACACTCAAAACCTCCATGATTTTTGGTTTTGACCCTTTGGTGGGAGTGGCGACTAAAGAAACAGTGACCGGAAAGTAATCAAACGTTCTGCCAATGTATAGCGGACTGTAAGCGTTACCATTTGATGTTTCCACCCCAGCTTAAGTTCAGGGATAAGAACAGGCTTAGAAGAAAAAGGAGGAAAATGGGTAGCGGTCAAGGGTGCTGCTTTTATTTATTTATTTTTAAGTGCATCTCAAATAACACAAAAATATATTTCACAATAAAATAAAATACACATTATTACACAAAATAACTTGCAATATTTTAAGAAAACTATATCAAATGAAATAAAATGTCTGAGACCAAATTACTAATAATTTGAAGTCCAAAATCCAGTATTTATTATTTTCATGTACTGAAATTAACATATGCATTAATATGCAAAAACATTTACAAAGCAGCTCCATGTACAACTTTTTAAAGCATAGGTTGCCTTAATGCACTATATAATGCACTCATTTTAATACTATTAATATTTTATTAGTATTTAAAAAACACAATAGGGGGATAGAAAAAGAGGGAGGCGACGAGACAGCAGAGACGAAAAGGTACAAGCCGTGTCTCCCGCCTATTATAACGGGGAACATGAGGTCACTGGCGAATAAGATGAACAAGCTGACAGCGCTAGCCCAGAGTTAGAGGAAGTATAGGGAGTGTAGTTTCATGTGCTTCATGGAAACATGGCTGCATCAGAATATTCCCGATTGAAACGTATCCATCGCGAGCTTTAACGCTGTTCGGGGCGACAGAGACTGCACCGCGAGCGGTAAGCAGAAAGAAGGGGGGTTTGCCTTTCCTGTCAATAACCGGTGGTGTAACACTGCCCACATAACCATCAAAGAGCGGTGTTGTTGAACTGTGTGCTGTTGGTCTCAAACCATATTTGCCTAGGGAATTTTTCCATGTCATCTCAGTGGCTGTTTATGTTCCTCCTTCTGCCAACCCCACTGCTGCATGTGACACTGTTCATGCTACCATAGCCTGGTTACAGACTCAGCACCCAAGTGCTTTCATTGTGATCTCGGGTGACTTCAACCACGTCACCATGGACACTACACTGTCAAACTTTGTGTAGTATGTGGACTGTCCCACCAGAGAGAAGAGAACTTTAGACCTGCTGTATGCAAATACTAAAGATGCCTACAGACCACAACTTAATTCATCATTCTTCATGCTATGTGCCTGTTGTGAGGAGGCAGCCTGTGACTACAAGGACTGTTATGAGATGGTCGGAGGAGGCCTTGGAGAAATTACAGGTCTGCTTTGAAGTGACAGACTGGCCGGCACTCTGAGCCCCACGGTGAGGACATTGATGGGCTCACAGAGTGTATTTGACACTACATAAATTTCTGCACCAATGCCACTGTCCCAGCTCAGACAGTCTATTGTTAACCAAATATCAAGCCATGGGTGTCTAAAGACATCAAAGCCCTACTTAACGACAAGAGGGCATTCAGGGCTGGCAACAAAGAGGAGATGAGGTGAGAACGATCCAAAGTTTACTGAGAGTCAAGAACAGGGAGGCTAAGGACAATTACAGGAGAAAGCTGAATGGGAAATTCCAACATAACATGAGAGAGGTTTGGAGTGGTATGAAGACCATCACTGGTTTCAGACCATCCAACAGCAGAGGAGCTGAGGGCGGTGAGGACAGGGCCAACGAGCTGAATAGGTTTAACAGAATCGAAACTGTGGCTACTGCTCAGCCCCCTTTTAACTTGTCTGGTAAAGTAAGCTTTAAACCCCCTGCCACACCACCCTCTCTCCCTCCCTCTCCTTACTGTACCTCTGCCTCATTTTTGGAGACCTCTTTTAGCATCTTGCGGTCTGCTCTTGGGGTGAACTTGCAAGGACGACCAGACCTGGGCATGTTGGCAGTCATTTTGAAAGCCCTCCACTTGTTGACCATTTTCCGGACAGTGGAATGGCTGATTTCGAAATCTTTTCAGATCATCTTCAATCCTTTTCCAGACTGATAAGCTGCAACAACTTTCTTTCTGAAGTCCTCAGACAGTTCTTTTGCTCTCACCATGCTGCTTACTCTCACTTCAACAGTCAGGAACACACCAAACTAAATGTCTGATGTTTAAATAGGGCAAACCTCATTCAAAATGCTGAGTAATGATCTTCCAATCATGTACACCTGATGTGATACACCTGTGTGAGAGTTGAGCTATTTTAAGTGCTGATGAATGTGAGGGTGTCCTAACTTTTTCCTCATTTATAATATGTATTTTGTAGGATTACATTTCACAGAAGATCTTGAAAACTATTTTCTTCAGTATTAATTGTTTAGTTAAATTATTTAAAGTTTTCAGTATTGTTAAAATGTGTCGGATAAGTGTTGTAAAAGTCCGGGACTGCTACTGAATAATGGTAATTGCCGGACCGATTATGGTAAATGTCCGGCAAAGGGTAGGGACTCCGGACATTTGCGATTGCCAGACTTTTGAGGTTCCCGGACAGCCTATCCCCCCCAATAATCCGGGAAATCGAGGGTGAAGTGTATCTATACACACACACACACACACACATTTTTTATTTATTTATTTATATTTATTTATTTATTTATATATATAT
>JBCNYH010000001.1:26494889-26507368 GCA_039654325.1 Tandanus tandanus
AAATTACGGAACTAGCGCTTGGTAAAAAAGGGGGGGGGTACACAGTTGGTGGGTTTCCCCCCCCCCCTCTTTTTTTTTTTTTTTTTTTATAAATGGTCTGAGACAAAAAATTGTTTACGAAAATTAGAAGCCCACTGCCCTCTGAAACACTGCTGCCAAGCACACTTTTAACAAGTGCTCACTTTAAGGAAGACCTTTGGGCTCAGTGTGAATATTGGGACATGACTACAATTTCACAACTTCTGCACAGATAACAGGTAATTATTTGTTTTTAAATCTGAAACACATTCACTGAGAAAGCAAATGACAAGATGCTAGTTTAACATGAATTCACCACATATTTACAATATTGAGGAAAAGAATAAAGATATGAGCTGGTGTGACTATTCTGGGCAGTCAACAAAATGTATAAAAACAATTATAATCACTGGAAACTTGCTGTGGCACAAGAAGATAAAAACACTTCATACACAAAATACTTCAGGAAAGGCTGCAAATAAAACATTATCACCTCTAGTGAGGAATCTACCATTACTATCAATACTACTACTATTGTTAGAAGAGTTAATTAGGTTTCTGGGCAACCAAAACAATGACCTGGGTATAAGCACTGTGTTTCAACTTATGATTTGTCTACCTTCATAGAAAGTGAAAACTGGATTCAAGTGTTGTGTAAAGTTTGCTTTGGATACTGTGGGCATGTATATTATTACCTGATAAATATGTCAAAGTGTGTTCAACGCTATTGGCTGCTGTAAACCCCAATAAATATCCATGAAAAGTCCCTAAATAGCTTTCTGTTTATACTACAACTACATAATTATGCAGAACTAAACTGCATAGTGACATCATTTCACTGGGACTTTTAAGTTTAACCTAGAATTTATCGATGCTCCCAACAGCAGTTCCTGAACCCCACTAGCAACTTGAGGAGCCCCAGGCCTATGGTACACTTCTTGCTACCAACTAATGCACAAAGATTACCTGTTATCCAAAAAAATAAGAACCCTGAAACTGTGATAGTATAATAAAATTTTGCAACATGAAAAGATTTGTGGACAGGTGTAGTCTAGTCTTACCTTTGTGAAGTAGCCCCATTGGTCCTATTTAACTACATGCTATCAAATAGCAAGTCAGCAGCTAATTAATTAAAAAAGTAGGTATTGAGTGGTGAGTCATTACTTTAGCTGCAACTCCTTTAAGTATTAACCAGGGATCTGCCTTAATATTTGAACATCCTTATAAGATAACTAAAATATTCTCTTAAGGTAAACGTTGTGAGTGGGGGCGTGGAAAAATATAGTGCCTCCAAGTATTTTACCCACTGCAATTAAACATTCCTGCAGTTTATTCCAGACAGAATAAAGAAATGTTAAAGAAGAATATTAAATCAAAAGCTTTACTGTATGCTTTATTGAATTCATATTACAGCAAGCAGCCCTTCAGACTTTGGTAATGTTCTTACCATCACAGAGCACAGAAGTAAAAAGTTCAAAGGATTAACAAATTTGACAAAAATGCATAAATTTTATAATAATCTAACCGTCAGTACTTTTGCACTTTATATTTTTTAAACCTTCAAATTAAAACAAATAATTCCCGCAAAAACAGGGCCCCATGAAAAAAATTAAATCATCATAGAGCAGACATGATCTTTTGCTCATACGGCTCACTTAATTTGCAAACCCAGGGTACCTAATTTGTGCCTATTTTCGCTTTAATGGCGTTATACTAAACATTATTGTAAATGTATTGTTCATTATCTCTCGTGTCCCGCGAGTTTCACATCTGACCACCTGCTCCCACCCGCATGAGAGTAAAAACCATTTAGTCAGACACTTCTAAATTGCACACCATAAAAGTGGGGCTTTTCAGCCTCAAAATACCATCAGAAATGGCTTCTCCTTTTCATGTTATCCCTGAATTAATGTAGATACGGTAAATACCGAACAAATGAACAGTGATTTCTGTATTCAAAAGCTAGGCTTCGAATGGTTTGCTGGATATTCAAATATCTGGTCAAATCCCAGCCACAGCCTAATTTACAAAGTATTTCTTTTCAGTTTTAATGGCTGTGATTGTGAATTTCTGAGCATTGTTTTTACTGACGGCAAGTAATGACACTCATTGAACTAGAATGATTTCTCGCTTATATACTTAAATACAAGTGTACAGAACTCCAATGAATCTGAATGACGACCACCTGAGTTTTACTTCCTGCAAAATTCTGTTCCGTCACCAAAGAACACAAACATCATGAAGATTACAAGCAATGTTTCACAACAAAACTCTTAATGAAAAAAAGTCACTTGCTTATATTAGGCAAATTAACATTATTCGTGGTTAATTATAGATGTGGGCGATAAAGATAACGATATGTACTATCAATGGTCACATCAATAGCAAAAAGAAAATTGTTCATTGATTTCACTTAAATGCAAACTGCCAGGAAGAACAAACAAAGTTTAGGGTGCATTAACACACCCCAAGGGGCTTTCTCTATGGGGCCTATAACCAGCCTGTTGTATCCCTGGATAATGGCTTATGCTTCAATTGACACACACAACCCATCATTTAACAGTTGTATTGTTTGGTTACATAATTAATGTGGGACATGGCAATGGCAACAAAAACAGCACAGTTAGAGAATGGCATAAAAACATTGCACTGACTTTAATTTACAATACCCCGCACACATATAAATAAGTAAAAGACAAACCTGAAATATGAGAACATGTATATGTCACAGCAAAATTGTATAACTAAGAATGATCAAATCCCATGAAATCTATACAGGTACACTGTAAAATTAAGATGCCATTTCCAGTGATTTTATGAAATCCCTAAGTTAAATCCCTAACAGTAATTTCCCTATCTCTAGGCTACAGAGTTTTACTGTAACATATACAGACTATTAAGGTCCTTATAATAATCACTTATAGTGCAGGGGGGAAAAGTGCCATTACCAAACTGAATCCGCTACCTGTGCTCCCACCCTCCATGTTGTCTCAAACAAGTATAGTGTGCATCTACGTTCATGTGGTGGGTTATTTGGTCACTCACTGCAGCACAACAACCTTCCCTTTAGCAATACAGCACATTGTGTTCATTGTGTATCCATGATATCCTCAATGCGAATTAATGAAAATAACCTTTGCTCAAAGTTTTATTTAAATTATCCTTTGTGCTGCCATGTGACAGTAAATTCAATTGCATTCATGGGTCTCAGAAAGGAAAAGATAAAAGCTTACCTTTACACCAACTGTAACATCACTGATGCTGAAAAGCAGACAAAATAACATTTAAAGATGTTAAAATAAGGATTTTTACTAAGAGGTTAACTCAATCAAACCTGACATATGGTGGAATTTTTGATAATGAATTAAGGCTTTTAAGGCATTAATAAAGCCCTTAACATTTTCTTAAATTTCATACATTTACATTTATTTCTTGGTCATATCTGCAATAAGTAAAAACCTTATCTGCATCTATTAGGTCAGTGGTCACCAACCCTACTCCTAGACATCTACCTCCTTGGGGACTTTGGCTTCAATCAAATCATGTCCACCTGACCATCTAATCCTTGGGGGGGGGGGTATGCCAGAATGGCTATGCCATGTTCATGTTCGCAGGGACTGAGTCTCAAGAACAGGCGGTTCCTGATCTTGGTCCTGGAAGACCCACTGCCTTGCACAAAACAATTTAGGGTCTTTGTTCTTAACACAGCTGATTTACCTAATAAGCTAATTAACAGTACTTCCTGACTTGAAATGGATGTGACCACAGGGATAGCACGAAAATGTGCAGGTCAGGGGTCCTGTAAGACCAGGACTTGGAACTTCTGCTCTAGAACACAGTAGCATCTGTACATACACACACAATCAGTAAAGACAGAAGTTAACTTTAAGGGAATTTTCTTGTAAGAAACAGTGTTAGATTATTGGATAAATAACAGACAGCGCTGAAAACACTTCACTGACCAAAGAATAGCAGCAAATATATAATAAATATTAACCGTTGGAGATCTGTTACATTTTTGGGAGTTTGATTATAGAGCAGTGGAGATGTTGCATCACACTCTGGCTGGCACTGGCCCTCCGAGTTAACAATACAACCCACCTAACTAGCCAGTAATGTCGCGGCCTTCAAAACGTTAATTAATCCACCAAAATATTACAGTCTACGCCGTTGTAATTTCAGTCAGGTTGAATGCATCCACGCGAGCATTTCCAGACTGTACCACCCAAACAAATGTTTCCAAACTGGTTATAATAGCTTTGTTGCATGAAACAGCGGGGCCACCAAGTTATATTCAGGAGATAGCATGCTAGCATATTTTAGCTAATCGTGTAGATAACTAGAATCGACTGGCTAGTAATAAGCGACTGTAAAACACAATTGGGGTAAAATAATTTGTTTTTTTTATAATGTATGTTTAGACGTAGGTGCATCTGTAAGCGATACTATTAACAAAACATTTTTAAACTTTAAGGATAAACTAAAAAGCACGCACACTTAGCCACTCCGCTAATCACGAGTGCTAGCTAACTGATAAAAACGTTGCTCCCAGCTACTGTCGACTTAAACAATACATAAAAAATAAGCAGTCTCTGTCTACATCTAAAGTGAATTTTAAGACACTGACAGACGTCCTGGCGTTAACATTGCTAGCAGTCGGTAATCCGTAAACGCGCGCACATGAAACGTTGCTAACTACACGCCACGCTAACTGCCTCGTTTTTGTGGCGATTCAATGAGTTAGCAGGCTAGCTTAGTAGTAAGCGGCGTCAATGTGTACACAAAACCAACTACCGACGGTGCAGTTAACACATTTTCAGGACATAACATCAAAACAATGTCAAGAAAGATGATCTTACCCGTCCATCGCTGAAAAATCTTTCTTCACGCCTCAGACAACAACAGCAACAATTCTTCTAGCTGCATACAAGGCAACAAAATGGAGGCGGAAATAGTTTCCGGAAAAACCCGGAAATCCACGAGGCGTTGAGCTTTTTTGCTGTTCCTGTTCTAAATATTAAAACGCTTAAGCGGCTGAAATTAAAAAAGGTGTAAATTGGGTATTAAATTCAGCCTTTTCATTCAACATTTTCATTTAGATTTAGATATGTTTTAAAGTTTACACCAGTGTAAAATAGATACAGTTTTGTGTTTATGCAGAAATAAAGGGGTTATGAACATGTCGACAGATGTTCCATTTGTGACAGAGGGCCACTCACCAATTTCATTTCAACCCCTAAAGATATACATTTGATAGTTGATTGGAGACCCAGATGAGCAAGTGGAGTCTGGTGTGGCTCCTACCTGAATGTTATGAATGGCTTTTGGGAAGTGATGTCCTCGATTTTGGAGAGGTTTGGTAAGGCACAAGTAGACCACATCACTAAAGGATTTATTTTTTTAAATTTCCCCTTGATTTTTAAGTGCGCATACTGGACAGCCTGTTTGGCTTCCTCCTCTCATTTATGTTCTTTTTGATCTTTGTGCCCCCTCTGCTCTGACTGGTCACTTTTCGGCAACTAAAAGCTCCATGTGCTCAAAGTGGTGGGATGGGAGTAGATACCGCTGGGCATGGGGGGCAGTGGAGGAACGCCAGCTAATCAGAAAGCCCAGCATGCCATGAAGCACTAGAGTGCCAAAAAGAAAAATAAATAAATAAATACATCAGTGAAAGCTTTGTGTTCATGGTCAGCTCAAACAGCCCAGAATGAAAACCTAATATGCTGAACATGCGCTAACTTCATTATTTGACACTCTAACATGGCTATTTAAACACTGTAACAACATTATTGGGTCAAAAAGGCCAAAAAGCATTATACCTCCTCTATAAGAAAGCAAAGGTGCTGGTGAGCCTTTAGAACTACAAAAAAAGGAAAGTCTGCCTTCTACTTTCTGAAATCAATGACCATTGTTTTAGTTTTAATTATTCTTGCATTTAGTCTTTCATAATTGGTGCTCCTGAGTTATCAGAGGTTCTGGTGTATTGGCATCAATCTCCCAATTGCCACAGGATACATGCTCTTTGAAGTTTTATTTCCACCTTCATGACAAACTCTTTGGTGACATGGTGGCGCAGTGGTTAGCACTGTCAACTATCAGCAAGATTATGGCTTCAAAGCTCTCAGTCAGTAGCTATCCTGCTACTGTGCCAGGGTGAGCCAAAGCTATCTCAAATATACCTGGTGCTTTAAACCTCGAGCCGAAAACCAGTTATCATTTTTGTTATATCAGTTGTCAGTTATCATTTTTGTTCTGCTATAGCCCAGCCTAATTACCACTCACAACATGCTGCTCGGGAACAGAGAGCAATTCAGCTATGTACACATGCACAAAAATAAGATCGGACATTATTTGGTATTGCCGGGAAAATGCTCGTACAAGTCCGGGAATCAATGATGGAAGTCCGGGTCGGTCATGATTTTCCAACTTCCTTCCTGTCCAGCCCATTCCTGTCCGAGTGGATGGACGAAAATGAAGCAGCAGAGGGGCACAAAATAATGTCCGATGAACAGATAGTAGCATCAGTGATGGGAGAGATAAGTGAAAGTGAAAGTGAGAAAAGTGACCATGAGCTGGAACCCACATTTAAAATGAATGTGTTAAAAAAATGTGCTGATACGCTCCTTAAGTTTGTGGAAACACAATATTGTGTATTGACTGTCGGATAAGTGTTGTAAAAGTTCGCGATTGCCGGACAGATTATGGTAAATGTCCAGGAAAGGGTAGGGACCCCGGACATTAGTGATTGCCAGACTTTTGAGGTTCCCGGACAGCCTATTCCCCCTAATAATCCAGGAAATCAAGGGTGAAGTCGTCATCATCATCTTCTTTCACTAGATCCAGGTTCAGGTTGTGGGGGCAGCAGCCTAAGCAGTGAGGGCCAGACGTCCCTCTCCCCAGCCACTTCCTCCAGCTCTTCCGTGGGAACACAGTGGCATTCCCAGACCAGCCGAGAGACATAGTCCCTCCAGCGTGTTCTGGGTTGACCCCGGGGTCTCTTCCTGTTTGGACATGCGTGAAACACCACACCGGGGAGGGGTTCGGGAGGCATTCTAATCAGATGCCCGAGCCACCTCAACTGGCTCCTCTCAATGCGGAGGAGCAGTGGTTCTACTCCAAGCTCCTCCCGGATGGCTGAGCTTCTCACCCTATCTCTAAGGGAGAGCCCCACCACCCTGCAAAGGAAGCTCATTTCAGCCACCTGTATCCGCGATCTTGATCTTTCGGTCACTACCCAAAGCTTGTGACCATAGGTGAGGGTTAGAATGTAGATCGACTGGTAAATTGAAAGCTTTGCTTTTCGGCTCCGCTCCCTCTACATCACGACGGACTGGTACAAGCCCTGCTTTACAGCAGAAGCTGCACCGATCCGCCTATTGATCTCCCGCTCCATCCTTCCCTCACTCATGAACAAGACCCCAAGATACTTAAAGTTCTCCTCTTGGGGCAGGACCTCGGCTGCGCCTAGAAATTCTGTCCATAAAAATTATGAACAGAACTGGTGACAAAGGACAGCCTTGGCGGACCCCAACCCCCACCGGAAACGAATTCGACCTGTTGTTACCAATGCGGACCAAGCTCTGGCTCCGGTGGTACAGAGACCTAATGGCCCGTAGCAACGGATCCGGTACCCTATACTCCCGGAGCACACCTCACAAGATAGCCCGAGGGACACGGTCGAAAGCTTTCTCTAAATCCACAAAGCACATGTGGACAGAATGGGCAAACTCCCATGACCCCTCCAGGATCCTGTAGAGTGTGTAGAGCTGGTCGAGAGTGTTGCAGCCAGGACGAAAACCACATTGTTATTCCTGGATCCGAGGTTCAACTATCGGTCGGATCCTCCTCTCCAGTACTCATGAATAGACTTTCCCGGGTAGGCTAAGGAGTATGATTCCACAGTAGTTAGAACACACCATCCGGTCCCCTTTTTTAAAAAGGAACTACCACCCCGGTTTGCCAATCCAGAGGTACGGACCCCGATGACCACACGATGTTGCAGAGATGTGTCAACCAAGACAGTCCTACAAAATCCAGAGCTCTGAGATATTCAGGGCAGATCTTATCCACCCCAGAGCGTGACCACCAAGGAGCTCGAGGGTGAAGTGTACTTGCAAAACCATTTACATGGAGAGCTGACATATAACAAAAGTTAGTGCCATGCTGCTGTGCAGCAGACAGTGATAGCGGATGCAAAGAAGTGGAATTAGAGGGGTTTGCTATGTAAATTTTCAGGCAAAGGGTATCTCACACAGTTAAATATCACAAACAAGATAAAGACAGAAGGTCTACACATCAGGCAAACAGATTATCAGAGGCAGGGCAATAACGAGAACTAGTAAACAGGCAGAGATAATATACAAACAGGCAATACAACAGGTGAGGCACAGGATCAGAAAACCAACAAGCAGAAATGAGTCATACACAGGAAAGCCATCAAACAGGCAATAAGCTGCACCATAGTAATATGTGTTGGAGTGAGGAGATGTCAGTGCCGGCGTGGTGGCACATAGATCTGGTTCTGTGGATATTTGTCAGGGACATGACATGCAAAGATTCTGGTGATGACTTGGTCGATAACTTGTAGGGTGAGCTTTGGGTTGGGGGCCATCTCTTTGGCTTCCACAGGGTTCTCAAGGTTGGAGGCTGCTAGTTAGCCTCCTCAGGCTGCTCAGGATTGAATGCTGTCACAAAAGTCTCCTCAGGGTGCTTGGGGGAGAAGCTTGCCTTGTTAGACTCCACAGCGAGGTCAGGCTTGGCGTCCAGTGAGGGTGCGCATATTGTCACAGCATTGCTATTGCGTTATCCTTGCCCGGTTTATGTCAAGCCTTTGTCTCTAGTTTGTGTGCTTGTGTATGACCTGTCTAGTTTCTCTGTTCTTGATCCTTAGCCTATGACATGATCATTGATCCTTAGCCTATCACATTGCCTGCCTTGTGTATGATTTCTCCCTGCCTTTTCTACAACTGCGAGTTTGCCCTGCCTTTGATATACTTCCTTTGAGGCAGTGGCAGCTCAGTCATTATGGCTTGGAGTTACTGATCTGAAGGTTGGGGGTTCAAGCCCCAGTACCACCAAGCTTCCACTGTTGGACCCTTGAGCAAGGCCCATAACCCTCAATTGCTCGGATGTATGAAATGATAAATGTAAGTCGCTCTGGATAAGGGCATCTGCCAAATGCCATAAATGCAATGTACTGTTTGTCTTATTGTTTGACCCATGCATTCCTGAGTTTGAGTTTGGACTGTGTTTCTGTATATCATTGACTGGTATAGTGGTATAGTGTAAAGATAAAACTTTTTTGCCTTGGTACTAAAATTGATTTAGAATTTTTTCCATTGAGACAGCTGCTATGCGTGATCTTCAAGTTTCATTGTACAGTCTCTCAAGAAAGTTTAAAAAGATTAAGCATCAAAATGTGCTTATTTTCAGCAGTGTCTGTGTTTTTGTATAGGTATGCCTTGTCAAGCTCATACCAACTCAAATCCCTAGTGGTATTTTCCGGACATAAAAAAAAACACTCGTATCATCAAAATGTAATGAAACTCTGTCAGTTTTAGAATTTGTATTAAAATATATCTACCTACCTTAGAACAATGTCCATATTCATAGTTGTTTAAACCAGTGAAACCTATGACTATAGCAGTAGCCTATTGGCTAGTTCTTGCTGTCACCCTTTTCTAGCATTTATGTGTCCAACTGAGTATGTCCAATGAACATGTCCCAGAATGTCATGTGAGCTAGACTGATAGTGACAGAGCAAAATAAACAGTGTCGCCCAGAAACAATATAGTTTCTAGTCCCTCTGTAAATTGATCCCAGAAAAAACAACAAAAGAAAAAGTCTAAACCCCACCTTCCGCCTTGACACTGTTTTATGCACCAGTTGGCCTTGCCTGGCTTGTGTGTAATTGTCAAGCCAAATTCCCTGGATTCTAGCCTCAAAGTAGTTTTGACAAGGCCCGTTCAAGCCCTGGAAGTAACATTAAAACGGTAATGGCCTTGGCTCATATTAGCATACATGACTTAGGCTCCATAGTAAAATGGCCAACTGGGGCCTTTCTGTGCAGAGTTTGCATGTTCTTTCCGGGCATACTCCAGTTTACTCCAACAGTTCCAAGACAACTGGCTGTTCTAAACTGCCTGTAAATGTGGATGTGAGTGTAAATAATTGTCCACCTCCTGTGATATAGATTGGTGTTCTTGGGTACACCCTGCATCTTTCCTTGAGTTAGCCGGGATTTGGTCCATCTTACCCTGCAACCTGGAGGAATATGTAGCATGGAAAAGGATAGATGTATGGCTGCTAGCCACCTACAGAGAGGTTGTTGCTGTGCCTGGTACTACTGGTTTATTGAGAGGCACTAGTCACAACTTTGGTTTTTCCATGTTCAACTGATATTTAAGTCCTTCAATTTGGCTTCCTAGGCCATCATTATGGACAATTTTTGCAGTTGTATATGTTTTTGTCCAGCAGCCATTATGACTAATAATGAGGTGTCAGGTCTCATGAGTGATGTAATTGTGCTGGCATTGCCAAGATTTTTCTAAGTCTGATTGGTCACAAGTTATGTCACAGAGATGTAGTCAGATATTGCTGTGATGCCCATGCCAAAACAGGATTAGATATACACTGAGGTTGTATATTGGATAGATGGACACATATTTATCCAGAGCTCAATAACACTGAAAAAGACCTGAGGCTAGAGGCACAGGAAATAATAACCATCTACAGAAACTTTGTTGCATGCTTGGTGTTACCATTTTATGTTACTTTTTAGGCCAGTCATTGGCCATTGGATCCTCCATCTGTTCATCTGTGGAGCTCCCTTGTCCAGAGGCTGGCCCGCTGGATGGTAGACATCACCATTGTCTACAATAGACACCAAAAGACCCTTCTGTGATATGTTCATCTATAAATCTCAGCTCGGGCGGTATTTAGAATTATTCTACTGCAGGGATTTTATGCTGCTTCTACCTGTTGTCACAGTGCACTTTCTCTAGATTTTACAAGGTTGACCCTTAAAGTGGTTAGTGCAGATTCTTCTCAGATCATTTTAGTTTATGTTGGTGCTTCAGAATTCAGTATTGAGCTCTGGTTACTCCCTGCAGAAATTGGATCCATTCCACATATTAATTGCTACTCTGACCAGGACAAAGCAGTTACTGAATAAGGTTGAATGAATGGAGCATATATTAAAGGTGTAACAAAGGTCAAGTTGTATGTAATACGGGTTAAGTTGTGTATAATTACACAAAATGTTATTTCTTTTTATTTTTTTAATTACTTAACCTGACAGAGAAATGTTCTTTGGGTGGAGTTTGGGTTGACCTTATGCCCTTGCCTCCTCAATTGGGGAACCCTGTGTACACACTATAAAACTGACCAGTCCAGCCTAATCACTTCCTCTTTGCCACATGTCACTTGAGAGGAAGTGGTCGTGAAGGACTCACTTTTATTTCTATCATTGTCAGGTATGTTAAGTTCATATATGTATTCTGTGTGCTTTTGTTCTCCTCTTTTTCTCTCTTTGCCACATGTCACGTGGGAGGAAGTGGTCGTGAAGGACTCACTTTTATTTCTATCATTGTCATTGTCAGCTACAATAAAATTGCTTATTGGGATGACAATGGTGTGGTCTCCTTAATAACATCACTACACAACGCAGAGGACACCGGTTACACTTGGTGCTGTGACCCGTCGCATCTCCGATCAGTGCCGCCTGGTCACCCGGGGTGCAGCTGCTGACACTCAGATCCCCTCTTCTCCTTCGTCAGGAAGCTCCGCCTGCTAGCCCACGCTGCTAACGCACGGCTCTCCTCTCCCAAGGTGTGTCAGAGACACTTCGCTCTCTAACCGGCATTGTTAACGCGCTGTCTGCGAGTAACTTCTCTCGGATGTGAGCGCATCAGGTGTGTTAATCCGAGAGATCAAAGTGACACTTTGATAAATAAAGTTGAACAATTAGACTAATCATTGATTCAAATTGCGTGGAACATAATTATCTGGGTTGGACTTCTGACAGTAGTGGCGATAATACAGTGAGAGTGAGACCGCCTTTGTGATTTGATCTGTTCACGTGATAAAAAAGGTGACTTTGATTGGTTGTTCGCTGGTGAACACGGGAGATTATATTTCCCGCGAGTTTATGTTAATTCTCTCTTCACCCTTATTGGTTGCATTTTTCTTTTTTTGTTTTGGGAATATTCATTTATAATATTAATATTGGTAATATTAACAGCCGGCGCTGTCGAGGTCGGCCACTGTCGTGACTGCTCCTACCACTTTTTTTCTTTGTTTTTGTTTTTTAAGTTAATTTTTAATTCATGGAACCGGCAAATTACGCGACATGGAGTGCATTCATTACGATAGAGATACTCTTATTTCTATTGGTGTACAATGTACTCACAATTCAACGTTTTTAACCCCGGATCCAAGCTGGCCGAAGGAGATCCTGAGGG
>JBCNYH010000001.1:26507468-26526671 GCA_039654325.1 Tandanus tandanus
CAGCTCTTTGTCGACTAGCCTTTTTTACACAAAATAAATATTCACAGCAGTGTAAGAAAACTTAAACGTGACAATTGGATGTTTTATTTCCCTCTTTTCTTTAAAAGGCCTACTGCTCGTTTCCTTCTGTGCAAGTTGAACTTGCCCGCCGTGTGCACCTCTCCTCCTTCTCCGGTCCGTGGATGCCGAGCTGTTGCTGAAGGACTTGGTTGGACCGCTTTGACACCTGGATAGAGCGCCGTCATTGCCTGTAGTCCTCTTGCCACAGAATTGACGGCCATCGTCCCATTGACCGCCCATGCCAACAATGGCGCCTCATGCATCTCCCGTGCAATTGTCTGAAGGGCTGCAAACTGCTTCTTTTGTTCCCGCATCAACTCCAGATTTGACTTGAAAGACTGCAAAATGTTGCCACAGGAGGTACATTAAGTTTTCATTTATTAAAAAAATATATTTTCAGAAAAAAAGTGTCTTCTTTTCACTTCATCCACTGTTTGCATCGTTTTACCAACAGCATTTACTTTTTAACATATTTTTTAGCGTTCCTTTGCGCGATTGTCAGATTTCTTTGCTGTACATAATTTAAGTGTTCATCTACCAACAATAATTCGGATTTCATTTTGCGCTCCAAACTCACCATGGTGCAAAACATGAAACACGCGAAACCCTCATTTAAATGGGCGTGTCTCCAACACATTTGCACTTGTAGTCATTTACGCAGTCACTCATAGTAAATCACCCGCATACTGTGGTTCCACCCCACACACAAAATTCTAGATCGCGCACGCAAATTAGTACACGCAGATTGGGATCTTAGTAGATCTGGCCCTAAGTGCGGTTCAGAAGACCCCTATGGATAGAGAAAACACAAGGACTCAGTTTCCCTTGCCCGGACGTGGGTTACCGGGGTCCCCTCCTGGAGCCAGGCTTAGGGGGGAGGGGCTCCAAGGCAGGCACCTGGTGGTCGGGCTTCTGCCCATGGAGCCCGGCAGGGCTTAGCCCAAAAAAGAGACATGGGTCCGCCCTTTCATGAACCCACCACCTGTGGGAGGTGCTATAGGAGTTGGGCGCGTTGTGAGTTGGGTGGCAGCCAAAGGCATGGGTTCTGTCGGACTGATCCTCGGCTACTGACTCTGGTTCTTGGGACATGGAATGTCACCTCTCTGGCAGGGAAAGAGCCTGAGCTGGTGCGTGAGGTTGCGAGATACCAACTAAATATAGTTGGATTCACCTCAACACACAGCTTGGGCTCTGGAACCACCCACCTTGAGCGGAGCTGGACCTTATTCCTTTCAGGAGTTGCTCATTGGGAGAGGCGGTGAGCCGGTGTGGGCATCCTTGTTGCCCCCCGTCTCGGTGCCGACATGTTGGGGTTCTCCCGGACACTCGGGTGAAGAGAGGAGTGGAGCTGTCAACTGATCACCACCTGGTGGTGAGCTGGCTCTGATGGCGGGGGAGGCTGCCCTCCAGACCTGGCAAGCCCAAGCGTGTAGTTAGGATCTCCTGGGAATGTTTGGCGGCGTATACTGTCAGAAGGGCCTTCAACTCCCACCTCCTGCAGAGCTACAACCACATCCCAAAGGAGGGAGGGGACATGGAATCCGAATTGGCCATGTTTCGTGCCTCCATTATTGAGACGGCAGCCCAGGATTCAGGAGGAACAATGTGGCTTTCGTCCTAGCCGCGGCACTCCCGACCAGCTCTACACACGCTACAGGATCCTGGAGGGGGCAAGGGAGTTTGCCCAATCTGTCCACATGTGCTTTGTGGATTTAGAGAAGACTTTCGACTGTGTCCCTTGGGCTATCTTTTGGGGTGTGCTTTGGGAGTACGGGGTACTGGACCCGTTGCTATGTGCCATTAGGTCTCTGTACCACTGGAGCAAGAGCTTGGTCTGCATTGATAACAACAGGTCGAATTCATTTCCGGTGAGGGTTGGGGTCAGCCAACTGTTTATAATATTTATGGACAGAATTTCAAGGTGCAGCCGAGGCGTTGAGGGGTTCTGGTTTGGTGGCCATAGGATCTCATTTCTGCTTTTTGCAGATTATGTTGTTCTTTTGGCTTCATCGAGCCGGGACCTCCAGCTCTCATTGGAGCGATTCGCAGCTGAGTGCGAAGCGGCTAGGTGAGAATCAGCACCTCCAAGTTCGAGGCCATGGTTCTCAGCCAGAAAAGAGTGGAATGTACCCTCCAGGTCTGGAATGAATCCTCCGGGTCTGGAACGAGGTCCTGCCCCAAGTGGAGGAGTTTAAGTACCTCGGGTCTTGTTCACGAGTGAGGGAAGGATGAAACAAGAGATTGACAGGCAGATCGGTGCAGCCTCTGCTGTAAACTGGTCCGTCGTGGTGAAGAGGGAGCTGAGCCAAAAGGCAAAGCTCTCAATTTACCAGTCGATCTACGTTCCAACCCTCACGTATGGTCATGAGCTTTGGGTAGTGACCGAAAGAACAAGGTTGCGGATACAGGCGGCTGAAATGAGCTTCCTTCGCAGGGTGGCGAGGCTCTCCCTTTGAGATAGGGTGCAAAGCTCAGCCATCCGGGAGGAGCTCGAAGTAGAACTGCTGCTCCTCCGCGTTGAGACGAGCCAGCTGAGGTGACTCAGGCATTTGATTAGAATGCCTCCTGAACGCCTACCTGGTGTGGTGTTTCAGGCATGTCCAACCGGGAAGAGACCCCGGGAAGACCCAGAACACGCTGGAGGGACTATGTCTCTCGGCTGGTCTAGAAACGCCTCGGTGTCCCCCCAGAAAAGCTGGAGGAAATGGCTGGGGAGAGGGACGTCTGGATCTCACTGCTTAGGCTGCTGCCCCCACAACCCAACCCCGGAACAAGTGGAAGAAGATGATGATGATGATGATGATGGTGATGATGATGATGATGGAATTATTTCAATGTTGCGCTTTTAATGCCTCTTAGTATAAATTGCACTTTAAGGGACACTCAGACATGGATGGCAGAGAGCTTGTGCAGGAGCTTAAGAAGTTGCCTGACTTACCATCAAAGTCTATGATTCTGCTTGAGCTGCTGACATTCATCCATGAAAAGGAGCTATCAGAAATCGATCCCAATTTGTGGATTGCTCTCAGAATTGGTCTAACCCTTCCGGTAACTGTAGCTGAGGCAGAAAGGAGTTTTTTGAAGCTGAAGCTAATTAAAACTTACCTGAGGTCCACCATGTCACAAGAATGTCGTACTGGCTTTGCCATCATTAGCATCAACCAAACAGTTGCACAGCACATTTCATATGATGATGTAATTGATGATTTTGCATCAAGGAAGGCAAGAAAGATCGTTTTAGGCAGTAGTTTTGCCATTTATTTTTGTGTTTCTTGTTCAAAGCACACATGTGATAAATAGATTATTTGAAATGTTTGGATGTATTTGTTTGATGAAGGATTTGTGCAATTTATGTTACTTTTTATTTTATTTATTTGTTTTAATAATTTTTCTCTATGTTTGTTACCTTTTTGTATTTATGATTGTATATATTTTTGTACATACCTATATTTTTAGTCTGTTTATATTTTTGGTATGATACATATTGTTCAATAAAGAGTTAATCTTTGCAGAATTATGTGTTTTTTCTTGTGTGTGTGCATGGTTCCAGTCTGTTAACACACAGCTTTAAGCTTTGAAACTTAAAGGTAGAAATGGTACGATTTATATATTTAGTCAGGCAAAAATAAACCAGTTGAAGCAATTAATAAACAGAACATTATTACTGACCAACAATTAAAGTAAATGTTCTTGCAATGTTTTTCCATATTCTGGAGCTCTTGAACCCTTGAGCTCTTGTCAATCTAGCAAATGTTTTATCAAAAAAAAAAAATAATTAAAATGCACAAATAGCCAACAGGGGAGTTCCCTCACTGCCTACGCCAGTAGTCCTCCCGAGTTCTGGGGGAGGGTGCACTACACACTGCTGCGTTTCCCCCTGTTAATCCAACTCATCAACTAATTATTAGGCCCTTCAAATTCTAGTCAGGCTTTCTAGACCATCAAACAGACTGAAATAACATTTGTAAAGGTTTTTCAAGCAACCTATGAGGCTAAGAATGTTATAAGTGCAGACAATATGCTGACCAGGCTCATGTGTGATGTAATTCTCCTAGTGTTGTCAAAATATTCTAAGTCAGACTGGTCACAAGTCATGTCACTGTAATTTGACCCAGACCAGAGAGATTTTGAGGTGATGTCTATGACACCACAGGATTAGATATACATATGTTGAAGCTGAGTATATGTCAGCTGTGTGTATGTTGCTTCTTGTATTTTCCTGGAATCAATTCACATTAAAATAAGTGAAAGCTGAGACTCTGCCATTCTATGAACTACCTGTGTATATTGCCTCAGTAAGTCACAACAGGAGATCTTACCACATCCATCTAAGTAATACAGAAACAGCCGCACCAGAAAAATAAGAACAGGTTAGTATCATGTAATAATGTAAAAGTTTGTTTTTCTTTTTATAACGATATACTATTTATTTTGTTTTAGCATGATAAATGCAAAAATGTTGCATCGTGTTACAACACAAAATGTTTGACCTTATAACAAGATCATATTTTTTGTAAGGCTATAATGTAAAATTCATGGTTGAATGAGGAAACAGTGTGTGGAGAACAGATAAACTGAAGAATATAGCTTATTTACACAATTTGGTTAAGTTTAGCTGCATGTTTGCATTTACGATACATTTACATTTAAGGAATTTAGCAGACCCCCTTATCCAGACTGACTTACATTTCTCTCTTTTTTTTTATACAACCGAACAGTTGAGGGTTAAGGGCCTTGCTCAAGGGCCCAACAGTGACACCTTGTTTGTAATGGGGCTTGAACCCCTGACTTTCGGATCAGTAATCCAGAGTCAGAGTTTGGATTGATACATGGCGGGACTGTGATATTATTGCGCATGATAAATAGTATATTGTTATAAAAAAATCTTTTGATAAGTGTGAATATATTAATAAGGTGAAAATAAAAATATTAATTTTTATAACATGATACTGATCCTTTTTTCTTTTTCTTGTGATGGCAGCAATACTAAGTATAGTGCTAGAAGTACAGAGATGTTAAGTAATATTAACATTTTTAAGAAGTATGTAGATAATCCCAAATAGCATTTGACCATAAAGGAATTTCCCCTTAGTAAGAACAGGACTGAGTAAACCTACAGCACATTGTTGGTGTAATGTTAATTACTTCTCCTGACAGAAAATAAGCATTTCTATATAATTGTTTGCAAAATCTCATCAGTTCTATCCAGACCAACTTATACTCTTGCATCGAGTGTCACTCTTTCATTGTTTATGGCCTAGTACTGTGGAACCTGTATAACCACTCACTTGAACAACTCAACCTTTAATAAACTGACGATTGCCATTTTCTTTAATTTCTTAAACAGTATTACTTCTGTTATTATTATAAACCTGCATTGATTTCCAATTTTCTGCATGTATATTGCTGCATTCCAGGGGCCATTGAGAACACTGGCCTGCCATTATTGCCCAACAGTGCTGAATTGATGTGTTGATGCTTATGCTACCCACTATAGTTCCAATTTAGTGCTCGATTGAATACATTAATCTTGCTGCTGTTTCTAGTGAGTACAAATCTGTGACAACAAAACCCTGCCTGTGCAGATGCAGAACATATGATCATACTGTGCAGGTGTTTTGCTTTACCCTATCATAGAAATAAACACAGCATAACCCTTTCAGCTTTTTCATTTATTGTATATCCTGCCATGATATATTTGTGGGGGCAAATTATGGTAGTGTATTTTATATATAATTTAATTTAAAAAGATTTTAGTAGCTGTATCTACAAATACTACCTTTATTTTTTTAGTTGGTCTACAATTAATACACTATAAAGAATTATACTGCATTAAACAATTACTAGTTTTACTGTGCTGATAACATGTATGATTATAAATATATTATAAAGCATTAATCTCTCCACTAACCTTCAGTAAAATACTTTGGGTGTGCACTGAAATTACAGCATAATCTGTAATGTAGGGGTACACTGAAAATAAGGCTAGACAGAGAAAATGTGAAATGAAAGCAGGATTAAGAGTTCTCCCAGATGGCAGGAATTTGGATTTGCTTTTATTGCACTTTGCTCTGCCAGTGAGTTTGTTAGATTATTTTAAGATGAATTTTTGCATCAATTGAGGTTTATGAGTACTGACATATTGGGCATCATTGCAAGGTTATGATCAAATATTCATATGCTGCTGTTGCACTGGAGAGTGTGGACAACCTCATGGGTGTCTGTCTACACATGAGACTTTCATGTAACTACGAGCCATAACAGATATCAGAGCAATGTTTTTGAGCAGGAACAACATAATGTTGTGATCTTGGGAGTGGATCAGAAATATACTTATATATTAACTATAATCCATCATCATCATTTCATTTGCCGAACCGCCTAATCCTACTAGGGTCAAAGCCAACACTGGGTGAAGCCATGACACACCATGGACAGCTCACAAGACCATCGCAGGGCCAGCACACACAGAGCCATTCACAATTAATGAGACACAATTTGGAACAGCCAATTATCCTAATGTGCATGTCTTTGGACTGTGGGAGGAAACCGGAGTACCTGATGGAAACCCATGCAAACATGGGAGGATATTCAAACTCCACACAGAAACGTCCAAGCCCAGGACCTGCTTGCTGTGAGGCGGACGTGCTAACCACTATGTCACCATTCCTGTTCATTCAACACATATTAATGTGTATTTTATTTACATTTTTATTTGAGATAGTGAAAGTATTTTCACAGAAGCTGTCTGTCTCTTACTGATGCACTTTCTTTTGTGTATAAAGCCTGGAATGGTGATTGTCCTGGCAAGAAGTAAAACCATTTTTCTAAATTTGATCCAATTTCTATAATTCTCCATACCCCTCTTAGAGGCCTATTTCATACCAGAAACAGCCAAGCCTGAGCACTTATAGAGTAATATGATCATGTTTCTTCCAAAGCAGCCCACATAATATTGGCACAGATGCACCTTCAGACAATCTTATGATCATGAAAATGAAATGAACAAGAGAGCTTTAAACTGTCTTCAGTCTAATGTGGCCCATCACCTCCGTCACAGAGACACATTGACCAATACTAAAAGTACTTAATCCAGACTGATGTCTTCCAAAGATGTCTTGTACCTGCTACCTTCAGTGTTGCTTCTTATTGTCATTATAACACATGGTGAAAAATCTTGTAAAATCTCATAAATGTAAAATGAGTGTATCTTTCAGTATCCTCAAACATTAGAACCTGGTTGCTAGGACAGTAAACCTACTCTCAGCAGAAAGAGGTAAGTGTAGAACACAGACATTGTGAAATTATCCTGAATGCAGTGACAATAGGCCGTGGTGGAGTTCAAAAGGCTAAAAAGTAGATCCATGCAGTAATCTAATCCAACCCAAAGACACAGCAGAGATAGTACAGTGGATTGCACCTTTGTGAGTGTGTGGCAGGCATAACCCAGTGAGGAAATTGGATATGTTCAGGACTGCAGGTGAAGTGTGGCTGAATGTGAGCAGGCCCAAGCATGGCTATTACAAACTGAGGTATAGGAAATAAGGGGCAGTGACCTCTTAAAGCCACACTAAACAGAACAATAAGAGCAAAGCTTGGGTTAAAATAACTCTTCCTGAGGGATTTTACAATTCATACAAATATGTGTATACTGTATACCTAAATTATATACCGTCTATACAGGATTAATCCATATTTTCCCATAAACACTGACACTCTGGTACAAGGGCATCATGTAAAAATCACAGCATATTGCTCTGAATAATGGGGAACATTAGTTTTTCACTGAGCATATGGAAGCTATGAAAATTGTCACTTTGACAGGTATGGAATTATTATTGGCTTAGTGAAACCACACTGCCATATTGCTGAAATATATATATAATATGAGTGTGACATTAAACTATAATCAACCCATTAATCCCATATTCATTGCATAGAAAATGTAATTTAATGTCCATTGCATTGTCATAATGTAGTACTATAAAAGACTCAATTATTTATATTGTAGTATTTAATGCATAATGGTCAAGATGGTTCTATAGACCATATATAGAATACAGTTACATGGACAAAATAAATTATACAGAAAATACAATGATTATGGTATTTACCAATTATCCACCAAATACTTGGGTCATCTAATTAATATCACATCAATATTTCCTGGAAAGATGGGCCCAGCAATCAGTACATGCATCAGACATGTTATATCTCAATCTCATCTTCAGACAAACTTGAAAAGGCATGACAGCGCAGAATCAAAGAAAGTGATAGTGGTCAATGTCTCACTGAAATATCAAGTTCTGCAAAAGCTCATTGCTCTTCGCATGATGAGACAGAGGCAGAGGAACCACTGCCACCAAAACGCCTGCTTCATCTGTGTGTGGGCCTCTCCATGACAAAACAAAGTGTGTATGGTGCATGCAAGGTGAGGATACAAAGCACCCAAGCAGAGCACGTAGTAAGTTGTACAGACTTAACACACTATCAGCATGGCGCTCCTTCAAGCGTCACACAGTTCTCACAGAAGATGAGCAGTTGAGGGTTCGCCTTATACGGCTTGTTGAATCAACATCAGCTCTCTCAGATCCTTTTGCAAATGATATCATGTGTCACCATGCCTGTTGGTTGAAGTGTGTCGACCACCCAAACTTGCATCTTTAGAATGTGTGTCTGTCAGAAGCAAGAAGTTTGTTCTTCAGACTTGTGGATTCTGTCATCTTCAAGGAGCATAAGTTTCGCTCACTACAGGCACTCTTATCAGACTCACAATCAGAACACATTGTCGGTGACTATAGCTATCCAGTTGGTGATGTCAAATCATCATATCTCAAAGAACTGCTCATTAAAGAGTATTAAGAAACAATTGGTTTTAAAGAACAAGTGGAGTGAACAAGAGTGACTGGGTCTAGGATGTTTGTGGAGGAGGTGACTACATTGAAGCAGCTATATCGTTCCTTGGCATCAGTGACGAACAGCTTATCCAGAACCTGGCACCACGGCTATCAAAGAAGATCAAACTTCTACTGTCCACTGGCCATCTAATATTGAACATCTTGAAGAACAAGAAGAGGTGTGTGAATTGCTGTTGAAGCTGTTGACATGGTTAAAACAGCCCAAGAGAAAAACTGCTGATCTGAGCCCAAGCACAATCAGCCTAGCCTCAATGCTTACCTACCACATCACAGGCCAGCACAAACAACTGTCATCAACTTGGGTGTCAATGTCCATGGCATGACAAGGACCAAAGATCTGGTGGAAACATTGCACAAGAGTGGTATCTGCATTAGCCCTGCTGACACACTGATCCTTTATGACCACTGGGATCTGATGGATATTCAGGCCTCAGCCACATGTCCACAAGAGATTGCCAATGGCAGGCCAGCCATTGTGATTGTTGACAATGATAACTTCAAAATAGACACTTTGAGGGGCAATGCAACAGGAACTCATCGAACAAATGCTATGTTTGTGCAGCCTGATAGTTATGAGAAGATTCCGGATGAAGTTCCTGGTACAAGGCTCATTAAGAAAAAAGAAATTTCTGCACAGCGGAAGCAAAGGTGTGCAGAGTTAACCCAGGCCAATAAGTACAGATGCCCTCCTGGCAGCAAGAGAGAGCCACCAGCACGTGCCATGACACCTCCACCAGTGAACGGTCCAGCTCCTCAATGTGCTCGCTCTGTGATACATGCACTGTCTTGTGCAGACAATGCTGGTACAAGACCTCCACCTCATGAGCAACATGTTCCAGCATACAGCGGGGCACAATCCTGCCGTCATCCACCACCAAATAAGAGCAAACCCTAATACCACACAGCCTATTCTCAACCTCCAAGTAAGTCAGAGATGCTTGACATCATGGTGAAACTAGTGGGAGCCATGCACATGAAGAATATTTCATTCTCATTTCTTGTTGGTGACATGACCGTCTACAAGATGATTGTGCGGCTCAAGGCAGAGAATCCTGAACTGTTCAAGGATATCATCCCAATTCTTGGTGCGTTCCACCACCAGTCCTACACATGTGCTATCTATAAAAGATTCAAGGGCTCTGGCATGGCAGACACTCTGGTGGCAGCAGGTGTATTAGTGGAGGGGTCTGTTGACCAAGCACTGTGAGGAAGCACTATAGGCAGTGTGTATACTGCATCCTGCTTTGGAGAGAAGCTCTTATCCATATGCGAATGAAAGACATTCTTGAGCATGAGGAACTATCCGTGGACATCAAGCAGAACCTTGGCACTCTGCACAATGCCCTCATTGAGACACAGGAGGTCATACATGAATCTCACAGTCATCTTGAAGCAGATGATGACATACAGGAGCTAAACAGCAGAATCTATGAGAAACCTGGCACAGATATGGGGGACTTCTGGGTCTTATTCTTGAAGATGTCAGACCCTCTTATCCAGAATATTGATGCATGCCATGCAAGAAATGCAAGAGTACCTATCATCAACTAACAACATGTTGCCAGCTCTGATGACATAATCATGATTATGGAAGGTGGTTGCCTGATTATTGGGCAATGCTTTCTTCACTGATAGATGAGCAAATGGTCTTCTTCAATGATCACTTCGCCCAGTCAATGACAGGGCTACCCGTCATGACTCAGGAGAGCACTGCACCTCCAGGCCAACAGGGAGATCCAGTGAGCACCACGGACCTGCACTCTCACTGCAGGTCAACGAGACAACAAACACTTTCTGGTCAGGCCTCTGAGCCCTATAAAAGGCCAAGGCGTGGCGATAACAGCACTCGGTCATGATTCTTAATGCTTCTGGTGAAATCATCCTGCTGTAAAACCTTTACAAGAACTTTGCTGAAAGTACTTGGACCTTGGAGACTGGTTTGGGAACTCAACTTGTCTCTTGACTCCTGGCTTTGTGAATCTTCTGAGCGTTTGGTGTTATATTGACTAAATTTGCTGGGCTTGATTGTATGAGAATCACTCCTGCCTTTCATCCTTTGACATTGTATGTTGAAGCCTCTTCTGCAATAAATCCTCTGTGCCTTACTCACCTTGATCATCGTGTGCTTAGTTCTGATACTACCATATTCTTGTCAGCCACTGGACCTATGGATAGAAACAACTATGAACCTGAACTCAAAGCTGAAGTAAGGATGGCTTCAGCTTTTGCAGAATGATAAACAGCTGTTCTCAAAAACAAGCAATGCAAACAATGTAGCAAGGGTGAAGGCTACTGTGAATTGGAACCTTAAGTGCCAGCGTCACCACAGGAAGCATGTTGAGTGCCAGCCAGCGTGAATGAGAAAGGATGAGCAAGCAGCTCATGACTTGCAGGCATGCATGAAAGAATTTGGTGCTGAACTCTTTGACATCTCAGTTTTGTTAAGAGTAGGTTGCATAGCCGTCAGCATGTTTCTGCCCTGCGATGGCCTGGCGAGCTGTCCAGGTTGTACCCTGCCCTTGCCCAGAGTCGGCTAAGATGGGCGCCAGCCTCCCCACGACCCTAATTAGGATTAAGCGGTTGAGAAAATAAATGAACTCTTTGACATCTCCTGAGGTCAATGCAATCTGGTCTAATTGCCTCACCAGAGTTAGTGCATGACTTCAAAACTGCCCTTCTTTATGGAAAAAACTCCAGTTGAGAACTTCTTGAAAGAGCGAGTATTTACCAAGAACAAGCCTCTGACTGATCCCACTTACAGAAATAAGAGACAGAACTTTGGTAGCATGCAGATTCGAGCACCATCAGGTGCACCTATGAAAGTGGCTCACATGAAGCGGTCAGGGCTTGCAGCCCTAGTAGAACTTGTGAAGGGCTCAAGTTTTATCAAACTTGAGTCAGCCCTTGAGAGGAGAGTAACTGACGAGTGCCTGTTACTCTACAATGTAGATGGGTCAATGCGCAAGACTGTAAAAAGTAAGCTCTTGGAGCTGTTCAACCTAGACCCAATTGCTGAAGAACCACAAGATCACATTAGCCTCGTGGATATGAGGCTCATCTGGTGGCTAGCCATTCCCACTCCTGAAGACCGTGAAGCTAAGAAGCAGGATGGCTCAGACTAACGATGGAGTCACTACCTGGATAAGATTTGTGCTATCATTTTCTCATGCCATGCTGGTGCACATCTCATCATTCTAGTAAATGACAAGTATGACCTTCCTTTTAGCATCAAGGATGATAAGCATGACCGGAGAGCAGCTAAACAGCCAAACATCCCAAATGTTTTCCCTAAACCTGAAGACATGTTTCCAGGCTCTGCTGAGTTCAACAAATTCATGTTCAATTCAGGTAACAAGGTCAGACTGCAGAAAATTGTGAAGGAACATTTGAAAACACAAGTTGGTAGGGTGCAGGGTAGCATAATATACTGTGGAAGTTAGACATCAACCGACCTGGGCACTGGTGTAATGAGCAGCGACTATGTCTTCAAGTATCCTGAGGCAGATACAATGTTGCTTTCTGCCTATGCCAAGCTGAGAAGTGGAAACTACACTGGAGCAGTTGTAATAGACAGTCAGGACACAGATGTGTATGTCCAAGCAGCTTATGTCTCACACCAACTTCAAGGTGATCTCCTGATCAAATGCAAGGATGGGTTGGTCAACTGCCATGCCATGCTCTCAGAAGAGGTTGCAGATCACATCATACCTCTCCATGTCATCACCGTTAGTGACCATACATCTGGTTTCTATGGGCATGGAAAACAGCCGGTGTTAGAGAAGGTGATCAGAGATCCCCAAGCAAGAGAGCACCTGAGCCAAGTTTGTGAGAGTCTGGAATTAAAGGATGAAGTGAAAGCTGATACGAAGGAATTTGTTCTCTCAAAAGTTTATACTGAGGATACAGATGTTACCTGTGGGCAGGCCAGAGCTTCTACGTGGCACAAACTTAAGAAGAAGAGTATGGTCTGCCTCCCACCTGATGATGACTCATTAAACTTCCATTTGGAAAAAACAAACTACATCACATATTGTCAGCACCATTACAATCTGCTAGAGCATCCATCCCCTCTTAACCATGGCTGGGAAATTGTGGAAGGAAAGTGCCGACCAGTTCATTGCAGCCTCCCTCCCTTGCCCCAGCAGCTTGTACCTCATGACTATTCAGATGATAGTAGCAATGACAGTAATAGTGATGATGAGAGGAGTGAATGTGGAGAATCCACAGATTCAGATTTAGAGTAGCAGTCCTTTATCTGCATTGTTGATCATTGGTGAACTGTGAATTTTGTTAAATACTTTACACATCTTATTGGGTTATCTACACAAATTATGTGAAAGTGTGTTTTTTTATTTGTCAACCACAAATGTTTATCTTTTGACAAATGACATTAAATTATAATATATTCATTTACTTGTATTTCTGTTACACATAGTTCAACTCCGAAGGAAATTAGCTTTTATTAGAGCCTATGATGAAGACTCTATGAAGACTTTGACAAAATTAACATTTCATGCTGAAAAATCAGTGGCCATCTTGGATTTGAAGTCAAATATAGGTCAGATCATGAAAACAATATAAAATATGAAAACCCTAAAACCATATACTGCACAGCACTGTATTTCAAACCACTGAAAAGTTGATTGTGAACATGGCCAACGGTGGGCATTTTGGATTTGGGGCTCTCATGGAATTAGCCTACATTTTTGTGAGGGGCATGGGGGCTAATTTTTTATTTAACCATCATAGAGGACAAATCCCCTGAGAAACAAACCTTCGCTGTCCACGGTCACAGGAGTACTGTAGATGACCCAACTAAAAGGTGAGGTGGATGTTGCTGAATGGTATACTACACGGAAATGTAAAAAGCAAACTAAAACCAAATTTTTATAAATTATTTTATATATTTTAACCATTACAGAGGCAGGTCAGGTGAGTTCCACATGCTTCGAACAGAGCGCTAAGTGCTGTTTTAGTGTATGTATGCATGTAAGCTATTTCAGTGTGGAGTTTGCATGACCTCCCCATGCTTGTTTGGGTTTCCTTTGGGTATTTTGGTTTCCACCCACAGTCCTAGGACATGCTCATTAGACAAAGTGGCTGTTTCAAATTGCCTCTAGGTGTGAGCGTGAATGGTTGTGTATGTGTTGGCCCTGCGCTGGACTGGCATGCTGTTCAGGGTGTACCCTGCCTTCACCCAGAATTGGTTGAGATAGGCTCCAGCCTCCCCATGACCCTAGTGGGATTAAGTGGCTCAGTAAATCTATGAATGAATTACATGTATTGCTTTAGTTTATGTCAGGTTGTCTAATAAATTTGTTAAGCACTGCATATATGTACATATAAGCAACATTCTGAAACCAAATAAACAGAAAGTTATAGGTAAGCTATATGGCCATTTTAAAGAAACACCTCCCAATTGAACAATTTCACAATTTCATTTATGACTTTAATGGTTTATCTATTTAAATTTTATTGCATGATGATGATAACGATGCCTGCCTTAGTTTCTGTGACAAAGCATGTGTGTCCACTGTTGTGTTTCAATCATTATCTACTCAGGATAATTTTTTTAAATTCCCAGATTAGTATTATGCTACTGTTCCCATGTAGTATATACTAAAGCTTATTATAAAAGGTGGGAGATGACTGCAAATGGTATTTGTAGATAATGACTTTAGTATTTTAAAGTTTTAATCTAGGTGAAGAATGAATTGCCCAGAATAATTAAAATAATTAATTAAATTAATTTGTCTCCTGCAGTCCTGAAAGAGAACAAGGCCCACAGTTTATAATCAGATTAGAATAATTCTCAATTTATTCAGGGATGTATACTGCAGGGCCAGCGATCCCACCTGCATGACACACAAGTATTTCATTAATAATAATCAGGGCCATTTCCATCGAGTTAATATGCAGGTGCATCAGAATGCCAAAAGAGAAATCCTTAATGCTACTGCTAATTGTCTGTAATTGGTAAATTTAATTCCATAATGTTCAACCTGCTACTAAAACATAAAATGAAACTTGATCTGGGTAATTTACAATGCGTAAAGCTGCTGTTATTTCTGAATAAAAAGACAAGGAAACCTCTGGGCCTTCATAGCCATGTGGTATTACGCATCAAGCTCCTCTTATTTTGGATCTGTCAATGACAAAATTCCCTCATATGGAAATTTGATCTATTCTTGTTTGATAAAATATTATTAATTTATCTGCAATAAATGCTTTATCCTTGTTTGGGCCCCAGTGGATACAGATACTATCCAGGGAATGCTGAGTGCAAATTGGTAATACACCCCAGATGGGATGCTAGTCCATTGCAGAGTATGCAGTAGTGTGAAGCGAAGATTATACACCACCACTTTTGTCTAAAAGGGCTCCTAATAAAAAGAAGTAAAAAATTACTTCTCTATAATTTTTTAGTTAAAATGTATGGAACAATGCTATTGTACGCAGTGAGAACCAAAAAATCATCCCGACAAGTATACTGAGGTAAAAGTATGGCTAATAAATAGAAACACTGAAAATACCAAATTTTCAGAAAAAATGAAATGCGTCGGTATTTGGTGTAACCAATCCAGCAACCAGAAAATCTGACCTCCAGTGATTTTTTTTTATGGAGAAATTTTTTTTAAAAATATAATTAGGTAAAAGATTTACACTGTATAAAATTTGAATTTAGAAAGCTATCCACATAAAACAGTGAGACACTTCTGATTAAAGCCATCTGAGTGTCATGCTTCATTAATTGCAAACAACATGGCATTTGAGTAAAGTAATTAATTAATCAGTTTTAATTAGATCAAACCACAATGATCCTATTGTTTGGGAAGGCACCTGTTTCCTTAAGGCAGGAAATTACAGCCAGGACCTCTGTTCCACACTAACTGAGGTTGAGTAATTAAGACATTGAGGTATACACTTAATCAAATGTTTAGTGTTGATCAACTTCCAAGATGAAAGTTTTTTGCTTTGTTATTAGAAATGAAGCAAAAAGATGAAGAAAAACTGAAAAAAGGCCCGACACTCTTAGTGTGTTGTCTGAGTGTGTGATACCAATGCATAAATGATTGGAAGAACTGCCTCAGTGTAATAGAGTCAAATTATCGAGACTACGCACAGAGGTATGAGGAATGAATACATTGACTTGTAGACATGATGTATGATTAATCAGTTTCTGAGTTCTGATCAGTTGAAGGGAAATAAGAAATAACTCCTGCTCTACGATGTCTCCACACCCAGGAAACAGACAAAGCACTTGTGCTTGTGCTACTGTTTTGTAGTGTTAAATATATTGCCACATTCGATAGAATATAGATGGGAACATTATTTTTGTTGAAGTTGTAACAAATTAAACAAACACCTCTTATGCTCTTAAATATACTAGTGTCGTGCCTTCGCTTCATCTAACTTTAGGGTTTCATGTCATTGAATAATTTACTGTGTAACACTCCGTATGGGTTATACTCAGCTCTTTGCTATATTTATGCATTTCAGCCCATTGATCAATGGGATATTTGTGCCTTTTCTTGCCTCTCCATTTTATTGTAATGGTTTACGAAACACTTATATCGTCTGTGGAGAATCCAACTTTGAAGTGACTCTTAATGGTTTTTCAGCTGGTATAAAAATAGAGTAAAGCTGTCCATCTTGTTACAAGTTTCACTTGACTCCCCTGCTTGTCTTTTCACACTTTGTTGTCACTGTTTAATTCAAGTAATACATGGTTGTAATATTACCTCCCATCAGTGCAATTTTGACCATTTATTGAAATATCAGCCAGAATATGTGTCTAATTATGCTAATTAAAAAAAATGAGAGATAAAGTCAATCATCCACCCATCCATTGTTCCTCCCTAGCGTTTGTCTATGCATTCATCAAACCATCATGATATGTCAACAGGACAGAATATGGAAGCTATTTGATTTTGATAATTAGCTTCTACCTCACTTTTTTCATTTGTCTGGCTTTTTGGTGATGATTATGATCACATACACCCATACCATAATAACATTTTCTGTTTGTATGCGTTCTGAAACCTAATGGTCCTTCTTGGTGTCTATTTTGATGAAACGGAATACATTCAAGTAAAGCGCTTTTTAGTGGAAACCTTGAAATACAATGTCATGTGCCATTAGAAAGAAAGGCTGTTTTTGTACTCTAGTTTTTATTCTTACAGCTGAATGTGAATTGCATTTTTAAGAGTTTATAAAATCTCTCACACACTTAAGCAACAAGTTCACAAAATAAATTTGATGCATAATAAAAAGCCTTGGATTTGAATTCCTGTCCAAACAATGACTTCAGATTTAATGACAAAATTATAACCCTGATAACAACAACAACAATGACTTTTCTGGCTTCTATAGTAAATTACATATTCATTAATTCATTTTCTCATTCATTCATTCATTCATTCATTCATTTTCTAAACCACTTAATATTTATTGGGGTTGCGGGGAGTCTGGCACCTATCTCAACTGACTTCAGGCAAAGGCGGGGTAAACCCTGAACAGCTCGTCAGGCCAACACAGGGCAAGACATTTCACGTTTTTTGACTGTGGGAGGAAAAAAGAGTACCCGGAGGAAACCCATGCGAGCACGGGAAAAACATGCAAACTACACACAGGAATTCAACCTTCTTGCTGTGAGGCAAACGTGCTAACCACTGCGCCACCATATATATGTGTGTTTGTGTGTGTGTGTATATATATATATATATATATATATATATATATATACACAAAGTAGTGTGCAGTGAAGATTATACTCCACCACTTTTTTCAAAAAGGGCTCCTAATAAAAAGAAGTAAAAAATTACTTCTCTATAATTTTTTGTTGAAAATGTATTGAACAATGCTATTGTAGGCACTGAGAACCAAAAAAATTATTCTGACAAGTATATTTTTTAACATTTTTAATTTTTTTGTATTTTTGTTTATTAGCCATACTTTTACCTCAGTATACTTGTTGGAATTATTTTTTTGGTTCTTATTGCCTACAACTGTTTAATACATTTTCACCCAAAGATTATAGAGAAGTAAGTTTTTACTTCTTTTTATTAGAAAGCCCATTTAGACAAAAGTGGTGGTGTATAATCTTCACTGCACACTACTGTATGTATATCCCATACACACACACACACACACACACACACACACACACACACACACACACACACACACACATACATACATACATAAGCCAAATGACCAGAGTTAGGTAAGCTGTATGGCCTTTTTAAAGGAACACTTCCCAATTGAACGATTTCACAATTTCATAGGGAAGTGATGTCTTTTACAGCCCTGTTATAAGATGGCCTTTTTGCTCCCAGCAATGCTTCTCAAGCACCCTGTCATTTCTCACATGTTGACTTTTAAAAGCGCAGTGACGGATGGCTTTGCTTGCGTGGCCCCAAATTAAACTGGAAATGGTATCACTCAAAGTTTCTCATATTACAGAAATCGGTTGGCAGCCTATAAAATGGATTATGGTGCCTCTGTAGCCCTCAGATTGAACCCCAGCCCTTCTGTTGCATATTTAGATTATGCCTCCCATAAATGTATATGGGTTCCTCTTTCTTCCCCAGCTGCTTTGCAACCATTAAGAGATGCTCAACTCCTGGAGATCATGCTGCAGAATGGATAGGCAAATCCTAATAATGTTTTCATGGTGTTGTATTTGTGGAATATTTGCCTTTTCCCCCAAACACCAAAAGTTTAAAGAACAAGCTGTCTGCATGTGAAAACATTTCTCTGTTATAGCAGACTGACAGATTTACGAAGATGGATGCTTTACCACTGTTCATGACTATAGGCTTAAAAAATGAAATATGCTTGTATAGTTCAAAGAGACACAGCATTGTCACTACAAATAAATCTGTGCATATTTCTGTTGTCAGTATAGTAAAACTGAAAGGTGTATTTAAAGTATAGTTTTAATATGACAGCTAGATGATTAAAAAGAGTGAGGACCAGAGGAAAAGGAAATGGGTATTGTTCATCTCATTTGGTACCCATTGATTCAGCAGAGGGCAATCATTCATTCTCACTCAGCATAGATCTGGCCTGTAGTAATAAAGCAATTTTTACAGAGAACACATGCTGAATACTGTAACTGTTCATTACATCAGAAGTCCTCTTCTCAGTGTAATCTGGAGCTGCCCTCTGTGGTTGACAAAGTTTTCTTTGCTCATTGCAGTACCAAAATGAGAACATCTAC
>JBCNYH010000001.1:26576556-26588099 GCA_039654325.1 Tandanus tandanus
TTTTTGTTTTTTTCGGGAACTTTTGGAGACGGAGTTTTTTTTCTTTTTTTTTTGTGGAGGTTTTTTTGAAAAAAAAAAAAAAAAAAAAAAAAAAAAAAAAAAAAAAAAAAGAAAGAAAGAAAGAAAGAAAGAAAGAAAAAAGCTATCATTTAAGAGCTTATTTTGTGCTTTTTTCGGATGAGCATAAAATTTTATTTTTGAACAATTGACCCTTGTGATAAGTTCGGTACTGGATGATCACATTTACCACAGCAGGTTAATTCAGTTATTTTTCTATGAGCATGGATTCTTTTGTGCAATAAAGGTGGCAGAGGTGGTATTACTTAACCTTACTGCCAACACACACATACACACCAGCAAGCTAACGTGAGTTGAGCACAAAGTCTTTGTGATGGCTTGGTGTCCATTTTTTTCAGTACTGTCTCCTGTTGACTTGCAGCCTCTGTACACCTTTCTACTGAAGCAAAGTCAATAGAGTAGGCAAGGTTGCAAGCTTCAGCTTTATAGGGCAATGTCATGAATCACAATTACACCTTCATAGCTTTCTTTTGATGAATATTTGAAACCAAAGAATAACAGGGTTAAAAGTAAAGGGCCACACTAGGTCACATGGTGGAATTAGATGTCCCTACTCAAAATGCTGGTGCTTCTTTCTCAGACTTTAATAAGGACACTTGGCAGAGTAAGGACATACTTCCTGAGTTATTAATAAAAAAGGCCTGTGCAAGTGTGTACAGTATAACATTTATTTATTTTTAAAATGTTTTTCTTTTGGATACAGTGTTTTAGAGTATCAAATGCTAATCCCAAAGCCACTTCTCTAACCATTAGGCTATGGCTGCCCCAACATGATGAATGGATGGATAGATGGATGATCAATTTTTTTATTGAACAGCAAACCAAAAGAATTAGAAAAGGTTCCAGTTATAAAGAAAAGAGCTCTACAGGATCTTTCCTCTCGTTTATATTCAGCAGTGGGATTTTTTTTAAGCATCACATGTAATGTTTTTCAACAATGTCTCAAAATCCTTCAACTTCATCTTTCAAACTCCAGTCGTGATTAATGACAGAGTAAACTAGAATAACTTAAAATTTATTTGAGGCTGTTTGTCTGCTTGATAGAGATCCTTGCACCAATATTATTACAAAATTTAGGGTCATTTGGCTGTTTGTCTGTTCTCCCTACATTCCTTATGGAAATAGTATTAAAAATTTGTCCATCTTATCCTTTGTGATCATTTATTAGTCTTTGAATGTTTGAACACATAGTAATTATGTATAGTGGGTTATGTGAGTTAAAAACAGTTACACAAACCCCTTTATTACATTGTTTCCACCATAAAGCATGCTCTTTTTACTGTTATTCATTTATTTATTTATTAAACGAGTGGTAATGTTCAGTCTTGTTGCCAATGTTCAATAAATAAAACCTTCTGTGTAATATGTTGACAAAATTTTAGAGAAATTGCTGACCTGACACTGAAACCTGAAACCACTGCTGACTGTAAGGAACAGTTCTAAAAAAAAAAAAAAAAAGCTTTCCAGCACACTGAACTGGATTTCTAAAATACTGGTAATTGTTCACTGACCCTTTACAGGCAAACAGCAGGAAAAAATAAATTGCATGGACCACTAAACAACTTGAAATTGACAAACAAAACACATAACTACTGATATTTCGTGTAATATGTGCTATTCTTCCCAGCCATTATTCAGATAACCTAGCTTTTCAAAATGCATCTCTATGCATAATACACAACAGTGCTCGCACATGAAACCCTGCTGATGTTCTGCATTTTAGCCTGCAAATTAGCATCTTTTTACCATCAAAATCACAGGCTGTTTACACAAGTACTGAAAACATTAATCAAATATTGTAAACCAATAGAGAGATCCAGTAAACATATGAATCCAGAACAGTTCTTTGTCTCTTTTTTATAATTACCAAGGTATTTGTTTATCAATAGGATTTAATTTATAGGCACTATTCCAAGGGTAGTGATTGTCTGTGATGGTAGTAAGCTTTGCTATTTGTGCAACCCTTCTCTCTCATTCAAGAAGGCATTTTGGCAGATCTATTCATTCATTCATATTCTAAGCCGCTTAATCCTAAATAAGGTCGTAGGGAGGCTAGTGCCCATCTCAGCCAACTCTGGGTGCAGGCAGGACAGGGTGAACAGCTCGCCAGGCCATTGTAGGGCCAACACACATACAACCATTCACACTTACACCTAGGAGCAATTTGGAACTGCCAATTAGCCTACTGTGCATGTTTTTGGACTGTGAGAGGAAACTGGAGTACCTGAAGGAAACCCACCCAAGCACAGGGAGAACATGCAAAGTCCACAAAAATTAACCAAGCCCCAAGCAACATGCTAACCATTGTGCCACTGTGCCTAGGCAGATCTATTTGTTCATTATTCGCCAAAAAGAATGCAAAATGTTTCATACTCTATGGCTCCGCTTTTGTACAACAGCAGCTCAGTGGATTTTTGGTAGCACTACTGTCTCTTCAAGGTTTGTGCTTTGCAAGGTGCTCGTTTTCTCTGTGTTCAAAGGGGTTTCCACTGGGTTCTCTATTATCTAATCAATGCCCCAAAAGATGCAAGTAAGTGAATTGAGTACGCTAAATTACCTATAGGTGTGAATGAATGCAGACCCACTGGATCTAATGATGGGTAAATTGGCTATGCTAGGTGTGAAAGAATGTATGATTGCATGTGGAATGTGCCCTGTGAGTGATGTGCTAAGCATTTTTGGGATTGGCTTCTACCTTGACCCTGAGGAGGATAAAAAAGTTACAGAAAATGAACAAATAAACAAACTTTAGTGCACAAATGTGACTCATTTTAATCAACATTTGATCACATTTGATGCTTGACTTAGAGCAAGATGTACTGAGGTGTTTATGTCAATTTGGCTGTATTCTCCTCACGAGTCCTTGGGTGTTATGCACAAAACAAGCTCACGAGTTTATATGGAGTTCATGCTCCATGCACATGTTAGCATGCAAAAGGCTCTTCTATCCTTTTTACAAACATTCATGGGAAGATTGCACAGAAAGTGGAAAGTCAGCTAAAAACATGGAGAAATGGGAATTGGCTGATTAAATATTTTGTTTAATTTACTTCTTAAACAAAGTTTGTAGATGCATCTGGTCATATTTTGTGCTACTCATCCTTGTCTATGTACATCTGGCCCCCATTGTTCACTGGGAAATATGGATTCATATTTCCTGTTTCTCAGGTTAGAAGTTCTAAAAGGAATAAACCATGAACATGCTTATAGGCTCAGGGTAATCAGCTGGTAGACTTTGGTCCAAATGCAGACCCAGTGTCATGGTATCTGCAATCAAGAGACACAGGTTTACATGTAGCTTATTTGAATTCATAAACAGACAAAGGTAGAAACAAAAGAAACAAGACCTCTCAGCTTATGACAAACAAAAAAATCTCTTTAGACAAACCGGATCAAACTCATTTTCAATATCACAGGTTGGACCACAGACTGGATACGATTATTAGAAACAAGCATATACAAGCAAAACAACATGAGAGCAGAACACAATGGGACATGACAATGAACAGAAGTAAACTCTCAGTCTGGCTGAAGTAAAGAACAAGCAGCCAGGACAGCCAATTAAAAGTGAAAGGAGTAATGAGAGCTATTAACCTAACTGATAACAGGTGAGCAGGTGAGTGCAGGGGAGACGGTTAAGGGGGGGAGACGGTTAGGCGGGGGAGACGGTTAGGGGGGGGGGGACGGTTAGGGGGGAGGGGGGGGGGTTGACTGCAGCAGAGCAGAGCAGAGCAGAGCAGATCAATATATGAAAGAAATAGTTGAAACTCAGCAACTCTAACTTGTCAAGCTAATGAATCTTCTCTAGCAGATCTTTTGATTCAACTTACCCATTGTATTTATGTTAATAATTTAACAGAAGGCAGTTTATCAGACCAAAGTTTAGCTATAGGACTAAAGCAAAAAGGGGAGAGTCTTTTGACGACTTTTTAAAATTTAATTTGACATCTCTTATCTGATGGCAGCACTGTGGTGTAGTGGTTAGCATGTCGCCTCACAGCAAGAAGGTCCTGAATTCGAGTCCCGGGCTCGGTGAGGGTGTTTACATGATCCCCCCATACTTGTGTGGGATTCCAGCGAGCACTCCGGTTTCTTCCCACACTTCAACAACATACAGATTAGGCTAATTGGTGGTAACTGTTCCAAATTGCTCCTAGGTGTGATTGTGAATGGTTGTGTGAGTGTTGGCCCTGCAATGGACTGGCGAGCTGTTCAGGGTGTACTCCGCATTCGCCCAGAGTCGGACGAGATAGGCTCCTGCCTCCCCATGACACAAATAGCATTAAGCGGTTTGACAAAGGAATGATTGAATGAATCTCTTATCTCATATGTTAAGTAATAATTCTTAGCTTTGATTACACCTGAAAATGAGAATTTAGTTTTATTTGACAATATTCATCATGCTGAAACTTAGGAAAGTGAATGCAATTGTGTGTTAAGTTAGCTTGGCACTTTTAAAAGTTAAAATTTCTCCAATCTAGGACCATATTGGGTAAAATAAAAGTAGTCTGGATTATTGATAATCATACACTCAGGACTGGACAAGATTTACTGCACTCTTAGCACTGTTTCTAGGCTGTATACTGTGTGGAAAACGAGAGTACAACTGGGGCAAAAGAATCTAAATGCTCAATTTAAGCACCATGAACATGCCAATTTGCAAATTGCACTTTATGCATACATTGGGTATAGAAAAGAATCCCCCTTCAAATATTCACACTTTGTTGCGTTGCAGCCTGAAGTAAAGACAAACACACACAAAATATTTTTTCTAGCTGTATTTACTCAATGTTTATTATAAGAGATATGTTAAAGATATAAAGGCGACAGTTCAGGGGGAAAAATAGATTAAAAAAACAGAATCATGGAGAGGGTTAAAGATGATTGATGGACTGCAATCTTACAACTAATTGTACAGTTTTTCAATGCGGTTTAAGCTGTCAGGGGCTTGGATTAGGCCACACAAGGACATTCACCATTTTCTCTTTCAGCCACTGTGTGGTCATCTTGGGGTTATTGTAATGTCGGAAGATGAACCGTCTTCCCATTTACAACTTTATGGTAGAGGGTAGTAGGTTGTTCTCAAAAAATTTAACAGCATTTTGCCCAGTCCATTTTCCTTCTATCTTGGCAAGTGGCCCAGTCCCTTCTGCAAAGCAACACCTTCACAAAAGGATGCTACGACCACCATGCTTTACTGTATGTATGGTGTTAATTGGATGGTAAGCTCTATTAGCTTTCTGCCAGATATATACAATTTGGAGTTAAGGCAAAATAGTTTGAAATCCAAACTTCTATTTGTATCCAGAATCATACAGATGCATTTTGGCAAAGCTCAATCAAGACCTCAGAATTCCTCTTTTGAGGAGTGTCTTTTTCTTGCAGCCCTCACAGACATATTTCTGGAGCATTAGTGATATTTTTGTCATATGCACATAATGACCATTTGTTGCTAAAACTGCTTCAAAGCTGCTATTAGCCTCTTGGTAGCCTTTCTGACCAGTTTCCTCCTTGCTCTTCCTTCCAGTTTGGAGGGACCACCTGATCCAGGATCCCTGACCATTATATTATGACATTATCATTTATAATGTTTATTTTTAATATGGCTCAGTCAAACTACATGACCATTGGACTGTGAAAGATAATCAGAAGCCAGACTGGTCAATGTTTACCTGTATAGTGGTTAAACATTGGGTACAGGAAGATCAGTGATGAAATCATTTGATATATGTGATCATGGGTGATGAGGAAATGGAAGAGACCTAGGCAGATCTGTGGGATGCTGTCTGGATGTTTCTGAATGGGTACAGGTTTCACAGGCTTGGACATATTGTCTGACATCTCTTGTGAGAGAAGGCCATCAGGATTGGTTGACTGCATGTTGTACATTGAATACTTGGAACTCAGAGAAGTGTGAAGCCATAAACTATTATTTTCCTCATGGTTTGAGAACAGTCTTTCGGTGCTAGTTCTTTTCTTCATACTTTTAGGATAACCTAACAAATTGAATGGCTTGGTCACTTGTTTGTTCAATTGGGATTCGTTTTCATTGGTATATACTATATGGGAATGGCACAATCTGATTGGTCCACTGTCAGGGGATTTAATATATTATTTCAACTAAATAATGCTTAATTCTTGATGAAAAGCTAACAATCATTTTTAAAAAGAGTAAACTTGCACAATTTCTTGGTTGTCTTTGAAGGAGGCCATGATGTTACTGCTTCCACTTCTACCTCATCTATCTCAACGCTCCATTCATCCACTAATAACCTAGGAACTTGACGGATTATTTTTTGATTTTTTTAAAACTCAGACTTCACCAACTTTCCAGAAAAATTATTAAGGTTTAATGATTAATGATTAATGTTTTTGAAGATTTTTCTGAAGATTTTGTTCTCAGTTTATTTTCCAAGGGTGAAATCAAAGCAAGGGCACTTGATGATTAGGAAATTAGATGATTTTGGTATGTAGCATTCTCATGCACATTGTGAGAGGAATGAAGCAGCTAGTCATTTTCCCCCAGAGGGTTAGTATCCACTTTGAGAGACCTGGATATGGAAACAAGAATAACTGCTAATTGTTTTGCTGCCACGAGGGCTGGAAAATGTTTGAGTGCTGGAAGTGATGAGAGCAGGAAAATGTTTGAGTGTTTGAATGTTTGAGTCTGAACACCAGGAGATACATACAATAACTGTACTGTTCTTACTTTGTACTCCTTCATGAGGTCAAATATCACTGCTGGCCATAATACAGACAGAGGCCCTTGTGGCACTGGTGCTACTTAGTTTAAGTTTAGCATGTCAGTCTTCCATTTTTTTCAGCTTCAGGAGTTTTAAGATTAAGTTATTGCATCTGCTTAAAGGTGATACATGGTCTGCACACTTTTACCAGATTGCAGACTTTTACCAGCCAATTGTATAAATTTGGTGTGGCCAGTGGCATATTGGTTAGGGTGCTGGGTTCATGATCAGGAGGTAGTGGGTTCGTATCCCTGTTGGACCCCCACCGTGCTAGAACCCCTGGACAAAGTCTTAACCACAAGTGTGCCTCTGTCTACCCAGCAGTATAAATGGGTACCAGTTTAAAAAAAAAAATACCGGGAAGGTAACCTACGATGGACTAGCATCTCATCCAGGAGAAGTTGAACTCCTAGTCGCTTCACGCTACAGAAACCGGGGATAAGCACCGGCCTGATAAGCCACTAGGCTCGCGTGTAAAAGCCCAACAGACTTACCTTAACAGACTGTATAAATTGGCTCAGGTACCAGCATTATTGTTAAATGCTAGTTCTGCTTGCAGTACTGCTGATAACCCTCTGAAAAATGCAGCTCTAATCAGTTTTGTTTCACCCACATTCCATTACTAGTGTAAGAAAAGGCAAGGCATAATCAGCTTCTGATTGTTTACCTTGTCTGAGTGCTAGAATACTTCCCGAGCATCTTGTCTAGAAATCAAATGATGAAAGACCATATAATTCACTCTCAGAATTTAGCTATGAATTTTGTAGCCTGGTCACATATAGCATTGGCTTAACTAGTTCTTATATGGTGAGTAAAGAGCTCTTCAGTCTTACTTTGTCAATGTCCATGGAACAAATAGACAAATAGACATATCATGTATATTTTTTGGCAATACAAATATAATTACTCTGGATATATTTCTACAGTTTGTGTTTTGTTTTTGGCTCATAACACTAACTAACTTTTTAGGAGTATGGAACTAACTGGCTGAAGATAGTTCTTTGTGTAACTAATGAACTCCTGAACAGCAAAGGAAATTCTTCTGTGGATGGAATGGATGGCTAATATTTGGCTTTTTGAAATAATGACAAGATACTTAAACCTCCATTGGTGCCATGTATCACAGCAAGAACTTTTGTGTCCAGTTCTTGTTGGAGCAGATAATGACATCAGGGCTACTCATTTGCCTATATACGTAAGGACATGGCTAATGTGCTGGTTATATCATGATATATGTTACATTGCCAAAAATTTGTAGTCACCTGATCCTCACGTCTGTACATAATTCTTCCAAAAGTGTTGAAAGTTGGATGCACCCTTTTGTTAGGGATACAGTTGCATTATAATTTCTCACTTCACTGGGAAAAACATTCCAGCATGTATGGCATGAGGTTAATTAAACATGGCTTATCAAGGTTGACTCCTAAATACCCTGACCTCAACCCAACTGAACACCTTTTAAATTAACCGGAATGCTGGCTGTGCCCCAGACCTCCTCGGCCAACAATTGTGCCTGACCTCCTAATGCTCTTGTGGCTGAATGAGAAAATCCCGACACCCAGACTCGAAATTATAGTGAATATCCTTGCCAGAACAGTGAAGGCTACTGATTAAACAGCACATCTGGTGTGATCATCATTGGTCCACAAAATTTTGGCCAAATGTTTATGTGACTGTGGCAAGTCTATTTGAGTAATTTGATATCCATGACATATACTTCAATTATTCTCTCTGAAAGCATGATGTCAGATTTGAACAAGACAAATTCATTTCACTACAAAAACGTCAGTGAATTTCACAGCATATTTTTGTTTTAAATAATTGTGTTACACACTGAACCAAACCCTATAATTGACTGGCCACTTTTTCAGAATGCACTCCACCTCTTAACTGAAGTCAGTTGTGATTGGCTGCAGCTTCCCCCGTGACCTTGAAGGAAGAGTGGTGCAAATGGACTAAACTAAGCTTAACTCTTATAACAGCAACCAAGTAGAGTTGATTTACAAAATATTCGGATTATAGATTCAGCTGATTGACTGATTGATTGATTGATTGATTGATTTATTGATTGATTGATTGATAGATGGTTAATAAATTTTACTCGTCACAAAACTTTTTTTGGAAAAAAATTCTACTTAATAAATAATCTTAAATTGTATAGTTCTTTGGGATACTCACATATATTTGGCTTTATTTTATAAGTAGTTCATTGCCATACATAAATGAGTCACTAATGACCATTAATGTACCATACCTTGACATATGAATAAAGTTGAACACACACTGCAACCATGTTGCACAACTACACCAGATTTTGCCTTCCTACTGAGCCAATTATTATTTTATATTTGAAATAGTTTTTTCCCTGATGATTTCACTATTAAAAAAAAAATCAAATAAAGTTTGATTAAAATACAGAATGTAACTTGAAATTTTAATTCCTTCTACAAGCTCTTTCCCCTCCAAATCATTCTTTGCTTTCAGACCTAATTGCTGTAATTAATTTGTATGACCTATAGTCAATACAAGTCCTTGTTAAACCCTGGTCAGGCTATTAATGAAGTGTAAAATCAATTTACTGCTTTCAATAGAGGGAAAAAAGGAGCATGAATCAGAGGTGTGCTCACACACTGCTGAGCCTTTGTTACGAATGTTCAACAAATCAAGAACAAAATTCTGCATGTGAGATCAGAAAGTTGAGGGAATAACAGAATGAAACACAGCAAAACTTTCAAATGTGCTTGAGAACTTGGAAATGTTTTTATGTATGTGTTTGTATGTATGTGCCTAATGAAAAGTTTTTGGTGTTTTCTTTTTTTTTTTTTTTTTGCTTGTTTGTTTTTTGCTGTTAAAAAAACAGGCATCTCAATCCCCAAAACACATTCCAGTGCTAGTTATTCCCAAGTCAACTAATAAGACCTAATAACTCCATTGGGTTCTAGACCTGCCCCTGGTTTCAGCAGGACATGCATGACAAGAAGCATCCTGATAAGATGTATTAGCCATATGAACTAGCTTATCTAGAAATGCTCTCAGATTGCTGAGCTCTTTAAGCTCTCATAGAGAGAAAACTCAGCAGCCCCGCTGAGGAATCATACTGCTGCGATCTGTAATCATATTCCTTATTTGAATAGTTTGACTAGTAAGCAATAAGGTTCACTCTGTTTCTCCACTCAAGACTGTAGACACTTTAATAAATGTTGCTATTAGCTGGCTTTTCGTTAACATTCATAATTCGAAAATTAAGATTACAATCTAAATTATCCCGAACAACATGTGAAAAATGTTTTCACTTATATGAGGTGGTATTTCAGACAATTCAATAAACTAACTTACTTTACTTAGGTGGAACACCAGCTCGTCCAAAATGACAAGTTCCCGCCACACATCATAATCCATCATGACTGTACATATCTTGCCTGTTACTTTCAGGGGTGTGTCACATCTCAAAACATCAACATATATGACAGCTTTTCTCCATCTGTTTCAATGACCTTTTAGGGGTTCCCATACCATTAGTTTGTGGGCAATCTCATTGATGTGCCTGATACAATGGCCTGCCAACCTCATCCTTATTGCTGTGATGATAAGTGATAGTTTTGGCAGATTCTAGTAGAGGGTTTGATTGGGGATTTTCTGCCGTGAACGTAGCAGCCATCAATACAGTTTTCAAGTGCTTTATTTACTGTCCAAGCCACAGAACCATATAATAATACAGATTTGACAGTGGCTTTGAACAGTCTGATTTTTTAGCTCTCTTTTCAAGTTCAATTGCCATATCCTTTTTATTTTATGACAGACAGAGCATGCCAGAGCTTTGTGTTTTTCAAAATCTTTCTCTGAGCTCAGCAAGCATCTAAGTACTTTAAATCGTCTATGTTCTTTATGTTGTTCCAGCTGAGAGTCTTGACAGCTACCAGTTCGCTGTGGTGGAATGCCAGGGGTTCAGTTTTCTTGGCATCAAATTACAGTCTTTCTATCTTGACTCAACTCAGAAGTTCCTGAGCCTGATGGATTTCCACTAATATAAGGGTGACTTCATCAGCAAATATGTGATTAGTATTAGCATTAGTGTTCTCGAAGGTTGATAGCCGTAACTAGCTTATAGGCACCACCATATGCTCTGGTGATTTCTAACATTTAAGCATTGTGTATGCTGTCAAATGCCTTCTTGAAGTCCATAAATTGTTGCTGCAAATTTAATCAATTATCATATGGGGTGCTAAAATGTGAGCTGTTGTGGTACATCCAAACATTTACTTCACTTGTGGAGTTATCAGAACTGTTACACAATTTTGCTACATGAGCACATAGCTGCTGTCTTTCAAAAATAGAGAAAGAAGCATTCAGAAGATGGCTTGGGAATTTACATTTTGAACCTGTGTTTTGGCTTCTGGGTTTGCAGTAATGTACTATATCTTAATATAAATATGAATATGCATATCAAACAGAGGTTGTTCAGGTTGTGGTTAAAATAATAGTCTAATATTCTCTATTGATATTTTGCATAATTTGAGTATGTAAAGTGTATAAAGGTGGGATACAGACAAGGTTTATATAAGTATTTAACTGTATAATTTTATACTATGCAAAGAAAATTATCATCCAAAAACATTATACTGACAATATACACACATTTACAGATTAAATCCCAGGTCAATTTCTCTCTCTCTCTCTCTCTCTCTCTCTCTCTCTCTCTCTCTCTCTCTCTCTCTCTCTCTC
>JBCNYH010000001.1:26643781-26657146 GCA_039654325.1 Tandanus tandanus
ATCTATCTATCTATCTATCTATCTATCTATCTATCTATCTATCTATCTATCTATCTATCTATCTATCTATTTTTCTAAACACCATTTTGGGTTAATTTAGATTTTGTTCAGGTTAATGGTGTGTTTTGGATAACTGTTTTTATTTTTATATATGCTTATGAAGTGTGACCTCATATATTATGATATATATTTTACATAAGACTGTAAACTGGTAAAATGTTAATATGTCAATAATTTTTTATTGCTCAGTTCATTATTTTGTTCTGTTATTATAGTGAATACCTTGGGAATGTCAGGGCAAATTTAATTTAGTTACCCTGGGTTTACACTGGGGCCATGATGTCCACAATCTCCATGATTTGAGAGAAACATGACGAACGTGGGAGTTCATGGGATCAAATTGTGATGATCTTGAAGGAATTTGGTGGAATCATGATGATTGTGACAAAATTTTTGACTGTCAAAAATTTTGCCATGATTATTATGATTTATTACGATTTGACACCAATCGTGATAGAACCTGGGAATCATAGTAGAGCGTAGTAGAGATTAACAGAGCGTAACAGACCTTGATGCACCGTTGTGAGGGATCTTGATGAACTTGAAAACACAATTCCCTCAAGTTTCATCTCCTGAATGCACTCTGCATCCTTTTCATACATCAATCGTGCTCATAAATCATGGAGCACCATGTTTTTTTGGACATCGTAGCCCCAGTGTAAACCCAGGGTTAACGGGTAAAACAACCATTGATAAGAGGCCCACTGTGGGTCTTTTACCCTGTATAAATATAATGTTATATAAATATTTAATTATTTTTCTCTCCTTCAGCCAGAAGGTCCTATTCTTACTTATAATATCTTATAGCATTCATTATGCATTTGTCTTTAGATCTGTAGATCTCTGTCTGTCACGTTGGGATGCCTCTGGGAAGGAAATGTAATCTAACTTACCCAGTGCCTTTGTTATCATAAACTGTGAAACACTGCAAACCCTGGTGAAAAGTCAGTTGATTGTATAGGGGCATGTAATTCTAATTGATAATGGCTCTGATTAACTTGTAATTTTCAAGTTTCAAGTGATTTAAGGTTAAAATTTGAAGTAAGTCCAAAGACAAAAGTGTGCAAAGAAAATTCACAAGTAACAAAATAATGTACAATTCCAGTAAAAAAATATACACAGCTTTGAAGGTTTGGGTTTAGGTTCAAGATTGTGTTTATTAATGTTAGTACATGTAATATCATGCTTTTATCAAACAATGCACAATACTTTCATTTAGCAGCCCCACTAATGGCAATGCTCTTTTACATGATAGATTCACAGACAGTATGGCACACAATCGAAATGTCCAGTTAGACTTGGTGGTAAACCTGCGAATGCACTACCACTCTTCATTATACAGAATGTTCAGAAATATTCAGTATACAGTTAATATAGGGCATGGGCTATAGAAGTCTGGGGTGAATATATTAGGTAGGGTCCCACTGTGATTCCAGTGGGGGAATGAGCTTCCCCCCTTCATCCAGATAACTCGGTCCAAGGGAAGTCATTTTCTGTGACTCAAATGTAATATGGATTTAGAGCACGAGTAAACATCTGTAGTTTGTTGCACCAATTTTCCTGTTCTTCTATAAAAGGTAAATTGCTTTTTTATTTGACTTAAATTTATTTGACCCAGGGGGACATGGTGGCTCAGTGTTTAGCACTGTTGCCTCACAGCAAGAAGGTTCTTGGTTTGAATCTTGGCCAAGGACCTTTCTGTGTAGAGTTTACATGTGCTTGCCATGTGAGTCTCCCCTGGGTACTCTGGTTTTTTCTCACTGTCCAAAGACATGCACATTGACTACTCTTAATTGCCCAAAGTGTGAATGTGAGTGTGAATGATTGCTTGTGTCGGTGATAGCCCTGCAATGAACTGCTTACCTCTTCAGGGTGTACCCGCCTCTCACCCCATGTTAGCTGGGATTGGTTCCAGCTTCCCCTGCACCCATGATGTATAAATGGTATAGATAATAGAAAATAGAATTTTTTTTTTTTTTAATTTGTCCTCATTTGTGCCTACATTTCTTAATAGTACATTGATGCTCTTCTTTGCCAATTCTTAGCCATTTCTTTTTACTTTATTGCTTGCACTTGAGCAGCCCCACTAAAGCTCTTGGAGGAGGTTACAGTTATTGAAAGCTTTGTGGGACATACTGTATTTGCACTTGTGCCAACTTCTCTCTGTCACTCTGCACAAAGGAGCTCTGTAGACCCAGTGTGATAATTAGGCTGATGAATACATACAATCTATTTGTTTAAAATTAACTATTAAATTAACTATTAATTCAAGATTGCAACACATAAGTGAAAATGCATAGTGCATCATATAATAAGTAAAGGCAAATTTAATTTAATCATAAAATTGATATAAACTATTTCCCAAGTTTTTGTTCCTGATCTATGTGTAAAAGTAATACAGCCAATCTACACAGCAGTGGAGAGTCTTTTCTCTCTGGCTTCATACCTTGTTTTGAATGTTAGACAAGGTGATAGCAGGACTGGCCCTTGTTAAGGCAAGTGGACAGTCCTGACATGTGCTGACTAGATGTTTAGAACAAACATGTCTAGTAGTAGGAGGGGGATAGCCTACAGAGGCTCTGTGCCAGGTCCAAATTGCTGCCTGAAAGTGTCTCCTTGCCATATGGGTTTTGCTGTAGAGCGCTGAATAGGACCCAGTGCAGGTTAAGATGTGTCACATTTAGCTAGGGATTAATTGGTGCTGGGAATGGACCATGCCATCTGTGCAATCAGTCTGTTCTGTGCTAGTCCCCCACCCAATTCTGCATCTTTGTAGGGAGCTTGCAAGCCTTCGTTTATGCTAACTCCTCCCCCCCACCCCAGTGCAAGAGAGTGGTATGTGTGTGCGTGTGTGTGCTTTTGTGTGTGTGCATGTATCCCTGTGTGTGTGTGTGTGTGTGTGTGTGTGTGTGTGTGTGTGTGTGTGTGTGTGTGTGTGTGCCTATAAGAAACCATTGAAAATCCTTAAATTGATTATGTAGAAAAATCATTTCTCTATGTCTTACTCTCTATCCACAAAACGCTTCTCTTCTCTAAAAGCACATTGTAAAGAGTGGCCCTGACATATTTCCTTGTGCAAATATCAACTATTTTGTTTTTTTAAGTAGAGAAAATTGCAGCTGAAAAATATGCTTTCAAAACTATCTCTATATACAATCATTTCTTGAACCACTTAATCCTACGATGGTTGCAGGGAGACTGGTGCCTATCTCAGCTGACTCTGGGCGAAGGTGTGGTACTCCCTGGACAGTGTGCCAGCACATGGTAAGGCCAACACACTCACACAACCATTCTAGGGGCAAGTTGGAGCAGCCTACAGTGTAGAAGGAAACCAAAGTACCCAGGGGAAACCCATGCAAGCATGGGGAGAATATGCAAACTTTACACAGAAACGCCCTCGTCGAGCCAGGACTCGAACCCAGGACCTTCTTCCTGTGAGGCAGACATGCTAACCCCTACACCACCATGCCACCCCTCTCAATATACACTCTTTATTTATTTGTTGAAACTCACCCTGACTTATGAAGCAGTATACTTATCTTATATGTGTTACAAATAAATAATAAGTTATAAGTTCATAAATAAAAACACTTTGTATTTAGTATTTGTCAAAATTGTCAATGTGTTGTATCAATCATTGCAACTATTCCAAGAATTTACTGTTTGGAACATAAACATAAAATAATGTTTTATGCCTGATGCCGAGGACTGAAGGCCTGGTCTTCGCAGCAAGTCGAGGTCACGAAGTTTGCAGAGTACATCATCATGCAGATTAGTAACTGAATCTGCATGATGATGTACTTTGCAAACTTCGTGACCTCGGCTTGCTGCGAAGACCAGGCCTTCAGTCCTCGGCGTCGCCTGATGCCGGTGGCCAGGAAAGAGGACATCGCAAGCAGTGCTCGAGGAAGCGAATGCGCGGAAAACGGGCGGGTGTCCGTGCAAGGCTAAAAACAAACGATAGCTGGTCAGCACTACCCTCCATCATTTTGTCCAACGTCTGCTCACTGGACAATAATTTGGACTATATCTGAGTCCAGCGAGCTACATGGTGTGAGTACAGAGATTGCTGTGTCTTTGTTTTTATGGAGACGTGGCTGTACATCATTTCATTTTTTTTAATTTCATCTCATCTTTTTCTTTCTTTCGGCGATAAGTGTCTAATTCTTGTGTTCTTTTTCTTTTTGTACTTTTTCTTTTTGTACTGTTTTTGCACTGTATTGTCTTTGCACTGTTTGCACCTAGCTGCACACTTTGCACTTTATGTGGTTAGGACAAAAAGCTTGGTCCTAGCTCTGTGTTTTTGGGGTTTTTTTTCGAATTTGGTCTTGATGTTGTATGTTTATGTAGCACCAGGTGCTGGAGAAACATTGTTTCATTTCACTATGTACTGCGTCAGAACTTACACCTAGGGTCACTTTGGAACAGCCAGTTAGCCTGTTGGAGGAAACCAGAGTACCCAGAGGAAACCCATGTAAGCACAGGGAGAACATGCAAACTCCACACAGAAACGCCCAAGCCCAGGAATCAAGCCCAGGACCTTCCAGATCTGCACAGAAATGTGAATCTCTTATAGTAGTACTAGTTAATTCAAATCAAAAGTCTGAGATCAAGTAATGAGACAGAACATTACTAAGGGCACCACAGCATTGAAATCAGGCTTTTAAATATCTAAATGGGCCTTGGATATATTCAGGATAAGCAATGTTTAGGACTTGTCTAACTACAGAGAACTTTCTTTACCTAAATATTGATATAACTTTCAATCCTAAATTTCCAGCATATACTGATCAGCCATAACATTAACACCACCTGTTTAATATTGTGCAGGTCTCTATATGCTACCATATGCAAAATAACTTTGACCAATGGAGGTGTGCTGAGGTAATTTGCACCAAGACTTTATTAGCAGATCCTTTAAGTCCTGTAAGTTGTAAGGTGGGGCACCATTGAACAGACGTGTTTGTCCTGCACATCCCACAGATGCTTGATTGGGCTAAGATCTGGGGATTTTTACACCAAATAAACACATTTTCCTCTTTGTCATGTTCCTCAAACCAAACAACTTTTGCACAGTGACAGCAAACATTTTCCTCCACTATCATTAGGGAAAAACATTTCCATGAAGGGGTGTACTTGCTCTGCAACTATGTTTTGGTAGACAGTATGTGTCAAAGTAATATCCACTGAAGGCCAGGACCAAAGGTTTACCAGAAGAACATTGCCCAGTGCATGAAGCTGTCTCTATTTTACTGCTTGCCTCGTTTCCATAGTGCAACCACAGTGGTCTGTGTCTGTGCAGTGCCATCCCTGAGCTCTATATAGAACTGGAGGGCACATTTGCCCAGTAAAGGAAATACCCACAAACTTTTATTCTCACAATATTATTTTTGCTTCTTAATCTTTGATCCCCCCCCCCCCCCCCCCCAAACTATTACACTAATTACAGAGAAATATGTTAAATACTTTTATCAACATTTTGAGTCAAAGTTAGGGTTTTGGAGCACAGCATGAATCAGTAAGCTCAAGCTGTTTGACGTCACAGCAGGAAGTCCTGTATAGCACAGTCTGCAATAAAGCCCAGTTATCACTGGCTGCCATCAGATCACCCCGGAACAGAATTTTTCCCTTTAATTCTCAAGAATTACCAAATGCTGTCGCATTGCCAGTTTGACAACCTAGCATCTGATTCCTTAGACAAGGACACTTTAGGTATCAACAAAGTTTATTGAGGGATTGTTGAACCATAACAATTTGGGCCATATGCTATGGAGGGGATGTCAGTTTGTGGGAGCGACTCAGATCGGGGTGAATTTGACAGTCTTAGTAGGCAACTAGTGGTATATTAATTTCTCTAATTTACTCCTTCTTTTCTGTAACACCCTTACACTATCATTTCATGCTGTGCTTATAAACCATGCATACTGCTACAGAATAAAAAGTATTGAACATAGCATTTTTAATTACAACCTAAAAGGCCACATGCACATGTACATTGCAGATGTCCGACTGTTATTCCTGTTTTAAAAAAAAAATAGGCAGGCTGTACTAGAAACACATCAATAGCAACTTCTCAGGCTTTAGCTACTAAAGTATAAGCTTAGTGGGCAAAAGTTTTTATGCTAACATATGCTGTTATAGGCCCAGGTACAGGATATAATATTTAGCAGGTTTATAGGGAATACATGTGGCCTTGTAATTCAGTCCAAAGATTTAGTACATTTTTCGTGGAGATAAATTATATTTGGTTATTCTGTATGCAAAGGTTTACTTCCAAAACTAAAAATCTAACTGAAACTTGGTGTTCAGAATGGCAAAATATAATTTCTCTTGATGAAAGATTTCTTAAGTTTTAATAAGGCAGCCGTTATATAAATAATAATTTACATTTTTCAACTTTGACCTAAACTAGAACAATATATATATTTTTAATTTCTAAGTTTACTTACTCGAGAGCGCTCCCTCTTCCTGTAAGCCAATGGAGTCTTCTGGGCATTCTCACCATCTAGTTCAGTATATGGAGGGGAGGTGGCTGTAGTCGCGAAAACATCCATATATATATATCCAGATATGAAGTCACATAGCAGGGAGTTAGCCTTCCTAAATTCTCTTTAACTCATGGACTAGGAGTGATGCTGGCTTTTTCTTTACCTTCTTTCTCACTTCACTTCCTGGCATGTCACTTAAAACACAATATTTGCAGTGAGTTTGTAGAGCTGGTTATATCGCAGTGTATATTGGATTAGGCAGAATTCAAAATGGCAGAGGTACTTGGTTCATGTTGTGATGTCACAAGGTGAGAGGTCACTTAAAGCAGGGCTCAAAACTGCTAATTTAAGCAGAATTAATTTTCTGTATATATATTTGTAACATTTATCATATATGATTCTTAAGGGGGGCAGTGGTAGCCCGGTGGTGGGGTGCTGGATTACTGATCCGAAGGTTGGGGGTTCAAGCCCCACTATCACTGGGTTGTCACTGCTGTCCCCCCAGTGCAGCTAACTGGGTTATCAATGGCCAATCATGTCTCTCACTGTCAGCATGTTTCTGCCCTGCGATGGTCTGGCGAGCTGCCCAGAGTGTACTCCACCCAGAGTCAGCTGAGATGTGCGCCAGCCTCCCCGCGACCCTAATTAGGATTAAGCAGTTCAACAAATGAATAAATTAATGATTCTTCAGGTTAAAGTCACCAGCCACCATATTGGTCCTCCTTATCAGCTGTCATTTGCAAGAGTGAATAATGAAAAACATAGCTCCTCCGGTTACTCCGGTTTCCTCCCACAGTCCAAACATGCACAGTAGGCTAACTGGTGGTTCCAAATTGCTCCTAAGTGTGAGTGTGAATGGTTGTATGTGTGTTGGCCCTGCAATGTCCTGGTGAGCTGTTCAGGGTGTACCCTGCCTTCGCCCAGAGTGGGCCCTCATGACCCTAATTAGGATTAGGCGGTTTAGAAAATTAATGAATGAATGAAAAACATAGCAAGTAAATGCTTGATGATTTTCTGCTGATTTTCTGGAATTAAAACCAAACTTGATAAAAGCTTACATAGTGTATGTCTATGCACATCAAAATGTGCTATAGATAATTCAGTTTTCTTTTTGGGAAATAAATAAATAAAGCGGTTCAGAAAATGAATGAATGAATGAATAAAACGAGTAAAAAATAATAAATCCTGGGCAGCATGGTGATGTACTGGTTAGGACGTCCGCCTCGGCAAAAAGGTCCTGGGTTCGATTCCCGGGTTCTGGCATTTCTGTGCGGGTTTGCATGTTCTCCATGTTCTTGTGTGGGTTTCCTCTCACAGACCAAAGAGATGCACATTCAGCTAATTGGCTGTTCCAAATTGCCCCTAGGTGTGGATGTGAGTGTGAATGGTTGTGTGTTTGTTCCACTGCGATGGTCTGGTGAGCTGTTCAGGGTGTACCCCGCCTTCACCCAATGTCGGCTGAGATAGGCTGCAGCCTAACTGTAATGCTAATAGGATTAAACGGTTTCCAAAATGAGTGAGTGAGTGAATCCCCGCACAGAGGTGCCATTGTACTGCAAAATGTGGGGCAGAAGTGACATCGAATAAACATTTAATGTGGAAATGTGTGGATTAAATGTACAGATTGCTCTGTTCCTGTGTAGTATACACTAATACAGAACATCCCTCCCCTTGGCAGATGCTGCTTTAACAAGATAATCAATGTTAATTCACCTCTTTGTTACATATAATACTATTCATATAACATCACCAACTGTTTAAATAATTGTCAAAAGATGTATTTCCACTAGAGGCATTTCAGACAGTAGACCCCCTGTTTTCATAATGACCCCACAAACTACCACTATATACAGTATATGAGCAGGCAAGAGTGGATGGTCCTATGAAAGGATTGAAAGCAATACAGTTGTTCTGACACAAATTTATTTCATTTTATGCCTTAAACTATTAAATCAACATAACAGTATTCACTATTTACTAATAGGTTTAATCCGGTGTGTTTATACCAGTGGTGGTTGTTGATTATTAAAATAGGGGGAAGCACAGATGTCTTTAGGTTTTATGTGCTCTTCTAACATTGTTTCTATAGTAACAGCTCACCCACAGGGACTTGTTTGGTGGACGCTTTATATAATCTCCACAAAGAGTAATAATAAACATAGCTAATCAATTTTACTGTATCAAGACTGCTAAGAGGACCTTATTTGCTCCCTGATTTGAATTAAATTCCATTCTCTCCTCATAAGTGTTAGCAACTAAAGACTTCTGGTCAATATTACCATCAGAGCCTACCTATTGCTTCCAAAATGCAGCCAGGCATATCACAGACAACAGAACCCAACAGCCTAAACCAATGGCATAGAATACATAGACCATGTGTGGCCTGGATTGAGGTGGCAAATAATTCCTGACTTCCGGTAGTGGCGAAACTCTTATCCATTGCTCAAGGGCCCAACAGTGGTGATACTGGGGATTGAATTGCTGACCTTCGGATCAGTAACCCATTGCCTTAACCACTTAATCGTTTTAAGTTCCAGCATGGAGGATCTCTCACATTTCACAAATAAGTGGTGTAATCTTTCTTTTAGTAAGTTTTACTTAGTTTTTTGATAATGTAGAAAAGCTATCCTGTGACTGTTATCTCACTGTTCATACTGTATGGCTCAGTATGATTCAGTACCATATACTGTACAGTATATTGTTCATACTGTACTGTATGTATGTTTGTACACTTATTCTCACTGAGATTTGTCCATGGGATATGTGATTTTTTAGACTAAATTTAGTTGTAGTATTTAAAATAAAATTTCTGCTATTTAGTCCATTTATAATGGATTTTATAAACTTGTAACTCAGTTGTACAATTAGTATTACAAAGTTTAAATACATTCAACAATATCACAATGAGTCATACTAGATAGCTTCAGTAACACCCTCAGACATTTCCTCTAAGCTTTGCATAAATCATAAGAGGTATCACAACTCAGTCTCCACAATGAAGATCCATAGAACAAACAACAATAACATGTAGTTACATTATATATCAGGATACACATGACCAAAGATCCCATTTCTATGGGGACCTGGAATGCTGAGCCACACAAGTAAAGAATTAAGTATCACAGTGATATGATAGTTTTAGGATCAAGAGAGTAGCAAAATGAGCCATGAAATCTCTAGGTCTCATAGTTGCTGAGAAATGATCGGAAACGGATGTCTTAGTGACTGACAGTGAATTGATTACAGTATATCTGGCTTCTAGCCACTACCAGAAGGTGCCACAGGTTGACCATGGTGGCCATAACTAATCCTATTGGATGCGAGGTCTATGTATTCTACGTCACTGGCCTACACACTCAAAATCAACTGAGTACTAATGACTCTCAGACTCAGTTTCAAACTTCAGGTCATTTACACACAATAAATAAGGACTCTTCACACATGCATGCACACACGCACGCACGCACGCACACACACACACACACACACACACAAACACAGTACGAGGTATTGCTGAATGCTCATGTGTCTGTTTCTACCAAGCTGTTCTTTGTTTATCCACCCTGTTTATTGTGTTCTCGGTTTTGCTTGTTTGTCTTGCCCATGTAGTATTTGTCTGCAGACTGCATGAATCTTTGCCTGTCTCTGACCACATGTTTTGCCTGAAGATTTTGGAACTATCTACACCAGGAGCTTCTAACCCTCTTCCTGGAGAGCTACTTTCCTGGAGACTTTGACTCCAACCCTAATCATACACACCTGGCCATCTGATTATTGCCTTAAGAAGTTCTTGATCAGATAAAAGAGGTGTGTTAGATTTTGGTTGGAAATAAAACCTGCAGGAAGGTATCTCTCCAGGAACAGGGTTGGAGACCCCTGGTCTACACTGTGGTCTAAATAAGCTCTCCTTTGTTCCCTTAACATTAAAACATTTAAATAAATGTTATCATAATAATTTGTAGGTCTGTTTTAACATTTTTCAACTTAAAATCAAGAAAAATAATTTAAGCTATTGATAATCATCTTTAACTTTAATCGATGACTGTTAAGTGCATGCTTTACACTGATTAATATTAAAGTGTTTCAAAATAGTGGAAACATTGGTAATGACACACATTCCATAGCATGGAGGATTTACCTGACTATAATTTATTAGCTTACCAAATTAGACAACAAACAACTTCTGTAGCTCTTCAACAGGAAAAGGAATGCTAATGCTTCATTTCTCTAGCATTGATTTTTATGTTATAGTATTATTCTAAGTCACTCTGACACCTATTCGTTTGCACTCACCTGCTCTCATTCACTTTCTCACTGATTGGCTGCTGTCTCTCAAGTGTCACTCTGTAATTGGACTTCAACTTTAAAGTTGGGGAGTGAAGATATCTAACTAGTCTGAGCTGACATATGACATATATATACATATCTCCCACCACATCTGACCTGTATAAACTGTAGACAGAGCTGAGCATGTCTCACAGAATCTCAGGAACAACAAACTCTGTGGTACTTCTTTGCCTTCTGACACAATATTCAAGCTTTTTATTTTCAAGGGAAAAATAAGATATACATTGCTAAACATATGCTAATAAATATTTTAAGCATATTTAATCACCCTGCAGAATCTGTCTCTTGGTTTAGTTTCAGTTTCCTTCCTTCCTGTCTATTGAATGCACATGGAGACACGGTGATATGACTCAAAGAAATAATGTACTAAAGTAGCTTTTATAACATGGCTGTCATTCTGTAATAGTAAAAAAAAATATTACAAACTCTAAGATGACTAACAAAGCATGCAGCAAAAATTAGTTCATTGACAGGCTGTCAACATTAAATAATTATTTCTACCTATGTTTTATGTGTAGCTTAGTGTCATGAATAAAGATTATGCTTGCATCCCAATCTACATGTAAGTATATTTACAACAGGGTTTTCACTGTAAACACTTTTTACCCAGATACTGTGCTTTTTTCACCCCTTTCCCCCACTATTTTTTCTTATCTTTTTTCTCCAGCACCTTTCAAAAGAAAATAACGGCCATGGTTCACAGCACAGAACAATTGGATTTTCTTTCTTTTTTTTTTTTTTTTAAGTAAATGTTTTGTCTTTCTTGCTTGCATAATTCATAGCCAATCGGGTAAGAGCTACATTTAAAATGTCAGCTTTATCTTAAGTTTTTAAACAACAGGGTTGCTCAGGTGGAGTAAAGAATCTTTGTATTGATTGAAGGGTCAAAAGTTATTTCTTGCCGAGAGGAGACAACACTGGTTGATATGGCCATTACTGAAACACACTTGCTTCGGCATCCTTACTTGCGCAGCATGAAATGATATTTCCAGAAGAATCTATTTTTAATACTAACATAATGCTTAGGTTGAGATATTTCATCCTGAATATAGAACTAGTGAAAGTCCACTGTTTTGTGTCTTGTTGCATTTGTGAGCGAAATTTTTCTACTTTTATATCCATCAGATCCACTGAAAACCAGAGTCTAAACCATCAATGCACAGATTGCTTATTATACTTAAGGTCTAGACAGAACACAGCAAGCAGCCTCAGCAGCAAGATATACTATATAAGCTAGGAGTAAACACACAGTAAATAAAATTGTCATGTCATTCAAGTTTATTGTTCATAATCTATTGCATGGGCTTTTGTGGATGTTCTCCTTTCAATGTGATTCTATTCTCTAAGGCTTTGGTGTGGCAGCTGTCATGTGTCAATGACCCTAAGGATGGCTTTGTCTGTGGTAATAGGCAGTGTATAATAAGAGACTGAGAAGCACACAGCATGCTGACACGAGCGGCTCCCTCACTAGCCGACTCGCCTGGAAGTCCTAATGCAACAGCAGCAGCAGACAGAGGGGGATCTGGCTTGATTGCTATTCAGCCTGGCAAAATCTGGCCTCCCCAAAGCCTGCTTTCGCAAGCAGCCCATGTGTGCTTTCAGAAATAGCTTATGATGCTTCAAGTAGGAAATTGAAAAAGTGCAGTAATCCCCACCCCTGTCTATGCACAAGCACACTTGTACACACAGACACAGAGCCTCTTAAAACACACACACACACACACACACACACACACACACACACACACACACACACACACACACACACACACACACACAAATTCAAAACCATTCACATGCAGAGCTAGGATGAGGATTATACTCAGCCTTAATCCCACCTTTGGTGGTTAGACTCTTAAACTGACAGATGACCAGCTAGATAGAAAGAAATGGAAATTACCACACAGGTACTGCCATCTCATTCTCTTTGTTATAGTATTATGAATCTTTCAATTCCTCTGCCTATTTTCTCTTACCGTCTGTTTGTTTGTCTCTATGTCGGTCTGTCTGTCTGTCTATCTGCCTGTCCCTTGCTCAAACTGGCATTGCCCGTAATCAGGGGAGTGTATTCCAGACTGACAGTGGGAGGGTACTGCCAGTTCCAGCTCCTAGACTGGGGGTGTTGTCTCTAACGCTAATCCACATGGATGTACCTATTTAGCTACAGCTCTGCTGTGAAGCCAGACGGGACGTCTCACTCCCCTTCCTCCTCTCTGCTTGCCATATTAAACATTGACAAATTGCATTTGTTAAGAATTCAAACAGCTCATTTCTTCACAGTAACAGGTTGGACAGAGGTAGTGCACAGCTCACTCTAATGATTTGTGTTTGCTAGACTATGCTGTTTTTACATGGAATGTCACAGCTATTTTTGTATATTTTTAAATCTCAGTATAAGCTTTATATTTTGTGCATAGTACCTCTCTCTCTCTCTCTCTCTCTCTCTCTCTCTCTATATATATATATATAT
>JBCNYH010000001.1:26722728-26748428 GCA_039654325.1 Tandanus tandanus
CTCTCCCCCCTCTCTTTTCTGATCTCTCCCCCTCTTCTTTGTTTGTTTTTGCTCTCCCTAAGTATGCTCATTTACTTAAATATTAGTGTAATGAGTATTTTGTGCTATAGCAGCAGTATTGTTCAATGGACCTGAGCATCTCCCGCAAGTAGCTCATAACTCAATGCGTAACACACACTTTCCTTTCCTTTAGGGAAAAAGAAGTAATCTGGGTGAAAATAACGAGCTCTAACACCAAGTTACATCAAAACACGAAGTAACGTGTGAGCATAAGAATGAAAAAAGCCTTACAGAGCCTTAGAGAGCGTTATAGTGCGTTAAAAGAGCGTTATAGTGCGTTAAAGAGCGGTGTGTGCAGTAAGTCCGCATTGATACTCACATGCTCTCTGCAGCGCTCTCGCCTTGGAAAACAACGAGGAGGAAGCGGAGGGAGAGATGAAGGGGGGAAGGGTTTTAAGTCGAGCTACCAGCAAAGTGTAGAAGAGGATGACAGGAGGATGAAAAGTCCCCAGGATTGTATGGTGAGCACTTGGATGGGACGGAGCGCTGTGAGTACCGCAGATGGAGGAGACGTGAGCAGAGAGCGCCCTGCTGCAGCGGGAGCATCAGCCCGAGTGGCGCATTACGAGCTGCTATAATTCACCCACAACCGTGTGTCAACAGAGTCCTCCCAGCACACACACACACACACACACACAACACGATCTGGGTCCGGAATCAACACACGGCTGTTTCTTCCAAAAATTAAAAGATGCTATGCATTAAATCAACCAGATGAGTCTCTGCTTTGTGGGTTTCTGAGGTTCTGCTCGGTAACTCCACGGTTATCCTCCTCCTCCTCCTCCTCTTCTTCTTCTTCTTCTTCTGTCTGGATGGGTACGTGTGTGTGTGTGTGTGTGTGTGTGTGCGTGCGTGTGAGAGAGGCTTTTGGACTAGCGCAGGACTTTCTTCTCAGTACTGCAATGATGCGTCTACCCCCCCCCCCTCCCGCCCTTCACTAATACTCTCTCTCTCTCTCTCTCTCTCTCTCTCTCTCTCTCTCTCTGCGCTAACACGCCTGGGACGCAGAGTGTTGAGTTTGCTGTTTCGCCCTGTCTAAAACGGTCTCTCCTCCTCCTCCTCCCACTCTTCCTCTGTACACTGCTGCTGTTCTCGAAGCTGTTCTCGCCATATCCCCATCCTGCACCTGCCCCAAACACTTGGTTTTCTACATCCATTCTTTAAAAAATTGAAGTAATGAAGTTGCACACAACAGCTGCATCAGCTCCTGGCATCATTTCAGATGTAATTGCATTATGGCAGCTTCCATGGAGAATACAGAGTGCTCTCCTCATCCTGCAGGGTTACAAGTACCACTGCTGCACTAAAGACAAATCACTCAAATTTGAAGCTACCCTGAAATGATCAGTCGCTAAGCCAGTCTGCACTTAGCTACTGGGACAAAGGAAGTAGGTCTAAATAATGCTGACAGTAAACCCATTGCTCTATTGGTTGAAAGTGTTTGCTAAGAATGTACTAAAACACTATTGATTTCAAACATTGCTTTATATACTATGGTCCATGGTTTGATTCTAAGCTTGTTTTGCATGTCTGAGTCACGCTCCTCATGACCCTATAGGCTTGATCTGACTTCATCTATTTTCTTCCATTTTATAAATTGCCCCTCGGTGTGAATGAGTGTGCACGGTGCCCTGGTGCAGGTGTGAAGAAAGCAAACAGGATCCCAACCGTATCCACTCTAGTTCACTTACTCATTCGTTTGCTGAATCACTTAATCCTCACTACTAATGTCGCAGGGAGGCTGGTGCCTGTCTCAGCCAACACTGGACGAAGGCGGGGTACATCCTGAACAGCTTGAGCAAGGCACCTAACCACCAAATGCTCTCTGGGCACCCCAATGTGTGGCAGCCCACTGCTCCGAGTTTGTGTGTGCTCACTGTTTAAGTGTGTGTGCTCACTTTGGGTGGGTTAAATGCAGAGGCAATAATTTCCTTTGCAGGATTAATACAGTATATCAAAAAAAAAAAAAAAGCTGGAGGTCTTTCCTGAGTGAAAGTCGTATGCTAGGCCTTTAAAGGATGCAGAAAGCATAAGGAAAAAGCTTGTCTGGTCTGATGAGACAGAAGTTGAAGTACTGCCCACCAACTGTGTAACACTATGTTAAGAGAAGTATGGTGGAGGCATGGTGGCAGTACCATGGCGTGGGGGTGCTTCAGACTGTACACAACTCTGGACTGGGGAAAAGAAACAGTTTTTATGAAGAATTACGTGCTCTGCAGGAAATAAACAAAGGTTTATTGAAAACAAATATTTTATCAAATGTTTAATATATATATATATATACAGTAGTTCTCAAAAGTTTATATACCCTGGCAGAATTTGTGATTTTTTTTTTTGGGCAATTTTTTCGAGAATATGAATGGTAATACAAAAAGTTTCTTATACTCATGGTTAGTGGTGCATGAAACCATTTATTATCGGACAATCATGTGTGCACTTTTTAAATCATAATTACAACGGAAACTAACCAAATCACCCTGATCAAAAGTTTACATAAAAAAAAAACTAAACTTTGCATAGCCTAGTTCTTAATACCATGTACTGCCCCCTTTAACATCAATGACAGCTTAAAGTATTTTATGGTCGCTGTGGATGAGGTACTCTATTTTCTCAGAAGGTAAAGCTGCCCATTCTTCTTGGCAAAATGCCTCCAGTTCTTCTAAATTCTTGGGCTGTCTTGCATGAATTGCACGTTTCAAAATCTCCCAAAAATGGCTCAATGATATTGAGGTCAGGAGACTGAGATGGCCACTCCAGAACCTTCACTTTGTGCTGCTGTAGCCAATGACAGGCTTTAGTTAGCTTTGCATTTATGATCATTTTCATACTGGAAGATCCAGATACATCCCATGCGCACATTCCGGGACAGATTTTCCTCCAGTACTTTATAACAACATGCTGCATTCATCTTGCCGTCAATCTTGACCAAGTTCCCTGTACCGTTGTAGCTCACACATCCCCAAAACATCAGTGATCTAACTCCGTATTTCACAGCAGGCATCGGGTACTTTTCATCACATGCCTTGCTGACTCCTCAAATACTAAACATTAATACTAATATTAAACCTAAATATGTATCTGGAAACTTTAAGACAGCATTTGTTGAAAATAACCGAAATTAAAATTCCATATTAAAATCTGTCTGTGTGCAAAATCTGCTATATACAGATTTTAAGGGTGGTTATTTGAAAACTGAATCTCAGAATAATGTCATCAAAACCCAAAATAACATTGGACTATGGCTTTAAACATAATTTCTTTCAGTATATCAGGTTTGTGTTTGTGCTTAAATATATATTCATCCTGATGAATACATAGTTAACCTCTGCATAAGCAAAGAACTTAATCTAAGCCTTTTGACACCTCCAACACAAATCAACCAATAAAACACACGAATGTATTAAAATGCTATACTTCTACATGTTAACTTGGGGTTTGATGACATCATTCTGAGACTCAGTCTAAAATTTTGCAGACAGAAATTAACTTAAGGATGATGATACTAACTTTAAACAAGTGATATATTCTATAATATTCTGTTCAGATCTATTCATCTCAAAAACAGCAGGCCTTGAGGGGTGTTCCTAATATGCAGTGGTAAGTACCTACCAAAGGTGGTATAAAGGACAACCAGTGATCTGATAAGTGTCATAAGTGTCCACGGCTCATTGATGTGTGTCGGGAGTGAAGGTAGTATTTCTTAATCCTGGCTATGATAGATAGAGGTTACCCAGCCTCAGACCAACCAGCTGGTGTTAATTTTATGGCTGACCAGTGTATATAGACATCTGGGCAACTCAGTGAATAAAACAGGAAACTGAACCATCGCAAAGTTTAAAAATTTATTAGCCTATTTAAAATCTAAGTGACAATATGAAAAGAAAAAGAAACCCACCACCATATTAAACTGGCAGGAAAGGCAGGTGATTAACATGATGGTTGGGTGTTTCGCGTGCTGCTTATATACAGTTTATTTACACATTATACAGAATCTGAGTAAAAATATAGGCAATCCTTCGACTCCTGAAACCAAATTATTTTTTTCTTTTTTTTTTTTTTACAAAAAAGTGTGTGATACCATAAACACAACAAATACAGTGTACAATGTTAAAAACCCACCATTGCCAGAAATACAAAAAAAATAATAATAATAATTAAAAAAAATAAGATCTTTTGTTGCTTTACAGCATTCAAACAATTGTATATGGTACACAGAATAGTAGGTTTCCTACATCATACAAGATACAAAAATTGTTTCCTAATAAATATTGTTACCAAAGCATAAGCTGGCAGAAATGCAATATTGCAATAGTTCATAGGGTAGTGTCTTTGTTGCCAGCATATTATACTGTGTGAATTGTGCAAGACTGATGTGTCTGTTGTGCATTAGTCAGTTTTACCCCAAGTCTGTCAGTAAAATTAAAATACTGCAGTAAGACTTATGGACAGGAGCATTAGCCGACAACTTACTCACTCCTTCAGTTAACAAATTTGAATCACACAGACACAAAGGAGTCTACAGGCACCTGTCACATGACTAGGTATCACTGCCTTGATCAGAGCAGATTCTGGTCTCAGGAAAAGCAAGCAGCAAAAAAAAAAAAAAAGATTTAAAAATAATAGCCATTTAAAAAAGGAAGCTGACTGGTTGTTTGGTTGCTTGAAACTTTGAGTAAACACAAGTAATGCATTACAGCAGTCAGAGCAGTTAAAGATATCAAATTATGACACAGTAACCTTCAACCACTGTAGTATATTTTGCACATGCTTTGTCAAAAAGAAAACTGATGCTCTCTTTAAACGTGTCTCTATTCGAACACTGGTGATTTGTGGTTAAAAGTTTTCACCAGTTAGAAAAATACAGAATCCAGAGACAAGTGAGATAAACGTTCCCATTTTAATAGCTAGAGTTATAGTTTAAATTATGCCAATTGTGTACATTTTTACGAAGCCTATTTAAATCTTGGCACTCGTATATAGATTGAATCCTTCCTACATACAAATTGCATTTTCAAAAACTCAAGTGGTAATATAAAATGTTCTCTTCTCGGAGTGTGTAGTTAAATATATATCACTCGATATGATACCCTTGAAAACATTTACATTGTTCACTTAGAGTTTTGAATATCCAGCACTTTGGTTGTTAAAACTGTAGCCATATTGTGTCTCAGTGGTTGTGTGGATAATGAAATTAATACCATTCAGCCTTAGGTTTCAATTAAGTTTAGAAAATAATGTTCAGCTATAAAGATAAAATGACTCTTTATCTAACAAGACAGTTTAAAAAAGTTCTCTCACTGCTCTTGGATGAACCTGGTTTATCTTAAAAGCAGGCGGAGGTTTTAGCAGGTGTATAAAATAAGATGGGACAATGGAGAAAAAAATTAGTGAAGGTAACCTGGGAGACATGCTGGAAACAGCCCGGACATGTGATGCAACATGCACCATTACCAACTGAGTGCATTTAAAAGAATAGGAAAAAGATAGTTGGCCGCCGAAAATTCTCTCTTCATTAGCTCTGTAGAGTACACCAATTATTCAAGAGAGTATAAAGTGTGTGCAAGTGACCAAAGCAGTACAGCACTTTTATCAAAGGAAAAATAAAGTCCCACCCTCTTAGTGCACATTCATCCACTCAGGCTCAACTTTACACTTCAGAAAATTTCAGAACACCTGGTCCCACACTCCACTCATTCAAAACATGTAAAATCAAAAAGCATAGGATAAAAAAAATACTTCCATGGTGTATGGACACTGCCTTTAGTTCGAGCAGAACACCATATATATAATTCATTTATACACCAAGTTTGAGTTACAAGTTATTGTTAATGACCCAAAGAAAAAAGAAACAAAAGCAACTTCCTTCACACCATTTGTGCAAAATAATGCTCAACAAACAAAAAAAATGTATAACTGAACAACTTTAGATATTATATGTTAGTGTTTAAAGAAAACAAAGGTTTGTTAGAATTATGCAGGAAGAAATAAAGCAAAGCACAATAAATGCACACGGAGACTTTTAAATGAGGTAAACAAACGAGGCAAAGGTCCTGTAATGATTATTGTCACGGTGTCACACTGAAATTGCCACTTGCATAAGTAATGTACCAAATGAAGGTAATTTCTGGATCCAGCAGAAATTAGCAGTCTCTCCAGAGCACACAGTTAGTAAAGCAGACATGAGGCATGCCGTAAAAATATAACAAATATAAACATGTTAATTTGTTAGTTTAGAATACATAATGCTTCATAAAAGCATATTAGTCTTAATAACAGTTTTGCAAACACACAAAAGTGAATAATATTTACACAACTATTTACAAAAATACAGTACAAAACAATGAATTGAACGCTACTGGCATTAAAAACAAACAAAGTCTATGCACTAATGAATCTGCACTGCTGATTGGACCATTTAAAAAAATGGAAAGGGCTGAAACTGACAAAAAAAAGCTTACAATATCTTCAAAAGGTAGACACACACACACACACACACACACACACAAAAAAAAGAGTAGAATAACAAAAATCACATTGATGGAAAATAAAAATGATTGGCACCAAAACACCAATTAAGACACTAGAAGTACAGACAAACACAAGAACCATATTTTCATTTTTTGAAAAGGAACAAATTATCTTCATGTCTGAATTTTGAAGAGTCAAATATCAGGTGCATTTCAGGCACAAACGTTCAGAACTCAGTCCGTTCACAACAAGGCTACAGTAACTAATCAATGAACAGCAGCAAGCATCTTAGTTTGTTCCAGCATCCATTTCATAAATGATGTGTTTCTGCAGGTCTGAAAATGCATCATGGTGAAATAACCCTAGTCTGATCAGATGACGACATATCTGGTGTATACATCACTGCCAATGCAAATGTCCATGGAGGAATAATTTCAGATTATCTTCATCCAACAGGAATAAAGTAAAAAGCCTAACAGAGTATTTAAATAATACTGTCTGACATAAAAAAAAAAAATAAAAGAGTGTTAACACTTGGTATGAAATTCCACTATCATTTGTTCACAAAACCCTCTAATAACTGTTACAAAAAGAGAAAAAGAGAGCAATACATATAGAATAAATAATTTGGCCAGTCTTCTTTCTCAGTATATGTACGTGCGAGCATCAAAATTGTGTTTGAATGGAAAGACCAAAGTCTTTGTTTTTATGAACATGAAGTGTGGGACCAAAAGTGATTCTGAAGCTCATGGGAGGAACTGTGTAGTCAACAGGTGGAGTTATAGCAGCATACCCTGTCTTAGAGAAAGAGAAGAGAGTCTATCGCTCACACTCGCTTGCCTATACCCACTGAGATGTCACTCCAAAGGCTTGGAATTCCTTCCACTCCTTCCCACAGGGAGAAAGGCCGTATCATGCAGTTGATCTGAGGCTGTTGTTAATATGCATTTTTGTGTCTCCAACTTTTACTGCATCACATTTTCAGGCTCTTACTGTAAAACAGAAGAAAAAAGGTTTTCTTTATCCATTTTATTCTCAGCAAACACTAAAAAAACATACCAGAGGAAATGCCTGTATTTGCCCTGTTTGCCACACTGCTTTTATGTGCTTCAAATCAGCAACCACAGTAATCACATCAGCCACAGTTGCACAGAAGGAACCACTTTTACACCTCTACTCCTCAACCCTGCCTCAAGTGTACAAATAAGTTTATGCCTCACTTGATGCTTCACCTTTGCACATCAAAATTGAAACCAGCGTGAAAACTCTGATTACTATAGCTCAGGGCTGAACGATTAATTATTGTATTACTGTTGTTGCAGTGCAAGATTATGTAACAAACACACTGTGGAAAGTTTCATCCAGTACTTCACACATGGTAGACAATCTCTTACACTAACCACATACTACGGTTGTACTACACACAATCTTTCCGTTGTCCTTCCATAACTTAATATCCTCTCACAACCCTTTTGCTCACATATCACTGGGATATTTGCCTTGTCATAGAAAGACAATCTTTGCACTCTCCCAGTTTGTTCTGTTGATTGGTAAACCCCCTCTTTGTGATACAGCAAACAACGCAACACCTGCTGACATGGTGGTAAGCGTAGCCCTGTAAGTTCTGCATCAGATATGCTATGGCACCCCCCAGTCTAAATATGTGAGACGTCTGACGTGTCTGCTTTTTTTGGAACCCCTCCACCTTGCTATTGCAACCCTTCACCAGATTCTGATGTACCTGCTAACATTATACCTTTGTCAGTATCTACACAAACCAGATCAATCACTCATTCATTTTCTGAACCGCATAATCCTAATTACAGTTGCGGGGAATCTGGCACCCATCTCAGCCGACTTTGGGCGAGGGTAGAGTACACCCTGGACAGCTCACCAGGCCATCGAAGGGCAGAAACATGCTGATGGCAACCCAATGGCCTACTCTTTTTTTACGAATGACAGCAATGGTTCTTTTACACGCCTCCCACCAGAGACAGTGAGAGACATGGCTGGCCTTTGATAACCCAGTTAGCTGCACTGGGGGGACAGCAGTGACAACTCAGTAATAGGGGGCTTTAAACCCCAACCTTTGGATCAGTAAGTCAGCACCCTACCACCGGGCCACCACTGCCCCTACAAACCAGAACATAGAGAATTGATATGCCAGCATTATGTTGGAAAACCAATACAATTATGAATTTAAAAAGACAATACATTTCACATGGGATATTAAATTGTGTATATTTTTTATGTACAGTGTATATTTTGAAATATTTTGATTACTGTAAAAATTTAACACTCATGGTAGTCCCCATAAACTTTTTTCAAATTTGTAAAGTTGATTTAATTTTGGAATGTCAAATTCAAAGGTGAAGGTCAGAACAAGGACACAAAATTTTAGTGCAAGAGTGCTTATAAGTTTTAAACTTAAGTGTGATAGATATGCCGTTACTATGGAACACTAATAGGAAACCATATATGAACTTTCAAATGAGACAATTACTTTGACCTTGAGAGACCCTGAGTGACCAAAGCCCAGCAATCTTGTGATCCCTTCAAACAAGAGAATTATTTCGCTAATTTAGTCATATACACATTCTATGGAATATATCCTAAAATGAGCACACGGGTAAGTAAAGCCAGTCCCCATGTAAGGCCTACTTGCTACATTATCTATGCTGCATGGCAGAGCTACCTTGCACTCTGTAAGTATCCCTCTAGTTTTATTCCATGCAAATTTGTTCATCGTCCGGCTTATACTTAAAGGGATTGCACAACAGGTAGTGCAAACTATTCATCTTCTAGTTATTTAGAAAATCCTTCCTGTTCCATGTTACATCTGGTCAAAACACACAGTCTTACCTCGCATATCACGGAAACACTGAATGTTTTTTTGATGTAAAGGCATCAACAATGAGCAGAAGCTAGACTTACAAAACAGATGTTGGTCTCTGGGATGATGTCTTCAAGAGCAACTGCATCTTCATTACCCATCTGCTCTTCTGCTACTTCAGCTCCCAAACTAAAAGAAAGAGGAAATGGGGTTAGTGACCCTTTCTACTGTGCAATGAAACATTGACTCATATTAACAAAGCATGCGTACCTGAGAATAGTGCTGTTATCAGGTTCTGTACTTGCAGATTTGTGCACCTCCACCCCTACTGACCTATACCAAACACCACATGACCATAAATCAATAAAAATAGACCGCAGGGGTACAAAGCACCCGACGCCCAGGAATGTGTATTTTAAGATTGATCTATATTTTCCTTAAACCAAAATCAAAACTTGTGTTAAACAAATTAAGTCCAGCTGGCTCACTAATTATGCATGGATTTTGATGTACACCAATCCCAGGCGAGGTACCTGTACCAAATTTCATAAAAATCCGAGAAAGCATTCTCAAGTTATCGTCCGGAAACCAAACTGTTGTGTTAAATTAAGTCCAGCTGGCTCATTGATTATCCTGTAAGACAATACAAATACCATACCAAATTTTATCAAAATCCGAGCAAGCATACCTAAGTTATCATCCGGAAACCAAAGTGTGACAGACGCCGGGCGGACGGACGAACACGACCCATTCCAATAGCTCCCGCCACTGTGTTTGACGGGAGCTAAAAAAAACTTTAGGAAAACCTTTTAAGTTAAACAACTACATTAATGTGTTAATACCTGACAGGAGGAACTAAGGGATTAGGCACATCAGTTATGTCAAATTCACTCGAGGTTCCAGCTACAGGAGGCATGTTTGGGAGCAGGTCGGGTCTGCCTGACTGCATAACTGCAAAATAAACAGATACATAATTACGCTGTATCTCAGTACAACCTAGCTTTTAAAAGATACTACAATTCATCAGGTCACATCATTTCTCTCCTTTCTCACCGATTTCAACATCTGTGTCAGTTTGAGTAAAGTGGGGACGGTAGACTAGTCGAGCATCGAGATGCATGTGGCTACTGGACAGTGCACTTGGGAAAGCAGTGCTCATGGGCAGCCTCCTGACCACACTCTGACAACCAGAACGACTCTTCTTCAATGGTGATGACTTCACTAGAGATGCACCAAAACATAAGCACATACAGCTCACATTTATTTTCCACATAAAGAGCACATTACAAGACACACTCCTGTAAAGGGAAAGATAAGTGACAGTGAACTCATTTCAAAACATACTTGTTTTCTTAAATACTGTGTTGCACATGAAGCGCTGGAATCGCTCTGCATAGAAGCCTGGCCGATGAACAGACACAGTGTCCTGAAAAAGAAATCCAATTTTGAGTAGAATAGTATTGGGTCATGGTATTTTAAGTAGCAATGGAAACTGATACAAAGACTGTTCTTACCCCATCATGAACTAGTGCTTTCCAAGAATGCTCCAACTTTTTGATGAATCTGCAAAGCAGCATCCCCAAGAACAGGGCAATAACAGAGAAAATTAAACACATCATATGTTGCAATCAAGTAACATATTTATTATTATTAACTATCATAACTATTATTAGTGTAAAAGTGGTACTGCAGTGCTTGTGAGCTCTAACCAGCACAGTGATGAACCATCAACACTGGTATTAATATTGAGAAAAAACATTTAATTTCTATGAAAAATCTGTATTTTCTATTCTAATCTATTATTTTCTATTGAAATCGCTCAACACACCATTTACTAGTTTAAATCATCCTGAACTGTGCTAGGCTGATGCTGGCATACATCACGCATACACCCCAGCCCAAACTTGAGTCTGTGAAACCGCATTTACTTTTAAATATTTGTTGATCAAGATACACTGTGCAACTCCTGCCTCCAGCATTCCACAGAACCCTTCCCAACCCACGCAAATGTTTCTTACTGTACAGTGGGTACATATTAAAATGAGGCTTGTTAAAAATGTTATAAAACCACTTTTACTGGAGAATCTAGAAAGCTTATGGCATAACTACAATGAGCATGGAGTGCTGAGTTACCTGTATGACTGCAGAATGTCAATAATGCCAATGTAAACCAGTAGTCGCTCTCCTTTACTGTTGCGAGCTGGGATGCCGCCCCACCTAAACAGTCAAATACATAGAAAAAGTAAGACTGTGATATACAAAGTCCAGTGGGAGAGGACAAATACATTAACAACCCCACCAGACAAGTGGAAGCTCAAGTGTGCTGCCCAGTCCCATTTTTGATTGCCATGAAATTTAAATGACGAGGTTAAATGTGGCAGCTAGCATAAAGTACAAACCTGTTTAGCAAGTTCAGTGTATTAATACAGACTGACAGCAATGAACAACTACATGAATTCCTAGGAAGGATGATTGTGAAGACACAGTCATTATCACTTCCTGGTAAAGTTTTTGATATAAAACATTAGTGACCTATTCACAAGTGAACATTAAGAGCTGTGGTTCTCTACCTACTTCAAAACTAAAACATACATGTTTCCTCTTAATATGTTTAACTGTAAGAGAAAGTAATACAATTATTTATTTAAAATAATTTTTGCATTCTGATTTTCATGGCAGCATGAGTATTTAACATGTGTGTTCCTGTTTCTAAAAAGATATCGGTCATCTGTAGATGATAAATAAAGTACATAGTAAAAATCAGTCAACCATCAGCCAGTGCCACAGAATTTAGGGATTGGATGTATGCTCCATAATTACAGGATCAAAGTGTGTTTCACCACCATAAGATGGTATTATATTTAACCATGCTTAACACATGGAAAATGTTGCTCTCCAGAAGCCAACAACAGAACAAAGGGACTATTTAATTTTATTGGTTGTTAAGCCTATTTTCTCGCCAAGTAAATAGGAATAAAAGCCGAACCCACACAAGATCTGTTTCTGATGCGTGTCCAGGCTAGTGATTTGTCCCCCCCCCCGCCTCAAAATAAAAAATAAAAAAAAGAGTACAAAAAATATCACCACACAAAAAAAAACTACAATATGGGCCAATATTTTTGAAAAGCCACTCATGTTGGAGGGAGAAAATAAATAAACAGATTAACTAGAGAGGCACTCAGAGCACAAGGTACATCTGTCCCAGCAGTAAGTTTCTGTTTGAAATTATGTTCATATTATGTAATTTAAAATAATTATTGAAAAAGTTATTTTTTTTTTTTTTATCAGTAGGCACTGTATCAAAGAGAATGAAATGTGTATGACTTTAAATATGTTGAAGGGAAACAGACATAGGCTTATTTTTCCAAATGAATGTATGCATGTATATGTCAAGAGACAGACAGACAGAGGTTATGGTTAAGAAATGGCTGACTGACTGGTCCTCGCTGTCCACTGTGCTCTTCCCACGTGCCTCTCCCTGGATGGACTCCATAGCTGTACTGTAAAGAGCTTTCTGGGCCTGAGGCCTCTTCTGGTCAGGTGTGACTGTCCCCTCCACTGGCCTGCAGCTTTCCCCTGCACCAAGACGTCCCCGGCAAGCTTGATCAACATTGTGGATTCCAACCAATAAACTGTAGTCCATGATCTTAAAGCTCTGCAACAGCTAAAATACACAAACCACCACTCATTTAAACAGCCATGTTAAAACATGACCACAGACTGCATGCCATTATTTTAGTAAATCTGGCAGGTATCTGCCAACACACAACTACTAGTTCATTACAGCAGTCATGTGGTGTGTGCAGACAAACACACAATCCAGAGGACGTTCAGCAAACACAGTGATCACGCTGTTGAAACACACGAGGGCACACTCTCACCAGGCAGTCTCGCTGGATCGTCTTGCTGAGAGCATTGTAGTTGTCTGGCTCTAGCTGAATTCCTTCAGGCAGGTCCTGGATGAAATCAAGGTCTTTGTAGGTAGGCACGGTTTTCTCCCGCTCTTTGGGTGAAGCGCGACGCTTGTAAGTGGAGCCTTTTAAGTCATATTTGAAATGCATTGGTACAGAACATGGCAGAAGGTTGTTCATCACCACAATACGTATGTTCTTCCCCCCTGACTGCACACAGTACAGTCCATAGAACTTGGGCAGCAGCGTCCGTTTGTTTTGGTTCAGGTTCTGGCATAATAGAGAAAGAGGGCATGAAATACAATAAGAAAATAATCGATTAATAATTAAATGAATTGGGGGGGGGGGGGGGGGATTTTTAACCTGGTGCCTCTCTCTCGTTCCCCTTTTTTTTCTAGGCAAAACAAAACAACCATACAGTGCAACCCTTCAGGGCAAACAAACAAACAAAAAAATGACCATGACAAACTGCTTTTAATATAAATTTACATGAAACAAACCCTACAGAGAGGCACCTTTCTGTTCACTTCAATAACTTTAAACAATCTGAAGAGAATGGTCATGTCTACAGTGTTTTTAGAGTTCCCTTCTTCTTGTCTCTGTTGCAACGTCACATTCAGTGCATGCAGCTAATTATTGCATGGGGGTTGTCCTCTGGTGTGTACAAAAGGACAAATCATGCAGAATTTGCGAAGTATATTTCCAAAGTAATGCCAAAAAATCATCTGTTAATTTAAAAACATCAAGAAAACAGCCCTGGTGTGATAAACTACACACACTGTATAGAATAGTGTGTCGGAGGCCAAATAAGAAAAGTAAAAGCAATGACTGTAAAGAAACTAAAGAAAATTACTGTTTCTACAGTTATTGAGATGAACAGATGTAGGTGTATCACTGTAGGGATCCTTGACATGCTGTCGTTCACTTACAATAAATATAAGATTTACTTTTCTGGTTGTTTACTGTGTTGGGTTACAGTGTATAGCCATTTTGTAGTTGGTGGTTACAAAATGCTAACTCACTACTGGGCTGATTTTAATTATTTTTATCCTTAGTAAAAAACTGGAATAAAACAGAAGGGAAAGGTCACACAGGAGCATTCACAAAATTAACACACCATGAAATATCCTGGCAGTAGTTTTTGCAAGAACTCAGCTTCTTTGTGCTGGACAGTTTTAATAATAAACTCATCATCGCTGGAGACGTAAAAGATCGAACCACTCGCACCAGGATTCGACAGTTCAATCAGAGAATCATTACACAAAGAGTACTGCAGCGGCAGAAAGAAAAAACACAGATGCAACTCATGAGTCAGCAATAATAGAAAACAGGCCAGCAATTATGAATGATATTAGAATGGTTTTGTCTGTATAAGGGTGCAGGGGTTTTAGCTGACCAGGTAGTCATCGGGTCGAATGCCAAAGAGCTCTCTGAAGTAACGAAAGGCAATGGGTGCATAGGTTTTAAACCGGAAGTCACCATGGTGATGTGCAGGAGTCAGATTACTGCCCTCACTAAGGAAAAAGACAGAGGGAGAAATATGACAAATGGTGCATAAAACCCCACTACAAACAAGGAAACTCTTAAAGCACAAATCTTTTCAGAAGAGAAACTAAGTGGTATTCCATGAACATCATGGACTTATTTAAATGCAACATAACAGAAAAATACTGGTGAAGAATACAGTTTTAAAAAGCAAGGTGAATTTGAATACCAGCTGAGTAAAACCAAAGCTGCACTTAATATACTCTGTCCAGCCACAAAAAAAATTGCGCACTCTAATATTTTGTTGGACTGCCTTTAGCCTTGACTACAGTACGCATGCATTGCATCCCAAAGAATTTCAATAGGGTTAAGGTCAGGACTCTGTGGTGCCAGTTCATGTGTAAAAATGGTTCCTCAGGCTCTCTGAACCACTCTTTCACTATTTGAGCCCAAATTTTATATCCGTGCCTCCAGGGAAGAAAAAAAAAATACAATGACGCGATAATCTGGTCATTCAGTAGATTCAGGACTTCAGCTGACTTCATTTTACTGTCACATAATGTTGCCGAGCCTCAACCTGACCAACTAAAGCAATAATACCTTAGTGATAACACTCTGTAATCAAGGTTAAAGGTGGTCCAACAAAATACTAGAGTGCATAGCTTTTTTAGGCCAGGCAGTGTATATGTACTGTACTCGTGCATATGGACAGAAGACAAAACATCTCAACTCCTAAAATCAGCACAAAAGAGGAGACAGCTCATACCTAGGGAAGAAAATGCTTTCAACCACATAGAAATCCTGCATCAGGACATCTCTTTCAGCTTTCTGGCTCAGGCTTCCCACAGTGTGGGTAATACCAAGCTGGATGGCTCCTTTTAGGGCAGAAGAGGTTGTCTGGTGGAGAATTGTTGTGAAATTAGCTTAAATAGGCTGCAATGCTCTACTTCTGTATAAGGAAGCAGTTATTGTCACATTTAGTTCCACACCCCCTTTAGCAACAGCTAGAAATCTGGTGCTAATCCAAGACTAACCCACATCCCTGCACACTGGAAACTACAGAGATTAATAATTTCCTATGATAAGAAGTGACAAACATTTAATGAACAGTTATTTTAATTTTGGCAACTCAGTTCCTAGCTCTCCTTTCTAACTTCAACCAACCTTTTTGTAAGTAGTCTCTCCAGTGGGGTCAATCCCTCGATGACCAATAATCTTCTTCATACTTTGAGATGATCCTGGACCCTGGACAGTCTGAAACAGACAAAGGAGTGACACAGATAATGAACAAAAAAGCATGTCTATGTCATCAATGGAGACTTCCATTACCCTGAGATATTCTTAAAGGTGGTCCTGTCTAATTAGTACTTGCCATGGAGTAAACAATTACAAACAATAATTTTAACAATATCACGTCCTACTTTTAACTCTGCCCATTCCAAGAGACATTTTTGTATCGGAATTTCTGGAAAAACTCTCCTACCTATAGCTCTGTGATCTCAAATTCTAATTCATCAAAAAGCACTGTTACAGTGGTCATGTAACACTAATTAATTTAATATTTTAATTCACTGGCCCCTATCTCGTAAATAGGTTAAGACAGACAAATCTGGGAAAAGATGTTGTCAAGTCCGCTTCTCAAGCCATGCTAGAGCAGAGACAAAGAATTGGATAGCTGTAAAATAGAACTGCATATCAAAGCAGGTCCATCACTTTCACCCTTTCACATTTGTCACATCATATTATGAACAATTGAATAATATTAGCACAGAAGATATTTTGTAATGTCAAACCATGCCAACAAAATCAATTTTTGGTTTATAGGCTTGACGTAAATAAATAGCAAAAAAAAAAAAAAACACCTTACCTCTGGTGAAGCTGTTTTTCGACTGTCCCCTTTAAAGAAAAAGAAAAAGATAAGATAAAGATAAATCTGATAGAATTTGTTAGGATGTGAAGAAAGCAGCTTTAAGAAACTTGATACATTCCTCATGCTTCCTGGCATACTTTTCACAGTCCCACTTCACAACAAATGTTACTAGTATTTATGTAGTTAAAAAGTGCACATGCAACTACAGCGTGACTCCTGAGGATACCGTTGCATCTCAAAAGTGTGTTTTATGTAAAAGGCATACATCAGGTTTTTGCATCTGCTTAGCCAAATGTTAAAATGTGCGTAGTTTGTCTACTTTCAGTTAAGTCTGTATTATTTTAACGTGACTATCAGGATACATGTTATCTGGCTACATTCAGGGACTTATTTTGGATGTGTGGAAACCCTACTTTTTTAATGAATGCAATCCATCATTCAATTACTGTGCTGTAAGGAGAGTGCCAAAACAAACAACATGAAAAATGCTTAGGACAGACATAAACTAAAAATTTGACTTAAGTAAAATTTTTCAAACTGCCTACACCACAAAGTAAGAAGGAAGATCACAACCAGGGCAAGTGAAGGTGTACAGATTTAACCTGGACTGGTTGAAGGATTCGTGCTGGTAATCTGCTGGTCATAACACAATTTTATCTTAAAGCACTTACTGTGCATGGAAACCCATACATGAGGCATTGTGGCATAATAAAAACACAACAAATCCTGTAAAAAAAATACAGGAAAAGCTGTAGGGATGCATTAACAAACATCACAGCCAACAATCTTCATCTGCATCCTCAACAAGCCATTGTTAGCAGGCAGATACCCGAAAACAATCAGGAAATTGAACAAAATTGAAAATAAACTGTAATATTTTATTTGATGCTGATGATATTGAGCAGAGAGGCAAAAGTGCATCAAAGCACCATAAGAAGAAGCTTCCATGCATCTAGCTCACAGGACCTCGCTTCAGCACAGAGAAACCCTCTCTAGAACTGTTTGATCCGTCAAAATGTGCTGAAAGTTGGCTTTCTGCTGGAAAGAGTTCAAAGCGACCAGGCTACAAAGCTTACTCAAGTCACTTGGATATAATTTCTGTATGAATTGTAATGTGGAATATGACAAAACATTAAATCAAATCTAATTACTAAAAATTTCATTTTGCCCATCACTTTTAAACTTTCCAACCCACTAGTTTGTACGTGAAATTGTATTATAAATGCTTAAGCACTGAAAAAAAATAATTGTGCAGCCTACTATTTTGCCTGTACTCCTAATTTCTTAGAACATGAGTTCAGTTCAGTTAAGACTGTAAAGAGTTATTGTATAGCCCTGGATGGTTAAATCACACAACAGAACATTTAAGGCAGGACTATACAGTGTACATGCATGTCACACATGCTATGGAAAAATCAGTCTGTGCAATGAATGTATTTACTGCAGTCGTACAAATGCAATACAGTTTTGTGTGTGTGTGTGTGTGTGTGTGTGTGTGTGTGTATGACCCAGTTGTTTGTGTGCTTGTATGGGAGTCGGGTAATTTGCTATTCTAGTTGTTGGTTGTCAGGGCCACCGCAAAATACACACATGATGCACTGTGTAGGGCACCAAGTGCCAGAATGAAGTACTAACTAATGTTTAGGTTGCCATGTTGTGTTAAACCCCTTCAATAAAAGAATGGTTAAAATATCTTTTCAAAACTTTTACTATCAACCACAGATTTGGAGATTTGCACAACAATGATTAATTATGAATGACTGAAAAATCTAGTTTTTAAGATGATAACATTTAATAAGAAATCGTGCACTGTAAATTTTACATTTAAGTTGCTAGATAAATATCTACATATGCATGAATTTATTTAATTGCATTCTTATTTTGTGGTGTCACTTTATACAACCCCTGGCAAAAAGTATGGAATCACCACTCTTGGAAGATGTTCATTCAGTTGTTTGCTTGTGTAGAAAAAAAAAAAACAATCACAATAACACCAATAACAGCTGTGTCTAAAATCTGGACCAAGTACAAATCAAACGAAAACTATCATGAATATATAAACAGAAAAAAACCCAAGGTTTCCGTGGGCTAAAGAAAAGCACTCATGGACTGTGGATGACTGAATGAGAGTGATAGTCAGTGATGAATCACGAATCTGCATTGGGAGGGTGATGATGCTGGAGCTTTTGTTTGGTGCCGTTCCAATGAAATTTATAAAGACAACTGCCTGAAGAAAACATGCAGATTTCCTCAATCATTAAGGATATGGGGTTGTATGTCATGTGAAAGTACGGGAGAGATGACAGTCATTACATCCTCAATAAATGCACAAGTTTATACTGAGATGTGACACTTTTTTCTTATTCCATCAATTGAACGGCTGTTTGGTGATGATGACATCATTTCTCAGGATAATAATGGATCATGCCATAGGGCAAAAGCTGTGAAAACTTTCCTTCAAGAAAGACATGCAATGTCAATGGCATGGCCAGCAAATAGTCCAGACCTCAATCCAATTGAAAATCTACGGTGGAAATGAAAGAAAACGGTCCATGACAAGGCTCCAACCTGCAAAGCTGATCTGGCAACTGCAATAAGAGAAAGTTGGAGCCGAACTGATGAAGTATACTGTTTGTCGATAGTTAAATCCGTGCCTCAGAGAATTCAAGCTGTTATAAAAGCCAGAGGTGGTGCAACAAAGTACTAGTGGTGTTTTTGTTTCATGATTCCATAATATTTTCCTCAAAATTGAGTGATTCCATATTTTTTTCCTCTGTTTGATTTGTAAAAACAGTTGCAGTTGACTACAATTTTCTTTTTTTCCTCTTTTTTTGTGTTTCATAAAGCCAGAACGTTCGAATGTTAAATGAAAATACTTTTGTTGCATGTCTGTGATTGTTTTTTTTTTACACAATTAAACAATTGAATGAACATCTTCCAAGAGTGGTGATTCCATACTTTTTTGCCAGGGGTTGTATTTAGTTACAATTTTTTTTTTCAATTATTATGAGGCATTATTTCTTTAACTACACAGAATGTATGGCTGCAATCCCTGCCCAAAACATACCACAGGGACACACAAAAGATGTCAGACAAAATAATTCTGATACATCCAGCGGAAAAAAAATTGAAATTTTCCTGCAAAACTGGTTGCAATATGTGAAAAAACTGGGACATTTTTAAGTTACTTATGTTTCATGCCATACTGTCACCAAAGTATCAGCTCAAAGTGCAAATTGTAGGGCTTGCAATAAAGACCTTGCATTAAAAATTTATATCCAAAGTAGAAATTCCTATGTTTTTCTTATTTTGTGGACTGAGAATCGCACAGCAATTTACTGTTCCGTGGCGTCCACGCTAGTTACATACGGAACCGACCCATTTTTCCTGTGCGTGGTGAGGTTCCATGTTACAACGTTCACTGTACAATTGGAGTTCCTCCTGAAGTGTATTTACTTCACACGTAGTCAAGTGCTAATTAATTTATTCACCAAAAACAAATGGGATGAATTTGGTGTCCATATGTGAATGAATTCGAATTTGGTGTTAAAAACAGATTTATTCCTGTTTGCTACTAATAAAAGTGCAGTTATGTGCATGAAGTAGTTCTCTCACTGTCTTTGTAACAATGGTTACATGGACTTCATCGAAACTTGGGGATTGTGAATGTCACATTTTATGGTGCCAGTTTCAGAGAATGAACCTTGTGTGTTTTTCAGATGGTTAGAATTAGGGCACTACAAAGCAAGTACACTTATGCTTAACTCACATATTACACAAATTTCAGCTCAGACGGAAGATCGCTGTAGAATACACCAGATGAGAAGCGAACTAATAGCTAGCAAGTGCTTGATCTGTGACCTGAGCAAAGGCACCTGTCGAGCGTCTGCTGTTGTATCACAGACACCCAAATATATCTAGCAGGCCTAATATCACCCTATAAAATGAAATGTATTCTGACTGGCAATGAGTGCACGGATGAGCTACAGTCAATGAGAGCACAAGGTGAGGGATAACCAGGGAGTGCATTTCTCTAACAAGCATGAAAATAACAGTGTGTGTGGTTGTCAAATACATATGCTTTCCTTGGGTCAGACTGTAGATTAATTGACAAGTGATTGTATACACAGGGTGAAACAGAGAATAGCAAATTGTAATAACAGCGGCAAATATGAAATTCAATAAGAAGGCTTACTATTTGTAAGAATGTGCGTGTTGTGCCTCAGCCAAATTGATTAACTTGAGACTATTCCTCTTTTGGGATTTTGGTGAATACAAATCTATGTGAAAAATTGTACAGCTTTAAAACTACTTGGTAAAAAAAAAAAAAAAAAACTGCACTTGAACACTGCACTGATATTCTGCACCTGCATGAAAAAAGATAGCTCTTCACTAGATTCTTCAGTCAAGAGACACAGAGCAGTGCTTGCTTATGGTTTTTAACTGGCTCTCGCTCACTCATCTCAGATAGGTTTCATATAGCTATTTCGAGGCTATGATGAATAAGCTGTTGGCATTGGTGTTGTCAAACATTAGTCTGTTGGTTGCAGAAGAAGAAAGGAATACACAGAGGTGGAAATAAAGAGAAATCATATGAAAATAGGCAACCCCACCACCGACACCTTGAATTGGCTGACAACGAGCTTTCCGTGGCAGAAGATCACCAACATGCGGACAATGGCAGGTGGCTATTTGTCGGCTTGGTGTGTCCCAGGTTTAAGTTTCCCGATGACAAGACACCAAGTAGTGTAATGTGAAACTGGCAGCAGAGTGCCATTACCTGCCATTGCCCGGAATGAACCAATACATGATCATTTTGAAATACACAACTGCCATGCTACGTTGCAAAACAAAATGAATGGGAGGAAACTCAGTCAAACAAGGATGAAATACTTATTTTTACTTTATAACATCTGCTATCAGATTAGTGGTATGCCAAACAATACGTGTTTTGTATGTAGGGCTTTACATTTAGTAACAAGACCTATCTGTATGTAATTACACCTCATGCACAAATAGGCGCCCATTCTACATGCTGAACTAATGGCTTAATTACACTTAGCTGCGAATACATAAAACAGCACATAATCTCTCCTAAACAACACTCACTGACTGTAAATCGATTAATTATATAGGCTCATGTGCAATTTCTCATTTATTTCTTTAAAATAATTACTAAAAGAAATTGCTATGGTGGTTCACTACAGTAACTAAAACCCCTAAACACTGTTCATGTGATAACAGCAGCTCCGGCAAAGATCATTAAACCTTAACTAAAAAGGTAATGTTGGTATAGAAAGTTATAGAATGACTACCATATATCGCAGATGACCTTCCGGACCATTTTAATCGTTTTATTTCTCACACAAAAACAAATGTTGACACAGCACAACCATGCATGTACTTCTCTGAGGGGCCAGCATCCTCCAAAAGGGAATCCTCAAGTCTGTGGGGGTAAGACACCTCTTTAAAACAGATATCACCAACTAAACCATTAACAACTTCTAATGTATAATGATAGCTCACACAGCCTCTGCAAAAACAACACAAGATCATGATGTAATTTCGAGACTATTCTCTGATGACACTTTTCCCCCTTTTATTTCATTATCTGTTTGTATTATTTGACTTGCTGTACATGAGCCACCTTTCATCTGTACACGTAGATGGCTAGATTCAGGCTCCTGACATATTGTTTAAAAAAAGTCCCATTTTTCAGCTACTGACTAAACCAATACCCTTAAGTACTGATCGAGATATCAGGATATTGGTTCAACAATCCAACACATTTTCAAATTCTGGGTCAAACAATCCACTAACAACCCAAGAAATTACTCAGCTGCTATCCACCACATTAGCTTTAAAAAGCCAGGGACATACAATTTACCATTTAGATCACTGTATGTGAATAATCATCAAAAATGCACTGTTTACCACCCGGATATGAGCAACAGATTAGATAAACAGGTCTTATAAACAAAGAAAAAAAAAAAAAAAAAGAGAGATATTTGTTACAATTATTTTTCAATATAAGTGACTCTTCTAGAATACACCTTGCAAAAGAGAAGAGTGATAGGAGCTCCACCAGATTTTCCCATCAACTAGGTCTAGTGTACAGGGTTTATTCAGGAAATCCTAAATAAATAATAACTAATTTCTCCACAAATCTGTGAGAAAAGAGTGTTTGAATAAGCTTGGAAGTGACAGAAATGACAGAAGGGTTTGCTAATGGTGGACACCATCACCACATTTCCCACATGTGTATAAAAAAGGAAAATCATCATGGTTATTGTGGGGTGATTTTATAAATTCATACAGCATTAATTATAACATATATTTCAAATTACAATAATTTAAATCGAACATAAAGACAGCAGAGGGAGACACATTTTGGGGTAGAACATGGATATCATACACTAACCTACCAGCAAGCACAGAGGGTACATCTAAGCAACCCCAGGACTAACCCAACTCCTTTTTAGGGAGAAGAGTTTCCATGAACATTTATATCTGGTACACCACCATCCACTCCAGACAAAAAAAAAAATGCCTAAGCTAAATCAAAACACGAAGAGGTGGAGCCATAAGGCTGGATATACAGACACAACAAAGTGATAATGCCTGAAGTTATGCAAGCAAATATGTGCGGGGGGTGGGGGTGTGTCATATATTTGTACAGGGCTGAAAGATGGATATAAAGAACCATGTTTCAAGTACTAAAAGTAATACGATATCATTAGCTGTTTGAGATGAGAGAACGAACACTGGGACATAATGGAAAACTACAATCCAGGCCATACAACAGAGCCACAACAAAGCTAGCTACACAGGAGACACAATAGGGATGAGTCCAATTAGGGGGAAACAACCAGATCTGTGAAAGGTTATCTAATCTGTAAAGAGTTGAAGATACGCTAAAATAATCGTCTTTAGATGACGGAGTCTAAGCGAACATTTTGGTGATCATGTTATTTTGCTAGTCGGTTCCCCTAGCAATACTATTGAGCTCGGCTAGCACCGCTGATGTGTCCTAGCAACCAAACTTTCTGCCACAAAATCTAAGCCTGGAGATGAGAACACAAAAGGGAAAACAAAACTACCACGTTTTTTCCCCTTACAGTTATATTCATCTTTCCAGCTTATATACAATAAAACATTTCATCTAGCGCACTACTCCTGGGTTAGCTAACTTTTGGGATAGCTGGATCAGCATTGCTAGCTCAAGCTCACCAACATATGGCTCCAAACCCCCGACACAACCTTTTATAGATGAATAAATGACTGACCTTATAATTTACACGGGCTGATTTGACATACTCAGAAACTATATAGCTATAAATACTGCAGTCACTGGGGTCTGGTAAAATTAACTCGTTAGCAAAGCTGTTAGCCCGTAAACCTTTCACTCAGTGTACTTCCAAACAAACCCTTAAAGCTTTCTGTTGTTATCCTACTGGGCTTATGTTACACATAATTCCTTAAAATAAAATATATAGATACAGCAAAACATTATTCCTTCAACAATATCTATAGTCGAAAACGCAACACTGAATTGACCTTAAATAAACAATTCGGTCACCTGAGTGGGCTGTGAAACCCGGGTCTGCCGGACCGGCGGTCGCCATTTTCATGTGAATCTGGCAACAGCTTCTAGTTTCACTCGAAGATCTTGCTCGCGCTCCATGTCGGTGACGCTTACGTTCAGCGGGCGGGGTCACTGGTTTAGGCCACGCCCCGATGCTGAAATTTGTCCCGTTTGGATATGGTAGAAACATTTAAACAACATGACCCGAAGTGGGTGCTGGGAGCTTTATGGGATGTATTAGGAAAGAAGAAGTGAAAAATAGAACATTATAAGGACTTAATATGTAAACACCCAACAGCAAACTGTAACCACTGTCCTGTAAGTGAACAAAAGCACTTGTAGAGCGCAAACCTCCACCAAGCCCAGCAATCCGCATATGAACCAAAATAATAAAAATCTTACATTGTTAAAGAATCTTTTTAAAAAAAAAATCCTGGATCCAGAATTTGATCCAGGAACGGCACAGTGGTGTAGTTGTTAGCACATCCACCTCACAGCGAGAAGGTTCTGGTTAGAGTTTCGGCGAGGGCTTTTCTATGTGGCGTTTGCATGTTCTCCCATGATTGCGTAGATTTCCTCCGGGTACTCAAGTTTCCTCCCACAGTTCAAAGACATGCACGTTAGGATATTTGGCAGTGCCAAACTGCCACTAGGTGTGAGTGTGAATGGTTGTGGGTGTGTTGGCCCTGCGATGATCTGGCGAGTTGTTCAGGGTGTACTCTATCTTCACCCAGTGTCCGCTGAGATTGGCTCCAGCCTTCCCGTGACCCTAATAGGATTAAACAGTTTGACAAATGAGTAAGTGAGTGAATTTGACCCGGATGATCTCCAAAATCTAATAGAGTGTTCCTTGTCCAAAGCAGTACCTCTAGTAGAAATCTCAAGAAAACCTGTAAATAAATGTATACATAATTTTGCTACCAAACAAACCCTTAAATCAAGGGTAAAACATAACCTCCTTGGTGGAACTTAGTTCATCATACTTTATTCCCCTGCAGGAAATACTCAGGGAAGGGGTAAGGGAATTAAATCATATAGCAGTGTAGAGAGAAAAAAAAGAGACAGCTCAAATTCCATTCCAAATTCCTACAGTTATCGATTGCAGATAGACATACTCCACCAGGGTGCATAGGTACTTCAGCAGTTTCCCTACAGGAAGCGTTGCGCGACAAATGAATCAATCAACAAGTGAATTGCTTAGTGAAGCATGTATGCCTAGAAATGTTTGCCTAGGTAACCTTTTCTCACATAATTCCTGCTGTCAAATGTTTCTGAGTGAAACCATGAGCAGTATCTAGCTAGTTCTTTACGGTAAGTGTAGATCCATGAGCAGTATCTAGCTAGTTCACTCTTAAATAGCTCATTAGCTTGTATTAACTCATATTATCATTAGAATAGCTTATTGTCATCATTACTTGAACAGCAAGTTTATAATGGAGACCGCTGTACATGATTAACTGGGCAGAGTTAAGCGTAAATATATATATA
>JBCNYH010000001.1:26756448-26777676 GCA_039654325.1 Tandanus tandanus
CCATTGATAATTTTTGTGTGATTTTGTTGTCAGCACATTCAACTATGTAAAGAACAAAGTATTTAATAAGAATATTTAATTAATTCAGATCTAGGTTGTGTTATTTTAGTGTTCCCTTTATTTTTTTGAGCAGTGTATATATACCATTTGAATCTGATCTGTAGTAAGGGCATTTATAGTGCTTTTTTGTCAGGCAGGTGTGATTTCAAAAAAGAAAAGTGCTGAGTAATTTCCTTTCTTTTTTTTTTTTTTTACACTGGTCCCGATGGGGGATGCAGAGCCAATGGAGAAAAAAATACCATTCGTTTAGTGAGCTTCATAGTGGATATATTTCAAGGAGGTATTTCAATATTGCAATGTTACTAGTCATAATAAATAGTAAATAAATCTAATACAAGACATTTACCCGGTACAAGGTAGGTAAGTTAATGATATGCAATTATTCATTTTAAACATTGTTCACTTTAAGAAACTGTAATATGTGACTTGCATTAATAAGAGAACTATGCCATCTGTTCTGAAACCCCTGAAACTGCGACTTTAAAGCTCAATGAAACCCACACCAAATCATGTAGTAGCATGATAGAAATCAGTGAAACCGGTTTGGTCACATACATCATGAGCAAAGAAGACTGGCACATTCTTTTATTCGTTATATTTGTGTGGGTTACTGACTTAAGAAATGCTTGTTTATGCAAAACACTCTCCCTGCCCAGATTCCAGAGCTGTGGTTTTGTTTGGCCAGTATTAAACATATTTATAGTATCTTAGTTGGATTGTGAACGAGTTATCATAATCAGATGGCCAAAATGTGCTATAACCAGATTACCTACATGCTTTTGTAAGCCAAGCCTTTTTAGACTTACATATGAAATAGCAATAAGATAGCATCATATGTGTATATTTAGCATGTAAAGTTATGTGTTGGATGTTAGTTACATTACGTGTGTAAATCAACTTTAGTGGTCTCTTTTTTTTTTTTATACCATGCACCTGGGAGTCCGTCAGCATTCATTAGAAACTGGTTCCAAATTATATTTACTTAATTTGTATGTGAATGCATATAATTCCTGCTTCAAAGCTGCCAATAAAACGTAATTCATTACACTTTTTTGCAATCAGGTGATCTGAGATGAATCTCTTAATTGTTGGCATCAGAATCCATGCTGAGCTCAGCTCTCAGCAACCCAGCCAATCCCACTTTCTTTCATTCTTTCATTTTCTGAACCGCTTAATCCTAATTAGGGTCGCGGGGAGGCTGGCGCCCATCTCAGCTGACTCTGGGCAAGGGCAGAGTGGTAACCAGTTGTCATTTGAATTTTAAATTGTATTTTTAGTTTAATGTGGGTTTTTTGTTGTTTGTTTTGGTTTTTTTGGTTTTTACCACAAAATTGATTGGACAATTTTCAGTTTATGCCAGAGTGCAATAGCCATTACAGGGTACTTTCACTTTTCTTTCAGGATAGCATCCCTTTTATTTTTATTGAACCACCAGAGAAATAAAATGTTTGTATGTTTTTAAAAAAATATATAAATCTAATTAAATTGGACAATTCTCGATGTTGCGGCTATCTTTTTTTTTTTAATTCAACTTAAAATTAAGAATAAGCCATGAATATTTAACACCTTGTAGACTTGTGGTCCAGGCACCGATTCCCTAAACTGTGCATGGACACTCAGGTTTAATAATGGCTTCAGCAATGCTGTAAAATAAATGTTTTGTGTTTTTTTTTTTTTTTTTTCATGTCAGAGGCTATTACAAGTTTAAATAAAATTCTCCAAAGCTTTCACCAAAAAAGAGTGGGGGTTATTATAGACCGATTATGGACCCTTTTTGGACAAAATACAAAAATCAGGATACATTAAATGTGTTTAAATTTGAAGTGGATACATGCACAGGAAGTATATTAAATGAAAGTGTCAGAATATTAATTTTATTTCTCCTTACTGTAATTAAGGTACGAGAACTCAGGATTTCCCATTTTATACTACATGGGAACAGCACATTCTGACTGGCTCACAATCTTAAAAATATTCAACATTATTCCAAGTGGATAATGCCTAAATCAAAAGAGCTGACTCAGTTTTTGATGGTCAATTGCAGAGAGCAGTGTGATCACTTCATGCCTTAAATTGTAAAAATAAACCACATAAATGCGTGAAGTGATCACACTGCTCTCTGCAACTGACCGTCACAAACTGTGAGTCAGCTCTTTTGATTTAGGTATTATCCACTCGGAATAATATTGGATGTTTTTCTTGCGTTTCCCATAGTGTATAGACTAAAATGCCTTTAGGGAACGCTGTTTGCTTTTGTTTCTGAATGAGTAGGTGGAACAGAACTGACACTGTTAGCTACACAGAGCTTTTAGCTGGCTCAAAGTGCAGAGGTCACCTGACCTTCCTCAGTGTCATGGTTTAACAGAACTGTAAAATACAGGAATCTCCAACTTTCAAGCGACACTAAACAGCAAAAAGTGGTACGGTTCATGAAATGGAATAGAGATATTTTTCATTTACTTTATATTGTTCAAGCGTGATATATTTTAAACATCTCAGAGTTACAGAGACACCTGCTCCTACATGCACTCAAGTTCATCTGTATATTTCATGACTAATAAATTAAGTAATTGTACAAATCTCATGTTAGTGTGCTTTTTTGCTTTTCTGTTCCCGTGTAGTATAGTGAACTGAACAGTCAACGTTCCATCTCGGGGACTCCAAGCCTAGCATTTGGTGCATAATTGTTAATTAACATGTGCATGTGAGAACGCATAATGCTGAACGATTCCCTTAAAGAAAACACAAAATTAAAATATATTCAAAAAACCTTTTTATTTGATTCTGAAATATATGTTCAGTGAGTAATTCAAGTAAACATGTGCAGTATAAGTATAATAATGTAGAAGAACAAAATAGCCCATTAGTAGATGTAAACCTTCTAAGAAAAGTTTATTATAAGTGGTATTGATATAACATGGTGTTGCACATCTCGAAAGGTTAACCACAAAAAAAAGTCATACCAAGATCACTGGCTCAACATACTGAATTATTCAAACAACATAAACAGGCTTTTAAAAAATGCTTGGGCATTTTTTGAGATTGCTGTTCATCCTTTTTGCTTTAGAGATATAATGTAAGAACAGCTTGGTAATACATTTGGAGCGTCCCCTGGCAGTCTTCTGACAACATTTTGACTTAACTTTTGATAATGATGGGTCGTCTGCTTCACATACATCATCCAAAAGGTTGCCCAGCTGAAAGCATATGGCAGCACAGGTTAGTGAGTGGTGGGACATATCTTTAATGATTAGGGCTAGTACTCAAGGTAACACTATGTGCATGAATCAGATGCTACCATGTACCAAATGCTTCCATTCACTTCAGCAGTCATAAATTAAAGAGATAAAATTTAAAATAAAAAAGGAACCTGCCTACACACCTGTAGCTCTAAACATGCAGTCCTCTCATCTTCCACAAGGGGGCAGCATTTTCCTGCCACTTCATCAACATTGAAAGGCAAATCCTTCCTGGAGGAATTAAGAGAAAGATTTTAGAATTTATTTATTCTTTCTCTCTACACAAGTAAATTTTTTTAAGTACAAAACAGTCATAAGAAATTATTCTTACCACAGCATCAAGCTAATCTTTAATGTCTAATATAAATAAATGTTAACAAATAGACAATGATAAAATATCTTACATTTTCTGAGGAGCTTTGTACACATCACACAACATGTTAAGACTGGGAGATGCTTCTAAATGAATCCCATCATTCCTGAGCTTGTAGTCCGGATTTGGGGCAGCAGTACTAAAACAGTCATATCGCTCGTCCTCCCTCTGCTTTTTACAGCATTCAAATTGGTTTACTTGGACTTTCTTCTCATCCTTACAGAACTGATTCACCATCTTCTTCCACTGAGGTATGCAGAGAAAAACAGGTACTGAATATGATTTGAACCTGGGCATATTCAAGTAATCTACTCAGAAAAATTACACCCCCTTATGCAACAATTGTATAAATAATTATTCTAAGGCGAGGTGGATATAGTCTTTTGACCTAGAATGTGATGGACCAGGGACTACTGAGCCATATTCACCAAGTCTGAGGTGAATGATTGATTTATTATATAATGGAAGCATAAAAACAGAAAAGGAAAACTACATTTTTGTGGTATATTTTAAAGTGTGACTCACTGTGGAGTTTCTTTGGAAGAAAAAGCTTTTTTACCTCGAAAAATTTGTTTTATTCAAATTTTAAATTATACAAAATAATTTCCAATTTACAGGCTACATGCATTATCAACTAAATAAATCCACACAAACTAAACCTAAAACAGATGCTGAAAATGGTTAAGTAAAGCAAAAACTGAAATGCAGAAGTACTCGACTCTTGCTTGGTACTCTCAAGCATTGCTTGGTATGAGTCTGCAATAAACCTATTTTGTGACCATGATCTTTGACCTTTGTCCTTAAAACCTATACCAGGTCATGGGCATTTAGTAATGAGTAACTGGTAAAAGTATGGTGCACACTGCATTTAGGCAATAATTCATTCAAAAGGGGCCCAAACGAAGTACTGAGTATATATGCATGATTATACTTTTCAGACTGACATTTCTGTATTTAAAATCCTTGTTTTATTGATTTCATGTAATAATATAATTTTCTGAGATTTTGAATTTGGGGTTTTCATAAGCTATTATCCACAATCATCAAAATTATAACAAATAAAGGCTTGAAATGTTTCACTTTGCATGTAATGAGTCTATGTAATATATTAGTTTCACCTTTTAAGTTGAATAACTGAAATAAATGAACTTTTGCACGATATTAAAATTTTTCGAGTTTCACCTGTATTAGACTAAATAGCTGTTAGAAATTGCCCCTAGTTGTGAGTGTGAATGGTTGTGTGTGTTGGCCCTGTGACGGTCTGGCGAGCTGTTCAAGGTCTGTGTGCACGCTGTGAAGTTGTGAGAACTGTCTGTGTATAAGGAAAAAGAATTATAAATTTATTGGGCATAAGCACCTATTCTTAAAAAAAAAAAATCTTAGCATCAAATGCAATTTTTTGGAGTTTTGTTTTCAAATATAGTAAGTTTGGTGACTCTCTCCACCATTTTTGTTTTTCTCTACCCAAAATATATGAGCTATATAAGATATATAAGATATACAAGATATTTGATCCTAGTAGTAGTGTAGCAAACCAGAGTGCACAATTGCTTATATCCAGTGAGTGTGGATATAATAACATTCATTATCTCATGATAGAGAACCAATCAGATTGTGACATTTTGTTGTAGTATATAGTGATCCAAGATGGCGGCATGCATGGCTGCAGCGGCATTGCCAGCTCCAACAAATGGTGCTAATCTGTGTTACAAGGACTGCAGCGAAGTCAGTTTGACTAGCAGTCTGACCAGCTTCAGATACAGTCGTGAAGTACTTATGGCTTTGGGCCCAACTGACATGCGACATAACCGTTGGAGAAGTCGCAACCAACTGCTCACTACAACTGGAGCTTTTAGTGGTAGCCATTATCATAGTAGCAGTGTACATCCCCACTAGTGCTAATGCTAACGAAGCGATGCGTGAACTTTATGATGCAGTCAGGGAGAAGATGGCTTTTTTATCGGTGCATGGGATTTTAATCAGGCAAACTTCAAGACAGTTGCACCAAAGTTCTACCAGCACATGTCTTTTGCATACAAACATCCATGAATTATACAGGGCCACACCCCACCCCCGCCTGGGATCCTTCGAACAGCTCTGTGTGCTGCTTATCCCTGCTTGCATGCCAGTACTGAAACACTCCAATCCAGCATAAAAGACCATCGGAATGTTGCCGGAAGGGGCCACCTCAGTGCTGCAGAACTGCTCTGAGTGCATGGACCGGGACATGTTTAGAGAAGCAGCCACTTATGATCAGCACGTCTGCACAAACAAATACACTGACTCTGTGACCACATACATAGAGAGGTGTATTGAGCATGTCACTGCAGTAAAGACTGTAACCACATGCACCAACCAGAAAACATGGCTGACAGCTGAGGTCCGTGCCCAGCTCAGAGTAAGAAATTCTGCCTTCAGGTCCAGAGATGAAGGAGCTCTCAGATCACCCAGTGAACTGCTGTGTACAGGAGTGCAAGGCCCTCCAAATCATCAAGAGGAAACCTGAAAGGATCATTGGGAGCACCCTCCCCTCCATCCAGGACGTGTTCCTCACACACTGTCTACGCAGTGCCTGTGCCAGTGGGTGTGACAGACCCATCTGTCTGACCTCCTCACATCAGGCAGGAGGTTCCGAAGCATCAGAAACCATACTGCAGGGTTATGCAACAGCTTCTTCCCCCAAGCTGTCAGAGCCCTGAACACACACACACACAATCCAAAACCCACACATCATCGGGTAACTCACACTGGACTATGCACACGTGCTTTACTTTACATTGTATAGATTGGAGGGCTTAACACTAGACCAGCTCCCAACACAGCTCACACTGGACTATGCACATGCTCTTTACATTGTATACAGTGGAGAATTTAACAGCATCCCAGCACCTTAATTTTAAACTTTTATACTTTTTCAATTCTAGTCATCTTGTATCTACACTTTACATCAGACTAAAATATTGGACCTGCACCTTACTTTTGTATTCTGCAATACTCTGATTACCTCATTACCCTTTTCTCAATAATCTTTACCCTGCTGCCCAACAAGTCATGTCCTTGTTTCTCTTGCTATAGTTTATTATTGCGTGGTTTAATAGTTTAGTGTTTATCATTACTGTTTTGTCTACAGCACCAGTAGCTCACACGAAAGAACATTTCGCTCTACCACTTGCTCTACTGTGGGGCCAGTGGCGTAATGGTTAGGGTGCTGGGTTCATGATCGAGAGGTCGTGGGCGCGTATCCCCATTAGACCCCCACCGTGCTAAGACACCTGGGCAATGTCTTAATGACAAGTGTGCCTCTGTCCACCCAGCAGTATAAATGGATACCAGTAAAAAATAATGGGAAGGTGACCTGCGATGGACTAGCATCCCATCCAGTAGGAGTTGAACTCTTAGACGCTTCACGCTACAGAAACCGGGGATATGTACCGGCCTGATGAACCACTAGGCTCGGGTGTAAAACCCAACAGACTTATTTAATGCCCTATATGTGTATAAATAACAATAAAGTGTAGTTTGAGTTTTTGAGTATACCAAATGCTAATATCTTAATGAGCATGTTAGACAGGTTTCATCTAAGTCACCCCTGTAAACATGCAAGTATAAATACATGCCTTTCGGTCAGCGCAGTCTTTGATATGTTTGTCCTTCCTGCAACACTTGTCAAAGCTCTTTTCTAGGCTATTGATGGCCTTTAACTGATGGGCAAACCAGTCAAATCCAGTTTGAGGCAAACAGCTGGTGAGGTAACGAGGGCGATGCTTGTGATGAGCACAAATTGGCACAATGTTGACCAAATTTGGGCGACCAGGGGGAAAGTCAATGTGTGGTGTTTTTGCATAGCTCTGGCTCTCTGGCATAGCTGTGGAAGCTCCCTCTGAAAAACTGTCATAGGGACACACAAACCATTTAAATTTACCAAATCTTGTTCATATTTTCACATTTAGAGGATAATGGTAAATTGTATAGAGTTGGTTGTACATTTTAATAATCGTCGGAAAAACATACTTTGTTTTGTGGCAGGTACTGGGGTCAATATCAAATTTCCGGATTGTGGCAGAGAGTGTGACCAGCTCCTCATAAACCGAGACCTGGAAGGAAATATCTGCTGCCTCCTTCTCGAAGCAGTCCCATTTTCTTCGCCCATTCTTTCTGCAGCAGTGATTGGTCTTATAGTTGTCTTCACATAAAACAGAAACAATCTTCTCCCACTGCAGAACAAAAGTACTTGTGAGAATATTAGACCCATATAAAAAAATCAGAGAAAAGGAAGATGAACACAGGAAGCAAAAAAAAACAAAAAACCTAAGGACAGGGTAAAAAAAATTACAAAATACAAGAACATCTGCAAATAGGAAGTCTAAAACTGCCAACACTCAAGGCTGTCTACTGTTTTGTCTTTGTGAGCACCACAACAATCTTTCACATGATAGCTTTTGATGTAACATATTTTGTCTAGCCAAAAAAGTCCCACACTCCAATAGTTTGTTGGACAGCTTTTTATCCTTGATTATAGCACGTAATCACCATGGCATGGTTACTTCAAATGTTTAGGTTGATGATCAGCAACATTATGCGGCAAAAAAAAAAAATTTAAATCCGCTGACGACCTGAATGCACTGATGGCACGGACATATATATATTGTGGTTTAATTTTTCCGTCATCAATTCAAGAGGTTGGTGAAAAAGAAACCCAGCTCCAGATGCAATTATATGTTGTGATGTTATGTAATGACATAAGGGTAAGATGATGATATTAATATTGATATTGTAATAATGAGTGACAGTTAAGCTTTACTTAGTGCATCTTGAAGTTGCCATCAGCACCTTTATAAACCCAGTTTTAGAAATTTACAGCAGAAACTTGGATGTCAATTTGTACAGAAACAAACTTTTGCTCTTGCAATACAGAAAACGTTAAATACAATCATCTCTACAAGTTGTTTTTCGTAAACATGTCGTACTATTGTCTCCAACAAATAACTGATATGTCATATTCATTTTCATGATTCCAACAAAGAAAAATAGACCACAGGGGTCCAGACGCTCCCAACGGCAGGACCATTTGATAATATTTGTCAAAACTAGATAGTCAGAATATTATGTTATATACAACAAAGGATAACCCCAATATAGAAAAATTCACTAACTTGACTGCTGTGACGTTGAAACAAGGTCAAGGGCACCTATATACAATCCTAACCGAGAGCTTCCCAAGGGGAAAGGCAAGGCAAAGGCTTTTCTGTGTGAAGTCTGTATGTTCTCCCCTTGCTTGTGTGGGTTTCCTCTGGGTATTTCAGTTTTCTCCCACAGTCCAAAGGACATGCACATCAGTCTAACTGGCTCTTCCAAAGTGCCCCTAGGTGTGAGTGTGTGTGTTTGTGTGTGTGTGTGTTTGTGTGTGTGTGTGTGTTGGACCTGCAATGACGAGGAACACCCTGAACAGCTCGCCAGTCCTTTACACGTAGTCGGTTGAGATAGGCTTCAGTCTTCCAGGGCCCCATTAGGATTAAGCAGTTCGGAATCAATGAATGTTTCAGATTTTGTCATTGATAAGACCGTCCTGAAGGAGAAGCCTGTTCTATTTGAACCTGCAGTCCCGAGTCTGAGGTTCTCTTTGCTATTAAAGTGTGTGGTGTCGTCATGTCAAGCTCTAAAGAGCTCTCTATTGCAATTGCAAAAAAAGGATTTCAAAGACTGGCCATTTGTCCAAAGCTGGCCACCCCAGCAAATTCAGGCCAAGAGAAACAATTTGATGTGAAAACAAATCTCCAGGAACCTCAAACTTTTACCACAGAATCTGCAGGTAACTGTTGGTGTAGAAGTGCATACATCTACAGTCAGAAAGAGACTTGACCTGCATGAAAGGCATGGCAGGAAAATGATTTTGTTGTCCAAATAGAATATACAGTGGGTTTATTCATCTCCCAATTTGGCATGCCTTGTGGGGTGTTCCTGGTATGCAGTGGTATCTATTTACCAAAGGTGGTCCAACAAATATTAATCAGTGAAGTGGCAAGAGTGTCATGGGTGCCTACAGGCTCACTGAGGCCCATGAGGAAGCTAGTACGTCTGGTTGATTCTAGAGACACGCTACTGTAGCTGCTGAAACTGTTAATGTTGGCTATGATATAAAATTGTCAGAACACACAGTGCATTGCAGCTTGCTGTGTACAGGGCTGCCTAAATGCAGACCATTCAGGTCGTCTTAATGTTATGGGTGACCTGTGTATATTTTAAGTGCATTAAAAGGTGTTCTCACCGCCTGCTGAGCGCAGCACAGAGTCAGCTCACCATCTTGGCCATTAACACAGCACATACGGTACCAGGACCTCAGTTGATCGAAAACAGTCTCACGATAATACGACTTGCCAGTTAGTTCGTCCATATGAACTAAGGGGCGCTGCTCAAACAAATATCGATTGGAATATTGACAGATGACCTGGATGTTGGTGGAGGTTGGACGTGCGATGGGTAAAGGAAGGGTGGTAGAACTTGGCACAACACGACCCAAGACACCTGCAGACAAAGGCACAAAAATATAGATGAAATAATAATGACAAAAATGCATTGATCATGGCATAACAAAAAAGTAAATCTAAGATCAGGGCAAAAATAAAACAAAGGAAATCTGACTGTTTTTTAATGAAGAAAAAAAAGGAAGAGTAAAAATATTTGTCCATAAGTTTTAAGGGATCCAATGCAAAAGCTACTACAATACCAGATCCCTTTCCCTAATCATACACATCTCCCATAGCCCCCACCCACTGCACACCTTTCTCTCCATCAAACATTGGAATTCTCTGTCTCTGCCCTATCCAGCTGGGGGTTGGAGGTTCAATCGCCACCTCTGGTCTGGGATTGATCTCTGAAACACTGTAATATAGAGACAACCATTATATGATAGATACATCAAGTGCTTTATGCAAATAAGTGCAAAGTTGAACAAGGCAGTTAAATGAGCACACAGATTTTGATTCAAATGCAGTTTTAAAGTGGTAAACAGTGCTAAACAGGTAATTAGAAAAGTACATTCAGATCATGTTCTGGGCACATGATCTAAAGGGTTCAAATCCCCGTTAGACCCCCACCGCACCATGACCCCTGGGCAAGGTCTTAACCACAAGTGCGCCTCTGTCCACCCAGCAGTATAAATGAGTACCAGTAAAAAATACTGATAAGGTAATCTGCAATGGACTAGCATCCCATCCAGGAGGAGTTGAACTAATAGTCGCTTCACACTACGGAAACCAGGGATAAGCTCTGGCCGGATGAACCAGTAGGCTCAAGTGTAAAAAGCACAACAAACTTAACTTACCATGGTGGCATAATGATTAGCATGTCTGCCACAAAGTAAGAAAATAAGAAAAGAAAAGCAAGAAGAAAAGCAGAGTAAGAGTAAGAAAAGCACGCTGGGGGCGTTTCTGTAAGTCAATAAAATTTCATCCCCTTAAGTGTGACTTAGTGTTTAGCGAAAAGCCTTGCATACTACTTGAATTATTTGCCTCAACTAATCTCAAGGTTTTTTTTTTTTTTTGTTTTTTTTAAACAAATCACTAAAATGTATTAATATTAATACATACCACATGGGAATGGTGCAATCTGATTGGCCTACTGTCTCAGGATTAAAAAAATATTCCAAGTGAATAATGCATGAATCAAAACAACAGACACTCACAGTTTGCCTCTTGGAGCAGGCAGCATCAGCGTTGCAACAGTAAACCATACAAATTTCTTTTTTTTTTTTTTTTCTTTGCTTAGGTTCCCATGTAGTATATACCAAATCATGTACATCAGGCTCTGTGGATGTCGCTGAATTGAACAGTTTTCTCAACATCACAGTTAACGTATGGTACGCAGGCCTGGCTACCAAACATAAAACAAATGAGGAAACTTGAAACATACTGGTTCCAGTGTTTGTGGAGCATGGTTAAAAGAGGATGAGGACCATCAGATGAGGATGAAGTTAAGTATAGCTTCTTTAACTCTAATGAACAGATTCAATTAATAATAAAGACAGCACCATTACACATTGTCAACACTTTAAGCACATGCTCACGTATGCAAAGTGAGCAACAACACGGAGAAATTGATGTTTGCCAAACCCTCAACGAAATACTATAGGGACCATTGGCTAATATATGCCAAGCTACTTAAGGTCTCCGTGGACCGAGTGAAGAGGCCAACCCAGTCAAAAACTGAGTTCATTGAGCTCATCTATCTTACAGCGGCTGAAGTTTGCTCTATGACGCCATGTCATTTAGAGCACTTAAATGGATTGATGGAATGCATAATTTTCTAAACAGCTTATACTTAAGGCCATCTAATGTTCTCTTCCATGCAGCCATGTCCACTGTCACATAACCTCACCTAAATGACTGGTGGAGCAAACATAAGCGTTCACTGACCTTTCGCGGGGCACCGACTGGCATATATAATGTCAGATCCTTGTTGTTGTATAACAGGGCCTAACGTTAGGTTACGTTACCTGAATGACGTGTTTACGATAATACTACTAATAATATTACTACTGTCATGACATTAGTTACTATGTCATTAGTGGAGAAATTCGAATTTAAAAACTTACCTCTTCCAAGAATTTGGACACACGCATGCTCTGTCTGACTTGAAGATGAACTTCTAATTATCTAATTAGATCCCAGCGTTAGACCTGTTGGAAAGTGCCTGTCTATGTAAATGTAATGACTATTGTAATATTACCTTACTTTAGTACAATTTCCATAAGCTCTCAAATGCCTACTAATAATAACATGAACAATATATAGCTCACGTGAAAGGTATTAACTTTCTAGGACCAAGCGCACACCCACGGACCAAGCGTGCACTCATGGACTGCGGACAGACAAACACAATTTCCTGCAAAAAATCAGCACGTAGCTCACATGAAAGGTAATGAAAGATGGCTTATGACAGAGTATAGCATGTGTTGCTGTTCACAGATATTGCTTTACATGTATACACCTGCAGGCAAGGATGAATCCAAAGCATTTCATTGAGGAGGGATGAAGGTGAACTTTTTTGTAACACATGATCTTAAGGCAGTAACATTTCAAGAAGAGAGGTCAGATCCCAAAATGATACCCTATCTTAGAATTAGTTTGCGTTAAGTTTCTCCTTTCTTAATTATTGTACTTTTGTAGATTTAAATCAGATATATTTATGATTAAGGGTATACTCACATGTAAGCAATATAGCCGAGAAATTGTGCCAGTTAGTTTGTAGTAGTATAGTTTTTTCAGTTGTTTTTGGTTTCGGCTGGACGAAAAAATGTGCGGCCTCATCGAATACCTTAAATATTGATCATCATTGAGGATCCGTGACCCTGCACTGGCTGTCTGTCATGTATTGTGTTGAACCTGCCCTTAAAATGTAAATAAAACATATCCAAGTGCTTTCTTTCTTTAATGACTTTTTACACCATTTTTTTCTCTGTATATTTTCATGTAACCTCTATTTGATTGTCTCGAGTCCAGTGGGTCCAGTTGAATTAGTTGTTTATTCCAGCATGAGCTGCTCAGCTTTGGCTTATTTTGGTTTGACGGATGTGTGTGTGTGTGTCTGTGTGAGATACCTAGTGGAGCATGGAGCTGCACGTAAAAACCTACACCTTCCCCCGCGATGCGTCCCTTCCATGTCAGGATCGGAGCATAATTACCTGTTAAAGGTTTTTAATAATCAAACCTGGGGATTTATTATTTATTTTGGACACAAAATAAATAATAAATCCTTTTATTCCCTTTCTGACTCGCACTGATAAGGTATCGTATTATATCAGAGGAGAGATTATGTGGGAAATCCAAGTTGAACTAGTTATTCCAGGAAAAGTAAATAAAGAAAATACAGCAATAAATTACTGCATAGCCTGTATATATATATATATATATATATATATTTCCCATATGTCCCCTCTAATACATCCTAAAGAATCAGATCCTGCTGCAAATGGAACAGATCTGAGATGCTCGTTCCTCTGTCTATTGTGAAAAGCAGCTTGAGCAGTAAATACACTGACATCGGAACAACCATTTATATTTAGAAATAATATCATATTTTTATAATACATGTGTGAGATGGCAAGAGGCACATTGCATGTAGGAAATATGCAGATTTTTAATTTTTTTAGAAAACAAAAGTATAAATAGAGGCATACAGGAATCCCACCGGCCGCCTCTTTATAGAAGGGGCAGATTCGCATGACCTGTGCATCATTTCGCGGGTTTTTCTTGGTACAAATGGGGCGGATTCACGTGACCTGTCATAATTTCATGGGTTGTTCTTTGTCAAAAGGTGTGGATTCGCATAACGTGCAAAAAACAGTCGCTTGAGCCAAACTACTTTCGAAGCTCTTCGCTCATATTCGAACCACTCTGAATTTGCCCCAAACTTTGCACAGGTCCAAAACTTTTTCCAAGACCGCAAAAACAGTCCATTTACCTCAAATTTGACCGACTACCTCCGAAAATATAATTAATTACCCCGAACTAAAATTCGCTTGTACATTCGGCCGTGGTTGCTTACATGTGAGCTAGGCTTAAGGATTTGGTTGCCCCATAGGAACCTATGCTTTAACCTAATCCAACACTTCATGCATGAATCAGTGTGATATACCTTATTTTCTGGCAGGAACTGGGGTTAAAGACAAAACCTTCAATTGTGGGGTGAAGCATGGTTGGCACCACATGGCCAGAGGGCTGGTATGATGGGTCTGGAGCATTCTCCTCAAAGCAGTCCAGTCTTTCTGCCTTCCTCTCTTTACAGCAGTGATAGTGACTGGTCTTAATACTAAACTCCTCATTACAGAAGGTAAATAGTGACTTCCCCCACTGCAAAACAAAAACAAGTTGTAACACTATTGTGAAATCAAAGAAAAGAAGGAAGAGAAACATTGGAGGCAACAGATCAAGGATGTCCACATTTTTTCTTTCAGTGTGCCACAGCAAAATAACAAACAAAATTATAGAGGACTTTACACCAGACAGTGCTTAATGAAACAGTATGATGATTATCATGTACATTTGATAAATACAGTACCTTTTGGTGGTTTATGTGCTTATCAGGTTCATGATGGAGAAAATGTAAGTGAACATAACAGCACAAAACATGACAGTAGATTGATTTACACATATCTAAACATCAATTACTCATTTGATGCCTAATTCATTTCCATCCTCTACACATATGAGGTAACAAATGATGGACACCTTGAAATGTAAGGGATAATCTGCAAGCAGTAAGCCTGTGTTCTCACCGCCTGCTGCGCACAGCACAGAACCAAATCTTCATCTTGAGTGCCATTACCGCAGCAAACAGTGAACCAGGACTCCAACTGATTGACAGCATTGGCCTGACGGTACAGATAACCAAAGCCACTTCTTGGTAGCATGTCGCTAGAATACCGTGGGCGGAGATTACTATACTGGCAGATGGCAGCAATGTTGTTTATGGTTGGACGTGCAAGAGGGAAAGGAATGGATGGATTCATGGAGTAAGGCATTCTTTTAGGATCTGGGTCACATGGACAGAAAGACAAAGAATAAGAGATGCATTTTCAGTTGAGAAAGTGTCCTTACTCAATTAAAAACAAAAAACACTTTGCACAAACGCTCCTTTTGACTCTACATAGATTTGTAAAGGATTAGGAAGATGAACATGAAAAACTGCAAATGAGCCAAGAAAGAGGAAGACAGAAAGAAAAAGCAGGAGATGTAATAGCGATTGAAAATACACACTCGATGGTGTGCATATGTGTCCGGATGAGTTGTAAGCTTGACATATCAGCACAACGAAACACAGACCTGCATGTAATACTGACACTATCAGTCAAAAGTGTGGACACACCTTCTACTTTAATTAGAATGAGTAGGTGTGTCCAGACTATTGACTGGTACTGTATGTTAGGCAGCTGTTATAAACAATTGTTCCCTCACCAGGCTCAGTTTTTCCTTCACTTGAAGTTATGCTGCAATTCACTGTACCAATCACTCTGAAAAACTTTCTGCAGTCACTTTCTGAGTGTGCATTGGGACGGTCATTCAACTTGGAATTTGGGAAATCAGGAACTTGGGCAACATCCGACTTGTCTGATGTTATTCCACTGATTTAAACCCATTTAATATAAATTAAATTCTACAAGTATAGATATAAAACAGTATACATTTATAAATACAACTGATGTATGTGTGTGCATAAAATGAAAAGTAAATGATTTTACTGATTTCACTGTTCAGTGATTTCAGTGTGCGAGTTCTTATATGAACATAAACACCAGAAAATTCAAGTAATTGTGTCCAAACTCTGTTCGAGACTGTCTCATGTTTCAGTCCTCAACCTGCTCTTTATTCTTTTTGCTTCAAACCCACAGTTGCAGGTGACCAGGCCAAGAATGTACAAAGAGATTATCATGATGGGAAAAGTTTGGGATTCCAGCAAAGAAAACTGTAATGCTACAGCATATAATTATAAACAATTGTGTGCTTTTAACTTTGTGGCATACATCTGGGGGATAGCCCACGTATGGGGGTGAAATATCTTCATATTATGAATATTATTATACATGCTGTGTAGCCACGATTTCACAGGCTGTTAAGAACCAGTTCAGCCCTCTAAAACCTAATCTGTCCTTTTTCTGCTCTATAACTAAAGGCTGTTACAGTAAAGGCCTGGCCAAGCATCTCAAGGGAGGGAATTTAGCATTTGATGCTTATGGGTTTCAGACAACAGACACTAACTGACTGTAAAATGTAAAAATTATGTTCATATTTATAACTATGGCAGTTTTAATTCATTTTGAGCCTGTAAAAGGGCTTACTTATGGACCTAAATACAATATAGTTACAATACTGACAATTGACAAAGAGAGAAAATAATACATGACTTGATTAAGTACAGACGAAAATGATCAAGATGTGACCAAAGAAAAAGAGGAAAAGATGAATTACGAGCAATAAGGGACAAACAAAAAGAAAGGGGGCAAGATTTGCAGTAAAACTGAAGAGCAGAAAATTATAAACACGCAGAATAATCTGTTCTTTTCCCAGTAAAGTGCTTGCATGCTTTATCACACGCCAGCAACCCACCTTTCTTTCTCTCAGTAGTGTAAGTGCCCGGCGATCTCTGTCTCAATTTTTCCATAATTTCTGCAGTTTAACAAAACATATCATAAGAACACAATCTCAACAGAGGTGTTAAATCTTTACTGCATACACAGATCAGATATAACATTTAAAAAAAAAAAAAAAAAAAAAAAAAACACTGACATGTAAATGGAAAACATTTATTATCTCATAACAGTGGCACCTTCCAAGGAGTGGGATGTATTAGGCAGAAAGTAAGCAGTTAGTTCTCGAAGTTGATGTGTTGGAAGCAGGAAAAATTAGCAAGCATAAGGATCTGAGGGACTTTGACATGGCCTGTATTGGGATGTCTAAACGACTGGGTCTATTCATCTCCGAAATGGCAAGTGTTGTATGGTGTTCCTAGTATGCAGTGGTAAGTACCTACCAAAAGTGGTCCAGAAAAGAAAAAACATGTCATGGGTGCCCATGAATAAGTGAAGAGCAGTACATCTGGTCTGATCACACAGAAGAGCTACAGTAGCACAAACTGCTGAAACTATTATAATGCTATTATAGTAGAAAGTCATCAGAACACACAGAGCATTGCATCTTAAAGCATAGGGGGCTGCCTAGCCACAGACCAGTCAGGTGGTTTTAATGTTACGGCTGATCAATGTTTGCTAAAAATGGCTGACCATATTAGATGTCAGCTGATTAATCCAACTGTAATTTAAATGAGTTAAAGAGTCAAATTAGTAGATTTGCCACCTTTTTCCACCAAATTAGTAGATTTGGTGGAAAAAGCCAAATGTCATCTTGCATCTTGCACTTGAAGACATTTTCACTATCCACAGTAGGTATCTTGGGTATTTTATTTCAAATTATTTAGGTAGGTACTTTATCTTACCAGGGGGTAAACCAACTTGCTTATTTTCCACTTCAAAAACTGAGAAAAGAGACAAGAAACAAAAGGCTGAATGCATGACAAACAAACAAACAAACAAAAAACAAAAACAGTGCTTCACTATCGCCAGTAATTTGTGGACACCTGACAATCACACCCATATGTAGGACTTCCTCATACTGTTACCACATTGTTGGAATCGCACAGCAGCACTGATTTCCCTTCATTAAAGCTAAACTTGGGTTTACACTGGGGCCACGATGTCCACGACTTGAGAGAATCGTGATGGTCGTGGGATCAAATTGATAATGATCTTGGGGGAATTTGGTGGAATCGTGATGATTGATTTATTAAGATTTGACACCAATCATGATAGAACGTGGGAATCGTAGTAGAGCGCAGTACAGCTTAACAGACCTTAACAAAGCGTAACAGATCTTGATGCGCCATCGTATGGAATCTTGATGAACTTGGAAATACGATTCCTTCAAGTTTCATCTGTTGGATGCACCTTGCCTTCTTTTTATACCCCAATCGTGCTAATAAGTTGTTGAGCGCCACACTTTTTTGAATCATGGAGATCATGGACATTGTGTACCCAGTGTAAGCCCAGGTTTAAGGGATGACTTGTTCAATCATGCTTTCATGCATGCCTAAAGACATTGCTCAACAAATACACATGGGTGTAATGCTCAGGTATCCACATACTTTTGGCTGTATAGTGTATAAATGTGTACATTACAATGTAGTCATTAATTGCTAATTAATTAATTAGTTAATTTAAGTGGAAAAAGCAAAATGTCATCTTGCAATACATTAAGACATTTTCCTTTCCACAGTTGGTATTTTGGGTATTTTATTTGATATTATATATTATTTAAATAGGTATTTTATCTTACCAGGGTGAAAACCAACTTCCATTTGTTCCACTTCAGAAACTGAGAAAAGAGACAAGAAACAAAATGATGAATGCATGATAAACAGACATGTGCTTTTACAGTAGTCCAGTTTAGCATATTATTCTCATTATGAGTTTTATTTTTTTAATGGCTTCATCAGAAACAGAAATGTCAATGGTGCAGATCTCTGTCGAATTCAAAACGCATAAAATAAATGCATCACTCTATCGCCTCCTCTTAAGGAGGAGTTAAGGATAAGTCCTCCCCTTTTCAAAGGCTCAAAAATATTTAGACATTTGGCTGACAAGTTTCATTGCAACTTCTTGAACATTTCTTCAGAATATTATGGTAAATTAATTTGTTAATTTGGCCAGTTGTTAAGTTTCTGTTCCTCTGATAGGGGTGTTTATTTTTTCAGCCTAGTAATGGCCTCCTTTACGTGCGCTGATGCCGTCTTTGGAACCTATACTGAGATGTCCCATAAACAACTCACTCACTCGCTCATTTCCTGAAACACTTAATTCTATAAGGGTTGCAGGGAGGTCGGAGCCCATCCCAGCTTACACAGGGCAAAGGCAGGATACATCCTGAAAAGCTTGCCAGACCATTGCAGTGCCAATATATACATACACACACACACACACACACACACACACACACACACACAAAACCATTTACACTCACACCTAGAAGCAATTTTGAACTTTTGGATATGAAAAAGCCAATTAGCCTAACATGCATGTCCTTTGTGTGAGGAACTGAAGAACCCGAAGGAAACCCACACAAACACAGGGAGAAACACAGAAACACCTGAGCGGAGAACTCAAACCCAGGACCATCTTGCTGTGAGGCGGACATGCTAACCACTACATCACCATGACGCAATATTTTAAAGTGCCTTTAAGTAGACACTTGCATACTTTATGACTGTCTCTTGTTTATTGTTGTACAGAGGAAGGGTAGTCTCAGCTACACTAGTGAAATCTTTTATCAATTCCAATAAAATAGTGTTATCAGAGGAAAATATTGCTCAAATTTTGACCAAGTACAGAATTCAATTCTCTCCACTGTAATAAAAATAGTAGCTTTTACATGATAAAGTTCTGAATTGCACTCTTAATTACTAACTGACTTTTACTTCTGGAGGGGCATTTTCATACAATCTAGAAAAATGTTCTGCTGCTTGTAAGCTCTATTTATAATCGAAGTGGCTTTGTCGGGATCCTTTGTCCATCAAAAATGTCTTCTCCGGAAAGCAGCCGTTGCATATGGAGTGCTTTTTTCAGATATTAATTGTTTTTTTTTACTAAAGCAGCAAAGTACTGTATAGCTTGCTGAAAAATATAATTGGGATTGGATGTGAAATTCTTTCTGTACAGAGATCCACATCAGCTTGATAAGCATGTCCGTCAAAAAGTGTCTTCTCCGGAAACCGCAAGGATTGTCACTGATACTGTTGTTACTGCAGTTAATAATATATACAACTAATGTTGCATGAAACCTGCTCAGATAATGTGTTTAGTGAGCTTTTATTCTTAATGCTCTGAGTTCTTTACAATTCTGATACACTACAAGCAGATGTACTGATTCTAAAGAACCTGTACCTGCTATACTTTCACCCAGTGTAATTTAGACACCATTAGACCTGTAGCTCTGATACTTCACACAAAGTATGGTAACAAGAAACCACAATAACTAGGGGTTTAATTTTGAGCTACTGTGAACCCAAGAAGTAAACCCTGACTGTGAAACAGCCCAGCTATAGTTAGACATTTAATAATCATCAGATTAAATGTGCTAAAAGGAGCATCACTGCTGAACAGTCTGCAGAAAAAAATGCGTTTTGATAAAAATATGTGTTAGGATGTAACAGGTCAGCAGGCACATCTGGGCAGCAGTACAACATCAAGTTTATCTTTCCAGTCAAAAAGAAAGTGAGGTTCAACAAACCTGAATGTGATTATAAGGCTTGTAAACATGTACTGCAGTGTTTACAGTGAATCCTAGACTATTTTATGAACTCTTGTTGTGAAACAGACTGCATATTAAGCCACAAACCTAATATTAACTCTTACAGTGTGCTGTTTGTTAAAATATCTCCTCTACAAAAATGTACAAGACCCAGTGTTAAAATGTTGAGCTAACCCTGACAATATAAAAAGCTGCCTACTTAGAAGCTTATGAATATATTTTATACCAGAAAGAAGTAATTATATGGAAGGCTTGGAGCAATTTACCGACTACAAAAGCTAATTTAAAGCAAACGCTAACTCTCCACATACAGATGTAAACAGTATTATAACTGACAGGATACCAGTTTAAAGTTGTTTGGGATTCCGGTATTCTGTCAACGACGCAGTGTTGAAACTATATTATTACATGTCAACAGGAAAATATCATAAAAACAGGTTTTACTGAACACCAGCGCTTACTTTCTGACGACTTCACTGCTAGCAGCGTTAGCAAAACCAGAAATCCTCTTAAAGAGTCCATGATAAACACACTGAAGGTGCGTCAGCTCAGCTGTCCTTATATCCAACCCACAGTGTGAGTGTGTGAGTGAGAGAGAGAGAGAGAGAGAGAGAGAGAGAGAGAGAGTGTGTGTGTGAGTGAGTGAGAGAGAGAGAGAGAGAGAGCGTGTGTGTGTGTGTGTGTGTGTGTGAGCGCGAGAGAG
>JBCNYH010000001.1:26826447-26836625 GCA_039654325.1 Tandanus tandanus
TGAATATTTATCATATTAAAAGAATCAGACACCTTCAAGATGTTCAAATTACAAATAATAAAAAATTGTAAGTGCTACTAAAAAAAAAGAGGCCCAAGACACTTGTAATCCATTTTTAATACACAAGTAAGCTATTTTAAAGAGCAGCTCATCCATCAAATGATCAGAAAACAGTCTGTTTTCTATGGTGAGAAATCTGAGCCACCTGTAGGACATGATGGGAAGCAATAATCTGTTGATATTTGTGTCTGGTAATGTTACCACCCATCTTACATAGCTTTGTGATACCTATGTACTGGAGGTGACCTTAAACCTTGATGTTTCACTTTCATACATGACTGGCTCTTCGGTGAACTCTGAGTCCAGCAATTTTCTAGATGGTCAGTAACAACATTGGTGGCAGAGCAATATGATATTAATTAATAATTCATCTCAAATATCATTGTTTTCGCCATGTTTGTGCTAATAACAGTTTCCACGTGTTAGGGCCTTGGTAAACACGTCATGGTGTTCTAGCTGTGTCTTGTACAGGACCTGTATGGTGTATGGTGTATGGTGACCATTGCAAGAAATATGATGTACAGTTGATGCTGAAGCAGACATTGCTAGCTATGGGTCCTAATGGAGCTTATGAGGGAGTCATCAGGAGGCTAACTACAACTTTTGTGCAGCCAGTTGTTTTGTGGATAGTTTTCCTTGCATGACCGAGCTTACCTATGTGTACCAAGCGTGTCTGTTATTTCTTACTACTGCTTGCAAATTATTTTCATTTGCTTTCAGGAGATCTTGAAAGTTTCTACAGTTTTTGCAAAAACATTTTATTAATTGCCTGAAAGCTGCTTTAATACCTGTAGGTATATTTAGGTATATTTACTTAATCAAGCACTTTTCATTAATTTTTACAAATTTTTCTACTTACTTTGTTCCAGAATTTGACATAGGCATAGAAAATCAGTTAATTGGTTGGTGATATATGGGCTTTTATACATGAATGTCCACGTGTGCGACAAGACTTTTGTCAATGACTGTAAATTTTAAAGATTCCTAATACTTAATCACATCACTATATACAACATCAAACAAAAAAATTATTAATAAACTGGATCTTACCCCTTAGTGCCTCCACAGCTGAAGCCTTTTCCGATTTTTGCTGCTGGACTTCTGTCTAAAGAAACACGAGAGAAAGCAATATTTATATTTTTCAACAATATATCCAAGCGCATTACTCACGACAAAGCAGCTTCCACACAGTCCCTTCCGAAAGTGCTGGAACAGCAAGGTCAATTATTTGTTTTTGCTAAATATCTGTGACAGTTGGGTTTGAGCTCAAAACATATGGAAAATATTAGATAACAAATCGCGTAGTGGTTAGCATGTCCGCCTCACAGCAAGAAGGTCCTGGGTTTGATTCTTAGACTCGGGTGTTTCTGTGTGGTGTTTGCATGTTCCCCTGTGATAGAATGAGTTTCCTCCAGGTACTTGGGTTTCCTCCCACAGTCCAAAGGCATGCATATTAGGCGAACTTGCTGTTCTAAGTTGACAATAGGTGTGAGTGTGAATCTAAATGGTTGTGTGTGTGCCCTGGTGAGCTGTTCTGGATGTACCCTGACTTCGCCCAGTGTCAGCCGAGACCCTGTGACCTTAGTAGGATCAAGCAGTTCGGCGAATGAGGGAATGAGATCGGAATTTCCCTTTTAATTTCTTGATGTTTCACTTAGATGTGTTCAACAACTTAGAACATGGCACGCAAATTTTAGCTGAGCAAAAGTATAGAAACCAATAGTGTTAAAGTAAATTAAATTAAACTTTCACATTCATCAGATCATCTAAGATATCTTTACACGGTAAACAGAACTTGAAATCATTGTGTAAGTGTTAGCCCTGCGATAGACTGGCAAACTTTTCAAGGTGTACCCTGCCTCTCGCCTCGAAGGGATACACGTTTAATAATATGCCAGTACAACCCATGGCAGTACACGCACACACACTATCGCACATTCCCTGACACCAAGGGACAGTTTAGAATTGGCAAGAAACCTAAAGAAAACCCAAGTGGAAAAGAGAACCTGTGAAACTCCACATGGCAGCCTAACCTCAGTATTTAACCAGGCACCCTGGAGTGGTAGGATGCCAACACTGGACATTGCACTATATTGCACCACTATTTTTCTATTTTTAAGTACTAGAAACATAAATAACATGGTGTTTTACAGTACTGAGTAGTATACAGTCAGCATAGAACACAATACAATACATGGTACAATGCAAAAGATATCAGAAGATTATTGGTGTTTACAGGGAAAAAAGTACCGTGGTCCAATTCAGTCAAGACAACCAAACTGAACTAAAAAACTACGATCAGCTACAACTATATGAATAAGCTATAACATACAACTGAAGTAATTACTATGAATTTCTTTGTCATTTTCTTTACCTTATGTGTTTGGCAGGTGTTCAGGTTGTTCTCGGAGGTTTCTTTACCGTTCACCAGTTCCTGCAGTTTCGACACCATTTGATTTTTCTGTTTGTCCAATGGAACCACCTCGCTGCTCAGTTTTTGCAATGTTGCCTTGAGCTTCAGGATTTCATCCTCCTTTGTTTTCACATCTTCAGAGTTTAACATAATTTGTGCTCCCATGCTCCGAATGTTCATCTCCTGCTGTATAGCCTGAAAGGCCACAACCAACATTGCACACCCTGCCAAGAATATCGATACCCAGACAGTCTTCATCCTGCATGTGAGAGGTAGAGTTGTTGGGTTGGAGATGACGAGATTGTGCAATTCAGTGGTGGATCTATCCCCAAATTCTCTCTGTCTCTCAGTTTCTCCTTTGTTTGGAGTCTGTATGGTGAAGCCTCGCTGTGTTGGTTGTCAAGTGGCTGTGTCAGTGGCCAACTCTAACTGCATTACCCTACCTCACTCCACCTTCTATCTGGGATCCAGGTTTACCTGTTCAACCAGATAATTAGGTGTGACAGTACTGACATTGTAGTGCTGAAGACAAATATAAAAAAACAGGGCCTTATACTATCCTAGTCTCTTGCTCATATGAATTTTGCCTGAACACTAATAATAACAGACAACCCATTATGATACCTTAAGAACAGGTTGTGCCTAGGTCTACTTCACAGTATACAAAACAGGTGGAACCAGGATCTTGTTAGTTAAACTGAGCAGGTGAACTGTGTGTGTGTGTGTGTGTGTGTGTGTGTGTGTGTGTGTTCTGCAATAAAACTTTTTTTTTTTTTTTTAAGATGGCCTTTGGCCTCACATAAAACTCTTACACATTCACCCTGACTATTGGCTAAAAGAAAGAAAAATCTACATTTTTACCACCAACAAAATAAGTCAATTTTTTCAAACATAATTAATCAACTTCTCTCAAATTTAGCATAAACATCTTTAGCAAACATCATGGCACCTGCAGAGCTCAGCAACCTTTTCTGGTTTATTTATTTATGCTTGTTTCTTTATTGAAGTTGCAGAATAACAGGATTAAAAACATCTCAACATAATAATCTATTAAATTATAAGGTAAAACATCTTTTTGTGCTGTATGTTAGAGTAATTTTATAAAGGCTATTTTTTAAAGTTAGTAACATTCTTTATTTCCCACCTTAAAACTGTCTAAAAGTGTCCAACTATTTATAATGTGTATAACTATTTTTTTAATAGTGCATTTCATATATGTGTATTATCAAATATGTCATTTATTAGCTGTGGCAATTCTAAATTTACTTAAAAAGTAACACGCAGTGTATTTTCTCTTCCTACCTCAAGCAGGCGCTTCCTGTTCGGTTGTGGCCCCGCCCTCTTACAGCTGTAGTGGCGCGTGAAAGCAGCAACGTCAACTTTATTTAACTGATCAGTGACACAGATTTAGATTAATTTAACAACAAAGTGAATGCTGATAACTTAAACAGCCCCAATGTTCCAGTTAATCTGTGTTCAGTGTAACACTGTAGTGAAGATTGTGTTTAACTTAATACACCTTTAAGTGTCCACTCCTATAAATAGTAATAATGAATTTGAATCATATAATTCCAGGTATAATGGGTGTGAACTGTCGGATTATTGGAGACACTTTGTGCTGATTGGGAAACAGACACAGTCCATGTACCCGCACCAGAGAAAGGCGGGGCTTAGTACAAGCGCTTTTATTTATTTATTTAAATATTTTCTCTTTTATGCTCTTACCTGGATTTTACGCGTCTGCGGTTTGGGTGCGTGAGAGGTTTTTAGGCAGTTATTATTATTATTATTATGAAGTTATTTTTTAGAACAAGCTCACACGATTTTAGATGGTTTTACTATAACTTAACGCACTGGTAATAAGCCTTAGCTCAGCGAGTCTGACTCAGTCCAGCAGTTCCTGTTCTGTGGGAGAGGCTGAGTGTTAAGTTGAACAGCAGGTTGCCCCACCGATCGCTCACTATTACAGAAGGATTTATCATTTCCCAGTCATCGTTTTCTTCCTCATCATCTTCCTCTCCTTCGACTTCTTGCCTTTTCCTTTGGATCTTCATCATGAAGCATCTGATTGTGGTGCTGTGTTTGCTGGTGGCGTGTACTGTGGGCCTAGTGGCTCTCATTCACTCCAGGAGGGACACGGAGCTCCAGCTGATCAAGGCGTCCTATTTTGAGAATGTTAAGGTCAGAGTGACCAGTGATGTGCTGAATGAGTTGGATTCCAATATTGCTGAGGCCAATATTAGGCTGGAGCAAACCAAGAAACGAGTGGAGGAGCTCACAGCAGAAATCAAAACTGCCCAGGAGGCTGCAGATGGGAAAAGTGCTGAGCTGAAGACTTGCACCGATGAGCTGGTAAGGGATGGGATGGATGGATCAGGGTTTGGGGGAGAGGAAGTCCAGCAATTGATTGCATGGGTTTTGTTGTAGCAGTGAATGATTTAATGGATCCCTAAATCAGTACTCGAGTTCCCTCTTCTGCTGGATGTGCAGTAGTTAGTGTAATGCTGGTGGTGGATTTATATTACAAATAAAACCAGTCAAGGCAGAAGTTTGGAAATCAACATGTTTCTGAATGCATTCCATTCCTGGTCTCCTGAATATCAACATCAGAAGTAAACCATTTTGTACTTTTAGGGTATTTTTTGTTATTGTTGTTGTTGTTGTTGTTGTTTTTACCATGAGCAATGTACCTTTAATGCTGTAATCTAAAAGGTAATATTTCCCTTTGGAACTTCCAAGTAAAAATATTCACTAAAGGTAAAAAAAAAAAAAAAAGGTGACAATGAAAGGTTTAGTACCAGGTTTTTCTGAGTGGACAAGACAAACGTGTAGTACTGCTTTATGTCATGTTATGTGTATTTTCCAAAAATCTCTTACTTTTCATTCCAGAATCAGATCACATCTGAAATTGGTGCTCTTGAAGAAGATAAATCAAAGAGTGGTTGTGAGTACAATGTTTATATGGTTTATGAGTGAATTTCTTTTTAATCTAGTTTGATTATGGCCAGTGAAGGTCACTAACCCAAAGCGATAAAGTTCTCATAGACACCATACAGGTGAATTCAAATGAAATTGAATGAACTGAATGTTTAACAAGTTAATGATAATCCTGGATAACCCAGATACTTATATAGATTACGGACCTTATGTACTGTATAGTCGAATACTGACCCCGTGTGGCTCTGTTTGGTTAAAACACCCCACAGTTTCATGCTGAGATATGAAATATTATTTCAAAAGAAAATGCAAAAAGATTTCTGGGGTTAGTGCTGTATGAAATACACATTAAACTGTTTTAAACCATTGTCTTTTCACGGACCTCCATCGTCAGCTGAGTTTGAGAAGAATAAGGCCAGTATGAACGAAAAGATAAACAATCTCAAAGCAGAAGCTGTGAAACGCAGCAGTTTGTGTGACCACATCGTCAAGAGCTCCGTAGAGGGAATGTGAGTATATGTTTGAATATATACTTGTGTGTTTGAGAAAATGCTTGAGTGAGTGCTTCATTTTTGCATTCAAACAAGGTATGCGTCAAATAGCTGTGAAAGTTGGGCCAGCTAGGCCAGGAGACTTTATCTCTTTGTCTCTCTATGTTATTTTCCTATTTACATTAATGGCATTTGGCAGATGCCTTATCCAGAGCAACTTACATTTTTTTAATTTGTTGTTTTGTTTTGTTTTATTTATGCAACTGAGCAGTTGAGGGTTAATGGGCTTTTTCATGAGTGGTGGTAGTGGGGCTTGAACCCCCAACTTTCTGATCAGTAATCCAGAGCCATAACCACCAAGCCACCAATGTTCTTATGGTTTGCTTATCATATACTATGCTATATATTATGTTATATATTATATATTATGGTGTCCTTATCCTATATTACTTTTCCTGTTACACTTCAGGAATCTGCAGGTAGCCCTCAGCATTTCTTCATTCTTCTATTGTTGGTTTAAGGGGTAGAAAAGAATGATCTATTTTTTTATGTTATAAAATACTTTCATACCATTTACATCTCACTACACCAGCTTCTTACATTTACTCTGATCTAAAGAAAATATCAGGATACTGGCTTTTTTAGGGATCTGTGCTGTGTAACGTGCACTCTATAGACAGTCAATCAAGTTTTTATGTCCCAGATAAGGAAAAGGTGCAATTCTTTGCTACTTTTGTGTGGTATGTGAATTTTCACTGTAACTAAATTCCTAAACATTCTGTTGGTGAAGTACAATGAGTTTCACTTGGTGGACTTGTGTAACAGTGTTTTTTCATGGCCTTAATGTCCATAAGTGAGTTCCAATCATTTCAGTAATTATGTTTATAATAATGTTGCCTGGAAAAACTTACCTTTTTTCTTTATTAACAGGAAACTATGTGGAATTGTGCCTGTCCTGGTAGGAAATGCAGCACAAAAATAAACAAAAGCAGGAACTCCAAAGGTACATGACAAGAGGTTGAAGATTTTGAAGGCAAAGAAGATAAACCAATCACATCATCGGGTTAAAAAGAGTAAACACGGGCTCATTATTTATGTAAAAAGAAATACACGCGCACACACACACACACACACACACAGTCATTCCTGTGTACACATACCAGTACAAAGTTATACTTTTTCATTTTCACTGTAAAATGGTTTAATTAGTCAAATGTATTGATATGTCCAGATTTTTGTTGAATTTTTGTTTTGTTGCATGTTTCTGACATGTAAACATTTTATCAGTTCAGTTGTTTATCTCAGTTGAATATATTAAGTTGCATCCATCCATGCGCTTTTAAGTGCACAGGTGCGCAGCCTTTTCAGTTGCTCCTGCCTTTTCCGTACTTTTAACTCTTTTTTCCTCACTTACTTTCACTTTTTTCTTTTACTTATTATTTTATTGTTCATACGTAGCTGCCCTCTCAGTATGTGGGTTGAGAGAGTTTTAGTACTTTTTATCGCGAACTTTCACTTTCATGGAAAGCTGGGATCGCAGCAACTACACGCCACGCGCTTTGTTTACTCAAGGGATCAGCTGATCGCCCTGAAGCCGGCCGGATTAGCGGCCAGACCCACAGAGTTATCGGCTGAAATCACACACCATGGATGCAGAGGTGGAGGACAGAAGAGGAGAAGGAGTGAGGCGTCGAGACAGCAGAGACTTACGTAGAGGTTTTACACAATTTCCTCCGGGATCAATAAAATATTCTGATTCTGATTCTGATACGATAAAGAAAATCAAGAAATTTAAAAGGAAATTAAAAATATTTTAAGTTATATATTCTAAATGATTTGAACACAATTTGTTTAGCATTCAAATAAGGGGAAGGGAATGAAAAAGGTGTATGTTAAGACATAACCCTGTATTTTTGTTTCTGTGTATCCAGTTTTTTTAGTGTTTCTTTCCCTTTATGGATGTTATGTATGTGATGGTGACAATGTGTTGTATTATAATTCAGCTGTGTTGCACTAGGTAAACACTCTATAAATGTGCTATGTGGGCATGCACATCCTTCGGTTTCCTTGTGGTTTTCTAATCTTCTCTTGTAGTTATCTTTCTTTAGTGTATGTGTGTTTGTTTTGTGTTTTGGCTCTCCTTCAGGCTCCAGAGTACACACTCGTGTGTGCTAGTTCATATCAACCAAGCAAAACATTCTGACCATTCTGATCAGAAACTTTATTGACACTCACGACGACTCTGTGTTCAAGGTAATTTTCAGAAAAGGTTATTTGTGAAGCAAAATTAAATATTGTTTATGTAGAATATAAAATATTGAAATATATATTTAAAAATATTGAAATATATATTTTAGTCCCCACAGTGCAATGTACTGGAAACATACAATCAAAAATACAGTAAGATTGTTAAGGTCCAGATTGGCACCAGATTTAAATTGTTTTTGAAATAGTCCCACCACTCTACTGATATACTTTTAAACTCATAGCTTTGTATTTCATTTAAAATGTACAAAGTACATTTCACACTCTGAGTTATATAATCTTATATTTGTTTTAATTCTGAATGATCTGTATTATGTTCCGCATCCATGCATGCAACATCCAGTGTTATTTTAAACACTGAATACTGCTATTTGTCAAATCGTAAACTAATCATGTTCTATTAATTATTTGTAGTAATTTATGTGAATCAAATTAAGAAAATAAATCTCGTATATGCATCATATTAACATTTTATTTCCACGAGATTTTTTTTTATCTGATAATTTCATTCAAAATATTAAACTATTGACTCTCTGTGAAGTGTCACAGTCTGTGTGGGTGTTTTACTGGGTTATCCTGTCTAATGACCGAAAGTTGATTTTGTCTCTACTGCTGAACACACGTGAACTTCACTGAATAACCATGTGCTTGCACTCCTCCCACTCCACCAATGACATTGCTGCCCCCAGGCTTGCAATTTGGACGAGCAATTAGTGGTACCCTCTTCCGCCTCAACTCACTCAGAAGGTCACTCCATCCAGCAGGAATCTGATTAATAACCACAGCCGAGGGAGGAGGAAGAAACCAATAGAAATCTACCTTCCCCACCTGCATGTTTCACTGAGATTCACATAGACATTTGACCATACATCACATACACAATACATTAATTATTATTATTATGATTGTTTATACGAATGTAATTCTTTATTTATTAATGTATTTTCGCTATCTCACAAATGAATGAAAGTACAGCGTCAGAGGACAAAACCTGTTTCTTGTTTATTTTGTAGGTGGTTAAGGGCTCAAGGTTACAGTACAAAAAAATACAAGTATGCTGTACATACTGCTAAGTCATAGTTCAGGTAATCTGAATAGGACTTGTGGCCTTCTGGTTCAGTAAAGTGCAGAAACAAAAACTGTTCATTTCTCCATAAAGTTTATTAAGAGGAAGCTCAGAGTGAGAGAGAGATAACATGCCCTGTCTAACTGGATAAAAGTTTTATATAATGCATTACCTTCTGCATTATGTAAAGAAAAAAAATATTCATAATAACATCTTCTAATTACTCACTCAATCGCACTCATTTGCTAAGCCTCTTAATCCTATTATTAGGGTCGTGGGGAGGCTGGAGCCTATCTCAGCTAACACTGGGTGAATTTGGGGTACACCCTGAACAGCTCGCCAGACCATTGCAGGGCAACCCACACAACCATTCACACTCACACTCACAATTACACCTGAGGGTAATCTGAAACAGGCAGTTAGCCTAATGTGCATGTCTTTGGACTGTGGGAGGAAACCAGAGTACCCAGAGGAAACCCACGTAAGCACAGGGAGAACATGCAAACTCCAGACAGAAACACCAGAGTCTGGGACTTGAACCCAGGACCTTCATTCTGTGAGGTGGCTGTGCTGACAAATACACCACTGTGCCACCGGCTTCCAGTGGTGCAAAGGATCATACACTGTAAAATGTAGCAGTAGTTTACTGTAATTTTTTACAGTAACTAACTGTGGACGCTTTATAGAGTATGCCACTGAAACCGATGCCATATGCAGTATGCAACAGATACCTGATACTTATACAGATTCTGTATTTGAATTTTACAGTATGCTAATCCTTACTGTAAAAATTACTGTAATTTACTGGCAACATTTACATTTACATTTACAGCATTTAGCAGACACTCTTATCCAAAGCGACTATTCACTATCAGTGAATATATTCTTTTACTGGTTTGTCAGGACACAGACTAAGTATACCATCAGTCAAAAACTCAGTGGATAG
>JBCNYH010000001.1:26870247-26907783 GCA_039654325.1 Tandanus tandanus
GAGTCGGCTGAGATGGGCGCCAGCCTCCCCGCGACCCTAATTAGGAATAAGCGGTTCAGAAAATGAATGAATGAGTATGTACCATAAGAGTAAGCTGTCACATTCTGTATACATAAGAAGCTGTTCATGACAGAAACCCACATGATGAACACTAGTTAGATATTCATTCATTCATTCATTTTCTGTACCACCATGTACCACCAGGCCACCACTGCCCCCTAGTTAGATATGAAATAAATAAATAAAATAAAATATATATTTAATGTAGGACTCTTGTGTACATTGATTGCATCCAACATTCTGTTAGATTTCAGAAGATTTTAACCAAAATCCTAGTTACCTTTACACCCAGCCAAATCAGTACAGAAAGGTCTGCCAGTATGTGGACTAAACACCGTGCACTAAAGCCCAGCACACATAGGAGTCTCAAGTTGATTGAAACTGGAGATTCTGTTGAATATCAGCAGGAAAAAAAAAAAAGCTGTGTGTGGGGAAAAGCAACTGGATATTTTGATGCCAGCAATAAGCTGGAAAGCCTTGGTCGTGTTTAATTTCAAGCAACTCGAGATCCAGATACGAAGTTGCCTGTAACTGAACTTCCTTGTCTGTGGGCAAACCAGATATTCAGATCCTCAACCAGGTCAGTGTGAACCAATCTGAACCGAGATACTAGACATGTGAGTATCTAGACATAATAACGGGTCTGCTTAAAAACAACTTGTTAATTAGAGATATTTTCCAAGACAACAAAATAGTGGATGAGTGGCAAAAACATTGGATCCTTGATTATATGATATTCATTCAGGACATTCTTATAGAATAATAAAGGTAAAGGCCTTTGAGGAAATCACCAGCATTATTGGATTGGCAAGTACATAAACATAAGCTCTGCATTTATTTCCTTTAACCCAAAATCACTCTTTCAGTACACTGATGCTGTTTATGGTTTGGCATACAACATGCATCTGTATCACGTGAGCATACAACAAATGTGAACCCCTTACATGTTCCCTTTACAAGTGTTTCAGTGAAACTGAATAAAAAATAAAACTACACTGCCAACATCAACATACTCAAAAATATCACTTATTGCATTTAGTATTTATTTTTGCTTATTTTCAAGAATGGTGTCAGTGGTTTACTGTAAGTAAGCCTGTGAGTGCATTTAGTGAGTACTTTTAAGTTGCTTGTCTTTCACAGGTTTAACCGTTTTCTGGGTTTGACGAAGGACCAGCTGGCTCCAGCTGCTTTTGCTCCAGCTGCTTTAGCTCCAGCAGCTTTGGCCCTTACTGTTCCCCCTGTGCCTCCTCCGACTTCCTCACCAGGGGGCTCACCTCATAAGCTATCAGTCAGTGTGACCCAGACAGAGTATGTCGTCGTCTTCTATATTTCTCATGTTTCTGGATGCAGTTGTTCAGCTTTACTCATTAATTTTGATCATTTAAAATAAATGGAAATTCCTCACACCATGTAATGCAGTGTTTTCACTACAAAAGAAATCCAGCGATGGGTGCTCTCCTTGTCTCCTCAGGGATTCTCTATCTCCTCGGCTGAGGAGGAGAGAGCTGTACCGGGAGATCCGCTCTCATGTGTGGGGAACTCTGGGAAAAACACACATGCATGGCTGGAGTGTGCCTCTTTCTCACATTGATACACAGGTATGCACACACTCACATATGCATGTCTGCTCTCCTCATCAGCTCATGTATAGTAAAGCTCGGTGTCTTCAACAATCTTTTGTATGTTAAAGGAGCTGTGTCATGATATTTACCCAAAAAGTTGTGGAAATATGCATTGAATGTCCAAAATTCCATGGTGGCGTAGTGGTTAACACATCTGTGTCACAGCAGGAAGGTCCTGGGTGAAAGCCCTGGGCTCAGGTGTTCCTGTGTGGAGTTTGCATGTTCTCCTTATGTTTGCGTTAGTTTCCTCCATGTGCTTCAGTTTTCTCCCGCAGTCCAAAGACATGCACCTTAGGCTAATTGGCTGTTCCAAATTGCCTCTAGGTGTGAGTGTAAGTATGAATGGTTTGTGTTTATGTTGGCCCTGCAGTTGTCTAGCGAGCTGTTCAGGGTGTACCTTGCCTTCACCCAGTGTCAGCTGAGATAGGCTCCAGTCTCACTGCGACCCAAATAGGATTAAGCAGTTCAGCGAGTGAGTGATTTTCTACAATTCTAGTCTATATTTGTTAAATATCCGTTCAACTTGCAAATTAATTTAATTTAAAGTTTTTGAACCTAATATGCCACAGGTGTCAAACTCGAGGCCGGCGGGCCAAATCCAGCCTGCCAACTAATTTTATTTGGTTTGCGAGTGCTTTTAAAGAATATAATTATCATACATTTTTTGCATCAACCATTAACATTAAATTTAATTCATCATCCTTCCACTTGGTGGCAGCAATTTCAAATAAAAAGCTAGTCATTCATGACTCAGAAAAGATGTATGTTTAAAAAAAAATAATCAAATACCTAAACTCATCATTTTGCCATGCAGATTTCATTTCATGCCCTTTTTGAAATGGATGTTAAGTGATTATTCGGCTCTTGGTGACCTAGAAATTTTGTGATGTGGCCCTCAGTGAAAGCCCTGTAATGTGCAGTGGATTGATATGGACTGCCACATGAACTTTTTGAAATCTTGCTGGGCTGAACAATTTTTGCATTTGGCCATTTTTTTTGTGTGTGTGAGAGATAACCCCATTAATGTTATGTAGGCTACTTTCTTCAAACAAGCATGACACACAGCCCCTTAAAATCTGCTTGTAAATTTTCTGATTTTGTGAGAATCCTATTTGTGTATGCCTGTATGATCCAGAACACTGAGCCGCTTTTGGAACCTAAAGACGTGCCTGTCCTCACACAGTTACGGTTGCTTGACCAAAGAGATGCTTCTGCCAAGGTTGGATTCACTGCTCGTTAAATTTTTACCGCTGTGTTTTTAATAATACTTTATCTATCACTTTTAGGAAATGTTCTTGAGGGACTGCTGGTAGGAAAATATTCATAGTTTGGATCATTGAAAGCTCAGGGTTTCACAGTGCACAGGATGAAAGTAATCAATATGCATAAAGATTTTTCAGGAATATTATCTTGATTCATTTATGTCAAGATATTGAACTAGAGGTTCTAAAAGCAACCTGTTAATTCTGTATTTAACTTATTTAATTCAGATAATCAGTCACATGTCATCGTTTAACAGTAAGAATGTGATAATTCTGTACTTATATAATCCTATGATAGGAATGTGGAAATAAATTAATTGAAAATAATGTAACAAAGTGAGTTTACTGAATTTTAATCAGGGTGCAGTGCTGTGTCGGTTGGTTCAGTATAAGGTGTTGAAGATGCCGAATATCACACTGTAAAAGTAAAGACTGGGACTAATACATTTTAGAGTTGTATCTCAATGTTGTAGCAAGAAAATGCAATCCACATATGAGTTATATGGTTATGTGGTATGGTTATTAAGGAAAATCATATGAAGTTAAGATGCATATCAGTTATATTGCGATGCCCAAAACAAACATTTCAAAAGAGTTTTGCTGGATAAATTACATTTTTCTCCAGAAAGGAGCTCAATAACTTCAGACATGAAATCATATAACGGCCAGAAATGGGTCTATTTCAGTTACACATTGATGATATTTTACATTTTCAATGAATTTGAACAGTTTAAAAAGTAGCACAAATTGCATACGTACATCAAGGACATGGGCCAAAACCATAAAATGCTGAATTATACACAGATTATTGAAAAATATGGAGCCACCACATGATCTCATTTTAAATGTCACACCTGATTGTGTACTTGCCGGTTATATAATTTTACTAGTCAACAGTTTGTTTAAGTAGTTTGGTTTTTATTTGTTCAGCCAAGTATAATTTTGGGAATAAGAAATGGATATTGGTCAGAACTTGAACTTTAGCTGTCCCGCATACAAGCAGTAGCTAATATCTCATTCACTGGCTGGGAGTATCTGTACTGAAGTAATGTTTTTCTTTATTGTAGCTTACCTGTGCTGTAGCAGTCCCACCAGAGGTGTCAGGAGAGCAGAATGTAGGTTGAAATCTTGATCTTTTACAGTTGGCTTAACATCAGGACACTGAGTGCTGTATAATTACAAAGGGAACAGAAAAAGATACATACATACCTCCTCCTACATGAACGAGGTTCAGATTATATGCAGAAGCAAAACAAATTAAGAATAGACTCCCTCTTTATATTCAGTTTGATGCATATAATTTCTGATCCTGAGTCATGTTTTGAATCCATGCTTTAATAACACCTTTAACTGAGCAACGATTTAAAACACATGCCATGACATGTAGTTTATTCTCATGCATTTCCATGCCCCTCCCAATCTCAGTGCTCTGTCTGGGCGATCACTGGACCTGCCTCCAGTAGTGATGTCACAGTGATTGACCCAGCACGATCCAATACCATCCTGGAACAGTTCAGCCTTCCGCCCACCTCTCCAGCTCTTTGTATTTGTGCTGTGCCTCCCACTGGTCTGTTCAGCCATCTAGCACACTTAAAATAGTTCCTAGTTTAAGACTTGCTTCTGTCTGTCATTTGAACTCGCTGCTGTTGTGTTTTCAGGAGAAACATCTGGGACTGTGTGGATTGGAACACAGGATGGAGGGTATGAAGGTCAAATGTTTTTTACTTCAATTTTTTTATTTGTTCAATTTATCCACTTTTTCAAGTCATGTTTTTGTCTGTCAGGGTGCTTGTTCATTCAGCCTCTGGCTCTAGAAGGCGCTGTTTGCAGTCAGTCAGTCTCTCAGAGGGAGTGCATTCTATTACGTGAGTTGCCTTTCTCCTGATTAATTCATGCAACAATCAGACAGTTATTAAACATTTATTTCCTTACAGGTTCTCGCCGGGTCAAGTGATTGCTGGATTAGGCAATGGAATGCTTGCATTTTTCAGCTACAGTTCTGGTGCATCTCCTTTTTTGCTCTTGTAATGCATTTACACTTTGAACTGACTTTTGGTTTGGTTTGCATCCACAATTGATATTAAGCAAGGGTTTGAGAAGTTTTTTTTACTTTTGTAGGTGGATGGAATCTTCACTCTCATGAAGTACTTTCACTGGGCATAACCCCTCTGCAGCCCATCCGCTGCTGCCTGGCAAAGAGCAGCTATCTATGGGTGGGATACTGGAACAAAGTATCGATAATTGATGTCCAAAATAGGAAAGTGGAGGTGTGTGTATGGACTGTAAGCTCTATCATGGAACAAATCTCAGTGTATAAACTTGCAAGTGATCTTTTCCTTCTCTTTTTGCCATTGTAGAAGTCATTCACAGTGTCACATCGAAGTGAACAGCAGGTTCGCTTCCTGTGTGCAGCAGGAAGTGGAGTTTGGGCTTCCTGTCGGCTGGATCCCACCCTCAGGCTATTTGATTGGACAACTGGACGACCATTACAGGAGGTTGACATTTCATCAATGATAACCAAAGCTTTAGGTAAGTTCTACAGTTTTTTTTTAATGAATAATACCTGTATTTAAAGATTGTATTCTGACGCTACTGAAAAGCACCAGTTGTCTTAAAGTCACAGCAATTCATTGATTTGCATATATTTAAATATTTCATTAAGAAGATTGCATTTTTAAATAAACATTATGACATATAATTTTAAAATTGCTTTAAATTAGTGGTCACCAACCCTGTTTCTGAAGATCTACCTTCCTGCAGGTTTTATCTCCAACGTAATACACCTCTTTTAGCTGATTGAGAACTTGTTAAGACAGTGATTTAGATGGTCAGGTGGGCACAATTTAGGTTGGAGCAAAAGGTCTTCAGGGAGGTAGATCTCCAGGAACAGGGTTCCTGAACCCCTGCTTTAAAACCTCTGTACAGTCAGGCGTGTGTTATGCACAAATGTATCACTGTAGGTCAGGGGAATAACTGTAGGTCAGATCTACCTGAATACTTTAGCTCCAACCATAATGGTGCGCCCTTGACAGATCAATCGATCTTGAAGGGTCTAACTGCTCTAAGTCTTCATTGCAAAGTCTGAAGTCTTAATGAGATGATTAGATGGTCAGATTGGCAGGGTTATGGTTGGAACGAACATCTTTAGGGAGGTAGATCTCCAGGAACAGGGCTTTTTCACTTAAGGTTTTCAATAAGTTAAATATCAATCACAGCATTTGATGAACACGAGTGCGCTGTTTACTCTCACATCAGGGCTGAAGTAATCCCCGCATATTTAGGTGAGGCCCTGCAATGGACTGGCGAGCTGTTACTTTCGCCCAAAGTCAGCTGAATGGGCTTTGGTTGGCCTGAGACCCTAAACAGGATAATCAGTATAGATAAAGAATGAATAAATGAACAGTTCAGTGAGTTTTGTTCCTTGCTATGTTCATAGTAGTGTGATAGTGTGTGGAGCATCACAGATATTGGATAACTTGTTTTATATACTTTATACATTAAATGTTAATGTTAAACCCCTCCTTGAATCGCCACCTTATTGTGGTGGAGGGGTTTATGATCCTAATGATCCTGGGACCTATGTTGCATAATGCCCCGACCCGACCCCGGATCAAGCAGATGAAGATGATGACAATTAAATGTTTTAGGTTTATGACTGTATCCAAAAATTTGATCAGAGCTTGACATTCACTGATAATGCTTCGTTGGTTAATGCTGCTTATTTACCTGCTTAGTTATACCATGATCTCTACATGATGAAAGTGTAAGAAAGAGTATATACAGTAATTTTTTTTAACAATATGTCAGAAGCCTGATCTAGCCATCTACATGTAGAGATGAAAGGTGGCTCGTGTACAGTACAGCAAGTCAAATAATACAATAATCAAATGATGAAATCGAAGGAAAAAAGTGTCATCACAAAATAGTCTCAAATTTATTTTGTCATCCAATCTGTATACTTACCACAAAAATATTTACATGTCAATAAATCTATAAAGAGTTTAAGAGAAACCTGTTGGTAGCAATCTTAAACTTAAAACTCCACATCTACAATGCCGACGCTGGAAGTGAATTCCACAACCTTGGAACGAGTCTATCTGATTACTCGTGTTCCAGATGCTTGGGCAGGTAATATCCTTGTGAGTTCCTCAGAAGGTTGCAGGAAGATATGCCGGTAGAAGGTCCTGAGACTGGCTACTTTCCTCGTGTGATCCAGTGGGTCCCTAATTTGGAGTTGGCGTACAGCTTTCTTCTGAAGACTGTCTTGTAGCTTTAAAGCTGTTGTACCTGCTCTGCTCTGGGAGAACAGATTAATTGAAAATGATCATCAGTTATGTTAGTTTTCTTTAAAATGGATGTATCAGTGGATAGAAAACCCCCTTTTTTGGGGGTTGAAGTTTAATTTTCATAATTTTGCCTGTTCAGCCTCAGTGACAGCTGATGTGTTGACCGTCACACATATTTCACAAAATGTATATCAGATGATAAAAAGATATATTTAAATAGTGTTTCTTTCCTTCAGGCAATGCTTTCCTGTCCCTTTCACCTCTTCAAATCTCTGCCCTGTCTGTGGTCAGTGGGCGGCTATGGGTGGGCACAGGAAGCGGTGCTGTTTTCTCCATCCCTCTGTCACTCAGTGAGTTCTTTTATCTTTCTTCGTTCTAAATTTGTTTGATGTTCTCATTTTTGTAAATTACTTTGCTCCAACAGGTTCTGAGTCCGCCATCCCATATTGCACTTTGGCTTCAGCTCAGCTTTGCTTTCATGGTCATCGTCAAGTGGTTAAATTCATCATCTCAGCTCCAGGTGACACCTACTTAAACATTGATTTTGTGCCTCGTCATTTGCTTTATGATGTGTAACTTCATCTAGTGGAGTTTGCATGTCCTCCTTGTGCTTGTGTGGGTTTCCTCCGGGTACTCTGGTTTTTTCCACAGTCCAAATACATGCACATTAGGCTAACTGGCTGTTCCAAATTGACCATAGTGAATGTGTGAGTGTGTATGGTTGTGTGTGTGTGTTGCCCTCCGATGGTATGGCGAGTTGTTCAGGGCATGCCCAGTGTTTGCTGAGAAGTTTCAGCCTCTCCACAACCCTAGAGGGAGATTAGTGAGTGTGTGAGAACTTCATCTAGTGCAAATTTGTCATGCTGACTAATTCTTCTCTTGACATTTTCAGGCTGTCGTGGTTCTTCTGTTGCAGGTGCTGCCTCTACCTCTCATCTCATCCTTAGTGGTGGAGAAGGCTACATCAATTTCCGTATTGGTAAGTCACCAACAATTGTTTCTCAAATGCTTCTACAATGCTTTGCAAAAGTATTAAACTCTGTTACGATATTCATTTGGATTATAAATGACACGCAGCCAATAATTTATTTGAAATTCATTACTTGTCAGCAGATAGACAGAAATTTTTAATTTGCTGCTTGCATAAGTATTTAACCCCTTTAAACTAGTACCTGGTACAACCAACTTTTGCTGCAGTAACAGCTTTTTGTCTGTTGTGGTACATTTCATCCAGCTTTCGAATAGTGATTTCAGTCTTTCTTCCTGGCCCAGTTACTTCAGGTTGTTTGGATGTTATTTTCATTCAGATTCAGATGATATCTCAGGGCTTTCAAATTGTTTTTGAGTAGCAAGGGAAGCACTAAGAGTAGCAGGAACCTCTGTCCTCATGATATCATCATTACCGTTGACCAAATTAAAATAATGATACAGAATAAGACGCTGAATTGAGGATTCATCATGAGAAAAATATATGTTATTGAACGTGCCATAAAAATGTAAATAAAACAAATTAATGTGCTTTCTTTTCTGGTGACTTTTTTACGCTTTTTTTTCCCTGTATGTTTTACGTGTACCCTCCATTTGATTGTCTCGAGTCCAGTGTGTCCGTTTGAATTAGTTGTGAATTCCAGCATGAGCTGCCCATGTCTGTTCTGAGCTCACCTTTGGCTTGTTGGACAGCCGCTATTTCAGCCTGCACTACTGGTTTGACAGCTAAATCGTGGACGTGTAAAAACCTGCGCCTTCCTCCGCGATGCATTCATCCCATATCTGATTGGGGCATAATTACCGGAAAGAGGTTTTTAACAAATATACCTGGGGATTTATTATCAGTTTTGGACGTGCGTAGCAGACTAGATCTACTTTCCAACTCGCACTGATAAGGTCCTGTATCATATCAGTGGAGAGATTATGTGGGAAATCCAAGTTGAATTAGTGATTTTGGGAAAATTAAATTAAAAAAATACAGCAGTTCACTGAGTAAATGGAATAGATTACTGCATAGCCTATATATATTTCTTATATTCGCCGTGTTGCTCTCTAAAGCCAGTGTATCAGATCTGAAATGCACATTTTCTCTGTCTGTTGTGAAAAGCAGCTTGAGCAGTAAGTACACTGACACCGGAACGACCAAGTAATCAAATATATTTTTATAATATAATACATGCAATTTTCTTTTGAAAACGAAAGTGAAAACAGACGGCGCACAGGACTCCAGTAGACGGGAATGCCGCCGACTTAATTTTAAAGGGTTTTAGACCGCAAGCTCTGTTGTAATATTTCCCAGCATTTTGTTCCACCCATTCTACATTCAGTTACTGCTGGTACTAAATGTCAGGGATGTGCAGTTATAGAAAATTCATCAACACCCTCTGACCAATCAGAGGCCCGTGAGAATTGCTGTGTTCAGGTTTATTAGGTATCTATATCTAATAACTGATTATCTGGCCAATCTGTAGATGAAATTGTAATAATGAATAACTAGCATTTTTTTTGTTGCTTCTACAGGTGATGAAGTCAGTGATGCACTTGGGGAGTCTGTCCCACAGAGATCAGAACGAAGTCACATGATCATCTGGCAAAGCCCGAATCATTCAGTTCCTAGCTCCTCACTTTGACAGTAATTCTGTCTATATGCATGTGTTCATCTTACTTTATCCATCAATCAATTCATCCATCTATCCATCTGCCTACTGCTTAATCCTACTAGGGTCATTGGGAGGCTGGAGCCTATCACAGCTGACTCTGGGTGAAGGTGGGGTACATCCTGAACAGCTCGCGAGTCCATCGCAGGGCCAACACACACGCACACACCCATTCACACTCACAACTATTACAGGGAGAGCATGCAAACTCCACACAGAAATTCCCTCGCCAAGCCCAGGACTCGACCTCATGACCTTCTTGCTGCTAGGCAGACGTGATAGCCATTACGTCACCATGCCTCCACTCATCTTTCTTTAGTGTTTGTTTATTCAGAAGCATATTTTACATGTTTGCCTTGTTGTGCACTTCTTTGTCTGCCTGACTGTTGATGGCTGTTTTACTTTGTATAGCACTCAATGTTCAAACCTGAAAAAGTGCAAAAAGAGCACAAGAATGGATTTTGATGTAGACAAGGCCCTGTTTGTTTGAGTTTTCTGTGTGCTGATATTTTGCAGTGCAATATTGTTTTTCTTTCACAGTTTTGAAACTCAAGTTTAGCCAGCTGTTTTGTAACTGCTGTGCTTTTTTGTTTGTTTTCTTTACATGCTGGCTGCAAAAATGTTGCTGAGCAATCAGACCTGTGGACCTTAATGTCTTAATGTAAAATTTTGGCAGCCACGTCATCCCTGTAAAAGGATGGTTTTAATGAATTTCTTAGCAGACTTATCCACATATTAAGGGCTGAGAGCCACAGTGGTCTAACCAACAAAAACTGATGAAATGAGATAAGGTGATATTTTGACAGATGTGGATATGGTCTATGCGTGCCAGACTGGTCTCTTCATCTTCCTTATGACTTTGAATCATATCGTGAGCATTATCCCTGATTTTTTGTATATTGCAAAAACTTTCATGTCATTTTTTTCTCAAACAGCTTTCTGTTGGTTAGACCACTCTGGTTCTCAGCCTTTCATGTGCTGAACTACATAAATAAGAATGTGAAAATGTTAAACTTGGCTAAAGTTGCAAATTCACACTAGCCTTATTGCTGAGCGAACAGATCAATTCAGCCATGATCATTAAGCCTTGTCAGTCGAGTGAATCTTAATAACTATATGTTGCTATACTGTGTGAATGATTTTAATGTGAGGTTTGTTTAGTTAAGTGAGGATTATGAAATGAACCACAAGTTGATGAGAAGTTTTTGTTTTTTATACTTGGAATACCTTTAGCATTCTTGTAATGAGATGTGAAATTTGCCTCAAGAGATTTGCATGTGAGTTTCAGTATTCAAAACTAAGGTTTGTGTTGGAAAGGACATGTCGACACTTGAAACGTTAATCATTGAGTGCTGGAAATACTGTAAAAACACAGACTGTATTATTAAAGTTTAATTTACTTTTGTAAATCCAATATTATTTATAAAAAAAGAACATGACCTTTGTTTCAGAATGCATGATTTAAAATTTACGTTAGTTATATCATAATGTAACCCTTGTACTTATACAACACAAAATTTTTTACAGATTTACAATGATGACTTCAGAAGGCACTGTTTAGCTAGACCTGCCCTTCATATATTCTATAAAATAAAATGGAGGAAGAGCAGTGAGAGTCCTGGCAGTGTACACATGGGAAAAGCTGTGTCATAATTGTTATAGGCAGAATTAATAATAATTGCACTTGTAAAATTACACCATTAAACACACAGGAGAAAACAGTGAATTAAACCAGAGCTGTTTTCATGTTTACATCTTGTACACTAACATGCTGTGACACAACAAAAAGATGAGCATTCTGTGTGCTTGGAAGTCTTTGATGCCACTTTTTAATTGTTCTGTATAAAATAAATGCTATTAGATCAAATTTATATTTATAAAATAAAAATAAAAAATTTATGCAATTCTGAATCAACACAAAACTGTCAGGATGTTAGTTCCTGGTTCCATCCATAAAATATATAATTTATTTTATAAATTTTTTATAAATAATATTCACAAGTATAGCCAGTAAGCAGTAATAACTAATAAACCACACCACTATACCTGTAATAATTTTGGATATTTGATCACAGAAGGTAATCTAATCCTCCAGGAACACAGGTATCAGTTCTTGAAATCTCATCCTAGGTTGTGTGGAGAGGCTTATGCATGCGGCGACTAAGTGTGCGAGCCAGTCGATCCAAAGCGGTACGTTTCCGTGCAAGGTCCTTCTTTAAGATCAGGCCTTCAATGTTGCCACTGTACCACATAACCCAGCCGATCATGGACACCAGGACCAAAAGCACTCCCGAGTAGACCAGTAGATCACCGAAGTCTTGATTTTTAACCTCTAGTGGGACAAAGACTCCAATCAGGACAATAGAAATCCCAAGGAGGTCCATAATGATGGCAAACACCAGGATGAACTTACAATGGGCAAGCCCTTCATTCTCGGTTGGCATAATGACCTGGTGGAAAGAGATGAAACAGGAAAATAGGAGAACAGAACAGTGGTAAGATCTAGAGCTAAAGCGCTAAGTGTCTGTCTGTCTGAGGATTGATCACTGACAGGAAAAGAATAACACTTCTGACTTGATAGTCGACACACATACAGTATCTCAGATAAGGTTACAATTGAAAAACAAAACAAACAAATCATTTAATTACCTACCTTACATAAAGGCTCCTTCCTTCTAGGGTGGAATTTTGTTTTATAATCTACTGAGGTTTTTCCAGTTCCACCTTCCCCTCCACCCTTGCAGGCAGGTGTGTCACCTGACCACTCTACCTTTGTGTGTGTGTGTGTGTGCGTGCATGCACTTCCCTTTCTAGTCTGAAAACAGGATGAGCCGGTTTCAATAAAGGGATGGTTTCAATAACAAAGTCGTCGTTTAATTTGTCACAAATTTGATATTTGGCATTTTGTTCATCTAAGAATAAAGTGTATGATAATGAAAAAGGGCAGCACAGTGGTGTAGTGTATAGCATGTCTGCCTCACAGGAAGAAGGTCCTGGGTTCGAGTCTTGTGCTGAGGCGTTTCTGTGTGGAGTTTGCATGTTCTCCCCGTGCTTGCGTGGGTTTCCTCCGGGTATTCCGGTTTCCTCCAACAGTCCCAAAGACATGCACGTTAGGCTAATTGGCTGTTCCAAACTACCCCTAGGCGTGGATGTGAGTGTGAATGGTTGTGTGTGTGTGTGCTGCCCTTCAGAGGTGTGGCAAGCCGTACAGGGTGTACCCCGCCCTTGCTCATTGTTGGCTGAGATGGGCTCCAACCTGCCCGCTACCTGGGTACTCTGGTTTCCTCCCACAGTACAAAGACATGCTCTAACGGCTAACGAGTCTTCCAAATTGCCCGTAGGTGTGTGTGTGTGTGGGCCATGCAATGAACTAGTGAGCTGTCTAGGGTGTACCCCGCCTTCGCCCAGTGTCGGCTGAGATAGGCTCCAGCCTCCCTGCAACCCTAGTAGAAGGATTAAGCGGTTCATCATAAATCAAAAGCATCATCTCAGCACTACTACACCAGGCCCCTAAAACAAACACGCACGCGGAAGTACGTCACTTGTGGGGGGTGGGGGGGGAGAGAGACTACAGCACGGGAGATAGGTATTTAATTGTTATTGTTAGCCGCTCTTTATCAAAATACCCAGCCGTATCCAGAAGTGCATTGAAAAAGAAAATAGTTTTTTAAAAATATATAAATATATGCGCAAGATTAAGAAGTTGACGACCACGAAACGGTTTGTACACGTGTTCCTTTGTCGTGACGGCAGAAATTATAGCAACGACATTAACGGCATGTGGTGTTGGTTAGCTGTGCGTGTTTACCTCAGGGAGCAGGGTTTAGCACTGGAGCTGGGAGCTCGTGGTGTTTAATCAGCTAGTTCATTCATTCATTCATTCATTCATAGTGAAACGCAGTGACAAGGCGAAATGGATATGAAGTGGTGTGTATATATATATATATATATATAGTCAGTATATGTTTCCACACTCTTGCTCCTGTCCTTGGTGTCATAGTGCTGTTTTATTTATTTGTCTTTTTTTATCTAGTCAGTTCCTATGTTCTAGCTGTTATGTTGCTAGCTCAGTTAGCCTGCGAAGCTAATACACCAAGCAGCCCCCAGCTGGTAGATAAATCCCCATTCAGCTTGAGTTACTGTACATTTTGCTCTTGTGTTCGCCTGATTGTCGGTGGTGTTGCATGGTTTTGTTTAGTTGCTTGTTCCTCTGGTACTTGTACCCTCCACAGACATGTAAAGAAACGTTTGTGTTTATGTGAAATCAGCCTGAAACTCAAGGATCAAGCAAACGGAAATATGAACGATGCCGAAACAACCACTAGGAAGCCTGCGAGTTCCCAAGAGTTGCAAAGTGAGAGTCTGCTTCACATGTTATTTATCTCAGAGAGACATTTATTATTTATCAGAAATGTCCATAAACCGAATATAAAGCCATTCCGTTATATGTAGGTTTCATCCTTTACATGAAGGTTTAGCTTACAGTCCATTACAGACAGGACTAGCATTCTGGTCAATTATTCATCAAACTAATATATATATTTAGGATAATATTTTTAAGAATAAGCATATGAGTTCATCAGCCATAATTATAATAATAATAATAAGATGAAGAATAACACAATGTGTATTTCACTCCTTTTTTGGTCACAATCACAGCAATATTTGTAAACATATTTGAGGAAGCCTTAAGCTCCGCCCACTCAGTGCAACCACATCATGTCATATCTCCCTGGAAACCTTCTTTCCTGATATACATATACATCCATATACACCAATCAGCCATAACATTAACACCATGTGACTGGTCTTGGTTATGCAGCCCATACACAGCAAACTGCGATGCACTGTGTGCTCTGACTCCTTTCTGTCATAGCCAGTATTAAGGGTTGCAGTAGTTTGTGCTACAGTGGCTTTTCTGTGGGATCAGACCAGACGTACTAGCCTTTCCTCTCCACACACATCAATAAGCCTTGGGCACCCATTGCATTACCCTTGCCAATTCACTGGCTGATCTTCTTGGACCACCTTTGGCAGGTACTTAGCACTGCATCCCGGGAACACCTCACAAGACCTGTTGTTTTGTTGATGAATGCACCCAGTCGTTTAGCCATTAGTGCCAAAGTCACTCTGATTCGTATGCTTCCTCGTTTTTCCTCCCTCAGCTTTCTACACATCAACTTTGAGAAGTGACTGTTCACTTTCTGCCCAATACATCCCACTCTTTGGCAGGTGCCACTGTAATGAGATATTAAGTCTTTTTCACTTTCCCTGTCAGTGGTTATAATGTTTTTAATGCTATGGCTGATTAGTGTATGTTACTTATTCTGTCATTGTGATACAAATGTCAGTTTCCTCTATAAATCCCTTAAAGTGCCCTTAGTATAGTGGAATCACTGTAAACCGCATTGTATTTTTGAAATCTTTCTTTTCCTAAATTCTTGAATGTCCTCCAATCATACATAAATTATTGTCCTTAATTAGAATAATATTTCAGAATGTATGTAATACATTTACAAGGAATTATATTCCAACAAAACTTTCTGTAAATATCATGATTATCATTACCTATTGTTTATTTTTATCCTACTCACTTCTAGAGTATTGCCTTAATAAATTTAGTTATGTTGTTATTATTACCATTGTTGTTGTTATTATTATTATTATTATTATTATTATTATTATTATTATTTATACAAATATAATGATGCAAAAATTATTTGCCAGAGGCGAGGCTTGATATTGCTGAGTTTTTGGGGATTTTTCCCACTGAGCCTGAGGCAAATAATTGTTTTAGTAAATAATGTATACTACTCCGGAAGCAAATTAAAGCAAAATTTTTGTTTTATTTTTACTTTTGTAATTGATTGAAGCATTTTTTTGTGAGGTGGATGATGTCTGTTATCTTAAGATAGCGAACCAATCAGACTGTTATTCAAAATGTTTTTTTGTCATTTTTAGATGTTCAAAATAAAGTATCAATTAATTGTACTAGTACTGTGTACTATACAGTCACCAACAAAAGTCTTGTCGCACATGTTGACATTCATGTATAAAAGCCCATATCTCACCAACCTATTAACCGATTTTCGTCAACTATGACTTACAATAACCCTCTGATGGTATTGAATAAACATTCCCATTTTTGCCTGGACAAAAGTCTTGTTGCAAAGACTTAATTTCACTTTCAAGTCTATACTTATTACAGAAGAATAATCATATGGCCTTGTAAATAACTAAATATATAATATTGTAGCAAACATAACATCATATTGAAAAATTCCTCTGCAGACATGGCCATGATCGTTCCAGACTCCCAGGTGCTTGTCATGATGAATATTTATCATATTAAAAGAATCAGACACCTTCAAGATGTTCAAATTACAAATAATAAAAAATTGTAAGTGCTATTAAAAATTATTGAGGTCCAAGACACTTGTAATCCATTTTTACTACACAAGTAAGCTATTTTAGAGAGCAGCTCATTCATCAAATGGTCAGAAAACAGTCTGTTATCAACCCTATGGTGAGAAATCTGAGCTTTGAAACATAACTGGAAGCAATTTATTTTTTAATGTTAAAATTAATTAATATTACATTAATAATTCATGAATAATTAATATTAATTAATAATAATTAATATTAATTAATAATACATCTCAGATATCATTGTTTTCTCCATGGTTGTGCTAATAACAGTTTCCACATGTTAGGGCCTTGGTAAACACGTCATGGTGTTCTAGCTGTGTCTTGTACAGGACCTGTATGGTGTACGGTGACCATTGCAAGAAATATGATGTACAGTTGATGCTGAAGCTATGAGTCCTAATGGAACTTATGAGGGAGTCATCAGGAGGCTAACTACAACTTTTGTGCAGCCAGTTGTTTTGTGGATAGTTTTCCTTGCATGACCGAGCTTACCTATGTGTACCAAGCGTGTCTGTTATTTCTTACTACTGCTTGCAAATTATTTTCATTTGCTGTCAGGAGATCTTGAAGTTTCCTACAGTTTTTGCAAAAACATTTTATAAATTGCCTGAAAGCTGCTTTAATACCTGTATTTTATGTATATTTACTTAATCAAGCACTTTCCTTTTTTTTTTTTTTTTACTAATTTCACTAATTATATTTTACTAATTACTTTGATCCAGAATTTGATGTTACATGATTGCGACAACACTTTTGTCCAGCATAGAATGGATATGTTCGTGTTTTATTAGCTGTAAAAATAAATAAATTAAAAAGTATAAATAAATTTACAATTTCCTGTTGCTTTCACAAAACAATCTGTATACTTGTAGGATTAATGTAATCCATACTTGATGAAAATCGGTTAATAGGTTGGTGAGATATGGGTTTTTATACACGAATGTCCACATGTGAGACAGGATTTTTGTCAATGACTGTATGCCAAGCACAAATATACATAAATGTGACGTCTGTAGAAACCATAGGAGCACTGTTTAAAATGTCCCTGCTTTCAATGGTATCTGCCCTCATTATGTGTTTTTCTTTCAAAGCCCCCAAAAACGAGGATGCATATGAAATCTCCATCCCATTTGAGGAAAACAATTATGAACATCAGGGTGGCTTTTACAACCAGAACGAACAGAACTTCGACAGTCCATGTGAGTCTATCAGAGGTGTACTACTGCAATATTCCATCATAAGAGATGATTAAAATATATAGAGTAAAGGATATTTATCATCAGTTAAAATGGTGACATTGCAAATGGAATAATTTTCCATTTGTATAAACTGTGCATTTACCCGCTACTACGTAATAAGGAATTAAATGAAATTTGGGTTTTACAGATGTACTTCATTTGCATCTGTGAAGTGATATAAGCACAAACATGCATTTCTTGCTATTTGTTTTGTTTTTCCCTGAAACTATTTCTTCCACTCTGCAACTTTTGTCTTTGCATGAATGCAGTTTTATCTTTCTGCAGCTTTATGAAAGGTAAATGTTTTCCTTTCTAGGTGTGTAATAGTTTCTGATCCCATGGACTTCAAACACCAGAAAAATAAACTTGTTTTGACTGTTTTTTAACATTTAAATGACGGTGCAAATGTTAGAGAATTCAATTACACTATTTGCTGAATCAGCTCCTCCAGAAACCACTTTTTTTTTTTTTTTCACTTAGCTATAAAATTGCATGTTGTATTCCAACTAATCACTAAACAGCTATTTTGTTTGCATGTAAATAAGTGTTTGAAGTATTTGTTTTGATTATTCCCACTCTTCTGAACATATGTATCTTTCTTTGTGGTCTTCATGCCAAAAATAGGTAACGATCCTCCAGCTCCTGCAAGCTCATACTTGCTGATCACTAATCTGCGCACACAGCTGCAGATTTCTCTGGAAAAGAACTCATGGCTGCAGAAACGCATCGAAGATCTGGAAGAGGAGAGAGATTTCCTGCGCTGTCAACTCGACCGCTTCATATTCTCCACCAAGAGTCAGGAAAGCAACGGTGAGAGACAGAATGACTGATGGCATAAGAGGAGAACTTGGTGTCCGAGGACTGTATGCTAAATATATGTTAAACGCATGTCCTGCGCAAAGTATACCCTATGCATGGTCAACCCCACGGTTTTGTAAAAAACATCACTATTTAACAAAACTAAGTATTTCCAAAACAGAACTGTAATTGCTCATTTCTCAATTTTACACCAATAACGGGGTAAAAAAGTGTTCGAGAACTTGCAGTGCACGTTTCCAAATCCGCCATAGACTTTCATTCACAAAAATACCCGAACAATGCTGAAGTTTGTGTACACACAATTCAGTGATGCTCACTTTGGATGGGTTAAATGCAGAGGCAAAAATTTCTCTTGCGGGATTAATGCAGTATATCAAAAAGAAATTTTAAAAAGCATTTCGGTAAGTCGCTCTGGATACGAGGGTCTGCTAAATGCTGTAAATGGGAAAAAAACAGCAAAAATACGGCTGTATTTGAATGTGTTTGAAGATTTCTCTCCTCCCGTAGTGCCTGCCACCTCTGCCAATGATCTGGGATATAAATCCTTATTTTCTGTCGTTCCTTGTCGTGGTCACGTCTTGCTCTTTTCCGTTCAGATTCAGTTTTGAATACTCGCCTTTTGTGCGTCACCATTTTTTACTCTCTTGCTGGTGCAAATTTGTCACTTGATCCACACTTTCCGAAAATGACAGCACAAGTTTTGTGTACACAAACTGCGAAATTCAAGTCAGTAGGTTGGTATCCTTCAGGTTTGTTTGTTTACATTGCTTAGCTCTTATTCATAGAGAAAAATCATGATATCGCACACTTCGAAGTGTTTTGATCGGTAATAATGATCAGAACTACATGTGTTTAGTTGATTTTAACATATAAAATTTTGCAAATATTTTTTTCTTGTGCAGGACATGCCTTTAAATATATATTCTTCAGAATATTTTTCAGGTGTATTGGCACCCTTCATGGAAAATTGGGCAGACCAACTAATGCATGATAATTTATAATGCGAGATAGAGAACTCATGAGTTTTTATTTTTAATTATTATACTGTATATTTCTTATAAAGTAGTGTTTTTAAACAAATTTTTTAGCATTCCAGTTATAGATTTGTGGATGTGGACTTCCCTTCTAAACTCAAACTACAGAATTGCATATTTTTTTCTACCATAACCAGATCTTTCAACTCTTTTATGTTGATTTGGTTTTCCTCAAACCAGCTCTTGGTAATTTACAAATTATACAATTTTTGCTTTGTTGCATTTATTTAAATATTGTTTACAGGTGGCGGTGTGGTTTTAAAAATATTTCTGCTATTGCTTGAGGTATTAGTCTTAACTTTTATGTTGCTTGATTGTTTTTATGTTCTGTTTTCATTAGGTAATGATTTTCATAGTTTTCTATGGAGGAGACGACGAGAGAATGAACGAGGTAAAGGATTTTTTTCATGACATTCTATTACTATATTGAAGATTAGCTTCAGCTCATTGTTTAAAATGCTATAACTTGCATTCTACTCTCTGACTACTGTGCTGTTACTCCATGGCCTGGGAACTCCATATCCTAGCGGCATATTTAGTTCAACCCCAAGTTTGCCTTACTTTAATCAAAATCATGCATCGTTAAGAAGTGAGTTACACTGCCAGATTAAGTTATTGTATTATGCATAATGTCACATACTCTTACAGTGATGTTTAAAAGTTTATTAATTTTCTAAATTTCGGCATAAATATGATTTAAAACATCAGATTTCAGTCATAAAAATAGATAAAGAGAACCGAATTAAACAAATGAGACAAAATATTACACTTGGTCATTTATTTATTGAAAAAAAATAAACCAGTATGACATATGTGTGAGTGGTAAAAGTACATGAACCTTTCTTTTCAGTATCTCGTGTGACCTCTTGTTCAGCAATTACTGCAACTAAAAGTTTCAGGTACATCTGCTTGGGATGCTGCTGGGTTTCATTAAATGAAATTATCGCTTCAGGACGTTTCATAATATTTCAACTGGACTATGTGTTGGCCATTCCAAAACATTAATTTCTTTCTTTTTTTTAACCATTCCTTGGTAGAACGGCTTATGGTTGTTGTCTTGCTGCATGAACCATGTTCTCCTGAGTTTTGGACTGATGTTCAGACATTTTCCTTTAGAATTCGCTGGTATAAATTCATTATTCATTCAATGGTGACAAACCATCCTGGCCCAGATGCAGCAAAACAGGCTCAAACCCTGATACTCAGGCTCATGTTTCACAGATGGGAAAAGATCTTTCCCTTTCTCTAAACATAATGTTTCTCATTCAAACCTAAAAGATCCATTTTGTCTTCATCCATCCACACAAAAAATTCCATTATAATTTTTGCTTGTTCGCATAGTCTTTTGCAAGCTGCAGACTGGAAGCAATCCTCTTTTGGAGAGAAGTGGCTTTTACCTTGCAACCTTGCCATGTACACCACTGTAGTTGAGTTTGTCTGATGGTGGACTCAATAATATTAACATTAGCCAATGTGTGAGATGCCTTTTGTTGCTTAGAAATGACCCTGGGTTTCTATATGACCTCGCTGACTTTTACACGCATTTTCTTGTAATAATCTTTGTTACATCATACTATTGTGTACTTCCTATTTTAATTTTGTATTAAATACATTTTTGGACTTTCCCATACACAAACATGGACTTTGTCATTACTCCACAAGGGGCTAGCTATCATTTATCCATTACTACTCATACATCTGTGAAGGGATTTTTATGAAACCTTTGCAGAATTTTCATAACATAATACTGTTGTGCACCTCCCATTTCACTTTTATATTAAATCAGTTTTTTACTATTAAGATTTCTTCAGTGCTAGTGAATAAGTAGTGCAGGTACCACAAGTCTTAAGTGTGACTGTTTCATTCATTTTCTTATGTATGTCTAAGGTGGAATGTACATCAGTGGGTCAAAGTCCATTCTATATCATTCTAAGCACTGATCAGCATTAACTACTGTTTAATTATTAACATTTTTTATAGATCAGCAAGCAGAAGCTCAGCGTTCAGCCAACCGTCAGTCTTTCTCACAGAGGCCTCCTCAGCAGCCCCCACCTAACACCAAGGTCATGAGCACTGGCTCTGGGCCAATTAGTGCCCAAATAAGTTCTATGTTTGGTCCGTCCCACTCCCAGCCTCTCCTGCACAGCCATGGAGGTGGAGGCAGCAGCAGTGGTGGTAGTAGTAGTAGTAGCAGCAACAACAGATCTATGACTGATCTGCCAGGTCTGTATACATTTTTTCATTGTGCAATTTTTTAGCCTCTTTTTTTGTATCGTAGTTGTGACAACCACACTTCTGTACCCAAATGTATCTTTTGTTGTATATTTATAATATATATAATTTATAATGTCAGGTCATTATTAGGACAAGTAGTTTGTGCTAATGTTTCCTGAAGGCAGTATATTAAGGGCTACAGGAAAATATGTGTACAAGTGTTTGAAAAAAAAAAATTCATTTCTGTGGGTGAATGTAAAGTGTTCCCTCACTCCCCAGAGTCACTCTCGCTTTTGGGAGATGACGAGGAATATTTGGAGGATAGCTACATGGAAGAAGATGAAATAATGTCTGGGGAGGATGTGATGCCAGAAAACATGACCGTAAGGAATATGGGCACTCCTGGGAGGCCTCCTGGGGGCCAACCTGCCCTGAAGTGGAGGAGAGTCTTCAGAATAGCCAGAGGCAGAGAGAGACAAAGAGGTGAGCTGTCCAGCCCAGGCTGAATTGTTTAGAGCAAAAAGAATTCCTGTGAATGTGCACATCTCATGGACCATTAATAAGCGATAGTTGTCTTGTATGAATAGGGATTGAGAAAGGGATAGAGAAAATGAGTCATCTTGAAGTATATCATGTATATCATATCATATGTCAGAAAGCTCCCCCATTTTGCCAGAGAATTCAGATTTTCCAAGTCTATACTGTACAGCTTGGAAATTAGTTAATAAAACTTTTGGGGATTAGGCAACACTGACTACACCATTTCCACCCTGGCAAGCAAAATCATAGTAAGTCACACTTAGTTCAAAATTGAGTTTGATTCATTTTTCAGGTCGCCGAGGTAGTTAAAAAGCTTCTAGATGGCCGGGCTACAGGGATGGACGAGATCCGTCCTGTATACCTCAGGGCTCTGGATGTTGTATGACTGTCTTGGTTGATGCATCTCTGCAACATTGCGTAGTCATCGGGGGCCGTACCTCTGGATTGGCAAACTGGGGTGGTAGTTCCCCTTTTTAAAAAGGGGGACCAAAGGATGTGTTCCAACTATCGTGGAATCACACTCCTCAAGTCTGTTCAGGAGCCCAACCGATGGTTAAACCTCGGATCCAGGAGGAACAATGTGATTTTCGTCCTGGCCGCAGCACTCTTGACCAGCTCTTCACACTCTACGGGACCCTGGAGGAGGCATTTGAGTTTGCCCAACCTGTCCACATGTGCTTTGTGGACTTGGAGAAGGTTTTCGACCGTATCCCTTGGGCTATCTTGTGGGGTGTTCTCCGTGAATATGGTATATGGTATAACTGTAAAAGTACGAGTTAATTCAGAAATATTTACTGTATGGAGGGAATAGCAGTGTAAGGCTACAGTTTTTCATTTTTCAGTATAAATGTCATTGAATAAACTCGTAAATCTTTTTGTTGTTAAAATCTTGAACACTGACCGGAAGATTAGCTCAGTTATAACTTAGTAAGTTGTTTTTCAAACATATAAACAGGGAATATTTAATATAATGTTATAAAGTACCTCCCATGCAGTACATAATCACATCATATCACATAATATCAGTAATTCAGTATAATTTAACTTTATTCCATGGTTGATTAGGGTTTTTCCCCCCTCTATTTTTCTCAAAATTACTAAGTTGTGACCTAGCCTAGGTTTTTCTAGAGCAGGGCAGACTAGAGGTAATACACAGAGCAATTTTCAGATGGACATTATCCTTTTTCCTGCACAGTGAAAGATGCTGCTGGGGTGTTGTTCCGCTATAAGAAGATTTTGGTGACATACCAGCGGCTGAAGAACATGTCCAAGGCCTTTCAGATCCATGGTGTGGACCGTAACACTGTGGCCTCCACGACCCCTATTGCAGAGTTGCTTCTTGTGGCTCCAGAGAAGCTGGCTGAGGTGGGTGAGTTTGACCCATCCAAAGAGAAGCTGCTGGACTACGCACGGCGTTGCTACATCGCTTTGGACCCCCAAACGCGCACCAAAGTTCAGGCGCTGAAGAAGAACAATCTGTTACTCCCAATTTCTTATAGGTAAAAAAATCCATACACACATACCCACAGTAAACATTCACTTTTTCATCTACACACAAATGAACTGTTAAAACTCCTTCATTAACTTGCCATTGTGCCTTTGAATGGAATTCTTTTTTTATCACACCTGTGTATGTAAACGTGAGTATCTGATTTACCTTTGATTTGTGTGACCTCCCTCCAGGTTGAAAGAAGCCGATGGCCGGTAATTGGATGGCAGCGAGTGATTTTCTGGCCTGTTGTATCATAGAACCTCTCATAGTATTTTAATGCACCATAGAGCACATCTCCACATTGTCAACCTCCATCCTGGTGTTGAGATCAGGTGTACTCTGAATCAAATTGTACTGTATTACCTCTGTTCTTCTCCGCAGTGCACACACACAGAGCTGACAAGGGCTGGGCTTCCAGTTAGACTGTTTGGTGGATACTAGGGTTGCTCCAGTTACTGGTAAATTTAAAACGGTGCAGTATCATTATTTGGCCAATTTTGGTAGTTAAGGGTACTGGTGGATTTTTGTTTTGTTTTGGGGTTTTTTTACATTCACTTTAAGACTTTCTTCTTGCAACCGCCCTTTGAAACTTGACTTCATGTTAGTCTAAATGGTTAACAGTGGAACAGTGCTAGTATGAAAGAGCGATGGTATTGATTTACCAACTGCCCAAAGTACTAATTTGCCAAAACTTGATGAGAAACAAGGCTGTCTGACTAAAATATGGCTTTTAGGGCAAGTGATAATGCAGAGGCCGAGTCCCTTTCTATACCTTTGTGCGAACAATGCCTCAAATCATGTGTGGTGGCAGGAGACTGTGCATCAAACTTGCTTAAATATTTGATGCATGTATAGTACATCCTGATTTACAAAAAGAATTCCAGGAATGGACGTTGTGCATTTTCAAATACACTGAAAATAAGATATAAATTACAGGTAGTCAACGTTTTCGTGGTTAACTTAATCTGTTTGTTTGTTTGTTTATTTATTTATTTATTATTGCATTGGTACAGAATTGGTACCGTTACCATTCTACCATGCCAGGTACTGTACCGAACACAAAATTCTGGTACTGAACCAACGCTAGTAGACTACTGGCACTTGTACATAGAAGTTTGTATATTGTGAGAACTGTCTGCTTTGGGCATGAGTCCTGCACCCTCTATCGTTCTGTGATGTCCTGTATACTGAAGTACTGTATTAGTGGGTGCAAAGCTACATTCCAGAAGGCTAGTGTGTGTTTTCATGTGTGTGTTTGTATGTGTGTGTACAGTGCCATGAAAAAGTATTTTCCCCTTTTTCTTTTCTTTTTCTTTTATTTAAAAGATATTATTTATTTAAAATATTTCTACCACTAATATGCCCTTGCAATTTTTACCTGATATTCAGCATCAATATATGATTTTAGGAAAGTTAAGATATTGGTATGTTACCGTGCTAGACTTTTTTTGTGATTGGTATCTACCATGATTTTACCAATTTGGAGGACAACCAAAATCTTATAATAACAAATTTTATTTCTAACACTCTTTTCATTAATTGCAAATCTCAAAGTGCAACAGAGTAAACTCACACAAAAAAACAGCACAGCACATAAATTCAACTAAAAAAGGCTCTTTTTGAAAAGATGGGTTTTCAGGGCACGTTTAAAAGTGTTCATGGTCTGCGGTGCCCTTAGATGGGCTGGGAGGGTATTCTATAGGCGTGGAGTGGCTGAACAGAACGCCCGATCCCCCATTGTGTGGAGTTTAGTCCTTGGGGTTTTAAGGCTGTAGGTGGTGGTGGAACGGAGGGAGCATGAGGATGTCTGGGTAGTGAGGAGATCCTTGAGGTAGGTGGGGGCAGTACCATGTATACATTGGTTGGTGAGGAGTGAGACTTTGTTTTCAATGCGGAGTGAAACAGGATCCAGTGGAGTGTCTTGAGAATGGGAGTAATGTGGTTGAATTTTCGCACCCTCATCAGGATCCTAGCAGCACTGTTCTGGATGTATTGGAGCTTTTGAACACTTTTGCTAGGGATCCCAATGAGAAGTTCGTTGCAGTAGTCCAGTCTGGAGGAGACAAAGGCGTGGACCAGCTTTTCTGTATCTGCTAGAGTGAGTGATGGACGGAGTTTGGCAGTGTTCTTGAGGTGATAAAAAGAGGTTTTACACAGTTGTTGGATGTGGGAATCATAGGTGAGGAGGGGGTCCATTTTTACACCAAGGTTGGTGATGACGGGAGACAGTGGAATGTCATGATTGGAGAAGGTGATACTGGTGATGGTGGGAGTGTGGACTTGGTTTGGAGTGCCGACCAGGATGGCCTCGGTCTTAGAGCTGTTCAACTGAAGAAAGTTAAGCTTCATCCACACCTTTATCTCCTCCAGGCAGGGGGTGAGAGTTGCAGATGGCAAGAGACCAGAGTGGTCGGAACCAGTTTTAAGATAAAGTGGTGTGTCATCTGCATAACAATGAAATGCCAGTCCATGTCTGCTGATGACACGGCGGTAGAGGGTAAAGAGGGTTGGCCCTAGCACCGAGCCCTGGGGAACCCGGTAGGTGACAATGTGGGTCTCTGGTTTGAATTTTCCCAGGGCAACGTGTTCAGTTCTCCCAGTAAGATACGAGGAGAACCAGTTGTATACTGAGTTTGAGAGACCAATAGTGGTTTGAAGACGGTGCAGCAGGATGTTGTGGTTGATGTTGTCTAAGGCGGCAGACATTATAAGCTATGATTAGACCTGTTGTGAAAAATGGAACTTACCGTTTAGAAAAACTATGTGCATTTACTAAAAATGATATGCACAGACATAGAGGACAGCTCCGTTTGACACAACTTGGAGGAAATCCAAATAAAAATCTAAATGAATGCCAATTAAGAAGCAGAAAAAATAGGTCACCATTCTTTTTAAAGAAATGAAAACCCTTATCATGATAGTGAACAGAATTTTTCAGCATTGGCGTCTCATCTCCTACTTGTTCATAATAACAAAGTCGTTAAACACCAACATTGCAGTGTTTACGAGAAGTTAACTCCGGCGGGAGTTTTTCATAATCCAGGTCCCGTTATTGGCCCACAGTGGCTAGCTGGACGTGCGTATTAGCAATTACCAATATAGTATTTAATTGTTTCTGATCTCCAAACAAATTTAGTGTAATACAAGATTAATGCTTAGTAAACAAAATACAATATTCAAATTTTCTTGTAATTTACTGAACAACAAAAAACTCACCAACAGCTGTATCACCCAGGTGAAAATATAATTGTCCCCTTAGTGATGCAGCCCAAATTGAATTGATAAAAGTATAAATTAAACTAATCACACACAAGTTTCATTATTCCCAGCACTGTTGAATCTGGATATCACTTCAATAAAACATTTCCAGTAATGTGAAGTTCCATACAGCACATTAAGCCTTAATCAAAATAAATTCCAGAAGATGTGAGAAAGTGAGCTGTTAGAAAAGGGTTACAAATTAATCTCTAAAGTCTGAGACTCAAGAGAGCCACTATGAGAGCCAACATGTCCAAATGGACAAAATGTGGAACATGGTAAATCTCCCCAGTAGTGGCTGGCCTAGCAAAATAACTACAAGGCCACATGGACAGCTCATCTGTGAAGGCACAGAAGAACATTTAAATAAGCTTCAGACCTCTCGTCTCAGTTAATGTCCGTGTTCGTGATTCCATCATTAGAAAAACACTGGGAAAAGTTGGTGTCTATGAGAGAGAGAGAGAGAGAGAGAGAAAACCACTGCTAAGTAAGAGGAAAATAAAGACTAAAAAAAAAAAAGACCAAACACCCTGATTCCCCTCAAACCATTGTATGATATGACTTAAGTGAAATAGGCCTGGCCTATTTTAACCATGACAGACATACGACACATTTTACAGTACGTGCACACAACAAAATCCCTGCAAACAAAAATCACAGGTTGTTTGTGAAAGAGACTTTACTGGAAGCATTTGGTTGCAATTGTAAAGTTGAAGGTCAACCTGAGTTTAGGGGCAATTGCTTTTTCACATGGGTGTGATAGATGTTGGTGAGTTTTTGTCCTTCAGTACATAAGATCATATAAAACTAAATTTTGTTTAGCCAGATTGTCAGTTATATTTACTTATGCAAATGTCGTAAGGCCATTAGCTCGATTTTGTTGTTGTGTCCATGCTTTTGTGCCCACACAGGCATCCCAACGTGCACGCACACCGCCACCATCAGCACTTAGTGTACCTGTACTCCGCAGAACATTTCTTTGTTTAGTCAGTGGTTTTTCTTGAGGAGAAATAAGCTTTCGTAATACCATTGAATAGACAGTAAGTTGTATTATGGCTGTTTCTTTACTGAAAATAAATTCAAACTTTTAGCTTTTAGGCAGTTCCTATATATTTGTATTATTATAATACATTTGTTTTCAGACCAAAAAGAGTTAAGTGTTAAAGCCGGAAAGTGGGTAAAGACTTTTTTACGGTACTGTATGTGATACATGTCCCTGAGCACTTACCCTGTTGCAGAACTGTTCAATACTAGCCTGAGGTGTACATACACCCGTCCTCTTTGTTTTATACTGTGCTAAACTGCACCAGCTGAGACACTGCTTTTCATTAGGCCCGTATGGCCTCCAGGCAGAACAGTGTTGGTGGTGCATGTAAATCCCTGATTCATGACCTCTCTCTTTTTTGCCATCACTGACTGTTGAGCATGAGAAAAAGAGTGAAACCACACTTAGTAACTGGGATCACACCTGAGCAACCAGTAATGGCACAGATCACATGTGTATGTGTATAGTGCCTGTGTGTTTGCTGAGAGTGTGTATCAGAATCTCATAGTTGTGTGTGTGTGTGTGTGTGTGTGTGTGTGTGTGTGTGTGTGTGTGTGTGTGTGTGGTTTTAAAGCATAATACTCTAACTTCTCATAGTTCAGGGAAAAGGTGGTAGATTGCAGAAGCAACACTGGTCACCTCACAGTCATGCCCATCATTAAAAAGTGTACTCGCATCTCTGATGTCACCCTGAAGTTCCATTGATTACGGGTTGGGGCTGCTACGCATTTCAGTTATGCCTCAGGAACCAGTCAGTTTCTGTAGATGTTTTAAATGTAGAAGGATAGTCTAGTAATTCTGTGAAAGATGGTGTGTGTAGCCATGCATTCACTCACTCCTTTTTTTTTTTTTTTTTTTTTTGTAAATCTGAATGTTTTATCACATCATGAGCCAAAAAACTGTTTATTCAATGCTGTTTTTGTCATGCTGAAACAAACAAAAGAAATGTCTTGTTCAATTGTCTGATTATAAATGACACTAAAGTGATTTCCTACTAAATCCTCTTTATCTGTTTTCTGCCTTTTTCTTTGATTTCTCTTAATTTTTTCATTGATCATATACTGAATTACAGCTTACACTTTGACATGGTACAATAGTGCAAATAACTTTCACAGATATCATAGTTATTGGCTATTTATAAGATTCGTTACAACACATTTGCTCATTTCCACTTAGCTGAAAAGGATATTCTCAATGATGTACCTACAGGTCATGTGACACACTGCAGAACTGGGCAGAAAATGTTACACTTTGAAATAAGTCCATCTGAAGTGCAGATGGTGAAAGTGAATGACTTACTTCCTGAAGAATGTGCATAACTAAATACAACACTGGTTTATAAACATACTCCATTTTCTGTACAACCGAAGCATATACACTGTGTCACTGTGTGTCAGACACCATGGACACATTTTATCCCTGGCATTCAAACACTAGGAGTAATACAAATACAAATAAAAATCTGTACAATCTTGTTACCTTTTTATAGCAGAGTCCCAGGTAAATAATATCTCTCTAAAGTCATAGTTCACATTCAATGTTCCAGTAATACCTTAATGTAGAATAAAGCTTAAAACAAGTTGAAGATCCCTGATTCAGTGTCCTGGGAGTGGTTAGCATGGCTCTTAAACAGTTGGTCACTCAGATATAGTTTTTGAGTGGCAATTTAAATTACAGTGGCTCCAAATGAGATGATTGTGAATGCTTCACACCGTGGCTGTTGCCGTTGTGATCTTCAGCGTGTCTATCAGATTGCGCTGCCGAGCTTTTTCGCTCACTATCGTTTCCAGGTGAGACTCAGGAACCCAGCCACGAAGTCTGTCTGATAGACGTGTTCCCTCCACCCAGCCTTCAAAAGGAGAAGGTACTTGTTATTCCATTCAGTCATTTATGAACCACCTTATTTTGGACATATTCACAACTAAAGGGCACTTAAATATAGCCAAAGGACTGAAATGTACAATATATGACCAAAAGTGTGTGGACACCTGACCTCACAGCCACATGCACGTTTTGGGTGTCAAATTTCAGATGTAGTTCCCACTTTATCATTATAATAACGTCCATACCTCTGGAAAGGGTTTCTACCTGGTTTTGGAGTGTGGGTGTGGTTTTCTGTGCCAATTTAGCCTCAAGAGTGTTAGTAAGGTCATGCACTGATGTCAGATGACCAGAACTAGTGTACAGCCTGTGTGTTAGTCCATTCATACATGGGGTTGAGGTCATGGCTCTGTGCAGGCTGGCCAGGTTTTTCTACACTAACCTTGGCAAATCATACCTGCATGGACCTCAGTTGTGCACAGATGCACTGTGACACTGGAACAGGTTTGAATCTTTTAGTTCCAGTTAAGGGAAATCATAATTCTAGAGCACACAAAGACATTTTAAAGAAAGTGTGTGCTTCCAACTTTGTAGCAACAGTTTTGTTAAGGTAAGATCTGTTGGGCTTTTACACCTGTGCCTGGTGGCTCATCAGAGCCGGAGGTTATCCCGGTTTCTGTAGCGTTAGGCAACTAGGAGTTCAACTCCCCATGGATGGGACGCTAGTCCATCGCAGGTTACCTTACCAGTATTTTTACTGGTACCCATTTATACTGCTGGGTGGACAGAGGCTCACTCGTGGTTAAAACCTTAGCACAGTGGAGGTCTAGCAGGGATTCAAACCCACAACCTCTTGATCATGAGCCCAACACCATAACCATTACACCACCAGCCATACAAGGCCTCAAACTGTAATGATCAACTGTCTGTATACTTTTGTCCATGTTCAAATTACAGCCAATGTTTTTCCAGGGGTTTTTTTTCCCGAGAAGTGTATCAGCGTATCCATGATATGCCGAGAAATGAGCCATAGAATTTGTTTTGATTTTGATTTATTATTATAGGTAAGAAATGAAATCAATAACAAAATATTTATTGGTTAATATTATTAGTTCTTTGCTCATGCATTGACTGTGATGTAAAAAGAAAACAACAAAAGATGTTTAAAGCTAAAAATCAGTGCATTTGATGGTAAATCGCTAAAAATTGTCTTTTAAGTGATTGATGGTGATAAATCTTCCATAACATGAATACAGACAAGAACAAAGCAGGTCAGTATTGATATTTAGTGGGGTTTAGTCTTTAAGTGTATAAATTGGGCTTTAACTGGATATAGTAAAGAGTGTTGTGTTATAATTGTGAGTATTTATAATTGCATGTCAGTACACACACAGAGACTCACCATCATTGCTCTGCTGATGAACCAGCAGGACGTCGGCTTTCTCCAGGCTGAGTTCATCCGGTTGCTGGGCTACAAAGGCTCTGATACACTGCATCTGTGGAATGTCTGTGTAGGAGGAAAGGCAAGGATAGTTCAGCGGATGGATCTTGCATTGTTTTTGAAACAACTTCCTTTCTGAAATGAAATGACACGTACCCTGTGCAGCATTGAAGTCAATTTTGGGATGAGGGCAAGAAAGTGCTGAGATCCAACGCAGTTTATCAGCTCTGTGGCATAAAGAGCATGGGTAATAGATATCAGTAATTGTTGCTGGAATATCATCAGATATTCAGCGTATTTACCCCAGCTAGGAACTTGCTATAGAGAAATACACCATACACATTGTTAAATATCTTCTCTATATTTTAGTATCTGGCTTACATGTTCATTTGAAAATAAATCACCCATTCTACTATATGGTGCCTGCAAACATTATATAAAGTATCAAGTGAAAATTGGTCCAATCTGTAAGTAAAATGAATAATTATTAAAGGGATAATCATGCCTGGATAACTTTTAATTAAAATTGTTACTTTTTGCTTGAGCTGCTCGGAAGGTACTGTGAAGTGCAGATTTTTGTTCCGCAGGAAATTGTGTGTGTGTTTGTCTGTCTATAGTCCACGAGTGTGCGCTCGGTCCTAGTAAGTTATTACCTTTCGCGTGAGCTATATATTGTTCATATTATTACTAGACAATAAATTTTGAGAGCTCAAGTAATTTGTACTAAAGTAAAGTAATATAACGATAGTTATATTTACATAGACAAGAACTTTCCATGAGAGCTTAGGAAATTGTATTAAAGTGGTGGAGCGAACACACGTTTACTGACCTTTGACGTTATGGGCACTTAATGGGACTTGTATGCTCTGTCTCACTGGAAGATGAACTTGAACTTCTAATTATCGAAATAGATCCCAGCATTAGACCTATTGGGAAGTTCCTGTCTATGTAAATGTAATGCATTTATACTGTGATTAATTTCTTTTCTGTTTTCACTTTGGTTAGTGCTTAGCGGTTTCACACAATGGCTTTAGACCTGCTGATGCCAGTGAAAGTAGCTCTTGCTTCATCTCTATCTAAAGAGAGTGCACTTTACTCAGTCCCGTGCTTTCTCCTTCTCACCTGTACACTCCGCTTAAACAGTCTGGCTCCCTGAGCTTCAATTTTCATGCTGACATCAGCCACTGTTCTCATCATCCCATATATCCCTACCTAGGCAATCAGTAGTAACTCCACACAAATGCACGTGGTCAAACTGGAACTTTAAACACAATGTTTACTTTATCCGTGACTTCTACTGTGGATTTTGACATTAAATGTTGCAGGGAAATGCAGATTAAGAAAGGGAGCTCTTTAAGAGCTAACAGCAAAATCTAACCATTATTATTTATGTTTGAGATTGTTGAGAAGTTTCTCCTGTAATACATAACTGTAACTGCACTATAAATGTGCTCTTTTGACAGCAGCATGGCAGACTCCTACCAACTCCTCAGGGAGAACCAACCAACAAATTAGTTCATTATCACCAAACTCACCGCATATAGTTCAGTATGAATGTTTAATATATTTCAGGGAGGCTTTTTCTACTCACTGTGTTTCTGCTCGTAGGAGAAGGGATTTCTGTGCCATGTGCAGGAGGAAAAGATTCTTCTGTAGTGAAAGAAGTTTGACTCTGCAGTTTTCAGCTCTCACCTCTGATACAGGCGCATGATCAATCACTGTAAACCGACCACCTCTACAAAAACGATATGGTAGTGTATTATAGTGTATCACAGGTTAGCCACTTATACAACGTGTTACACACTGTGTATAAGTTAATATATTTTTAGTTTGCTGAACCACTTAATCCAATTAGGGTCGCTGAGAGGCTGGAGCCTATCTCAGTCAACTCTGGGGAAAAACAGGGTACACCCTGAACAGCTCGTCAGTCCATCACAAGGCCAACGCACACACACACTATCACAATCATTCACACTCATCTAGGGGAAATTTGGAACAGCCAATTAGCTTAATGTGCATGTCTTTGGACTGTGGGAGGAAACCAGAGTACCTGGAGGAAACTCTCACAAGCACAGGGAAAACATGCTAACTCCATGCAGGAATGCCCTCGCTGAGCCTGGGACTCGAACCTAGGACCTTCCTGCTGTGAGGTGGATGTGCTAACCACCACTTCATTGATTTTATTTATGTGAAATTTATATTTATTTATATGGTATTTGTATGAAAACAGATTTTGAAACTTACTCTTTAGGTAATGAGAGAAGCAAGTAGTCATTGAACAGGTGGATATAGGCACTTCTCTCTTTATCTTTGATCATTAAATCTCTTAGCTCTGTGACTGTACCCTCTTTCACCAGTCTTCGTGACTGACTGATCAGTGGCAGAGTCTAATACACACAAATATACATATACATTATACACACACTATATGGGCAAAAGTATGTGGACATCTGACCATCCCACACTTGTACAGGATATCTTTGTATGTTGTAATATGACAGTTTCCCTTTAGTGGAATTAAGAGATGCAAATATAAGCTTGACAATGCCTTTGTGCACAAACCAAAGTCTATGAAGACATTGTGTACCATAGTTGGAGTGTTTGTAGTGAGCCCTGACATCAACCTCACTGCACACCACTGGTAGGAGCTTCTTGCCCGATATCCTTACCTCACTAATGCTCGAGGCTGAACAGACACAATTGGCCACAGTCACACTCCAAAATCTAGTGGAAATCCTTCCCAGAGGACGGAAGGTTATAACAGCAAAGTGGGAAAAGTACATGTGGGTGTGATAGTCAGGTGTCCACATACAGTACAGTACACTGTATATTTAGATGTATCCTTTTTTCCCCCAAATGACAATCTTAAAATTTTTTATTTAACCTATTATAGAATATACTAAAATATAACCTGCTAGCAATTAATTTTTTTACCACCATTTTTACAACATTGCACAAAAGCTGCAATAACATTATTTGTAGACTCCTAAAAATGTTGTTAAAATTCTACAGGTAACATTTTCAATAAATGTCTCAAATATGTTGTCAGAAGATGTTACTGCCTTTCCTTGTTTTGTATCCGCATAATTCACTGAAAAGGAAACCCCAGTTCGGATGTGAACATTCCTTGTCCCATATTAGATGGCTCTGAACTGGGGGCCTGGATGTGTGCGACATTTTAGCAATGGCAAACAACCTGTACATGTTCTCAATAAACATTATGGTTAAACGTTCACAATGTTCAGATAATGTTTTGTCCAAGCAGTGGGTGCTCTGAGCCAACTCCATGCTAGGCTAAAAGTTAACCTTAGCTGATTTGTTTATTCTAGAGTTATTCCACAAAAAACAACAAAGTTTATAATGAAACTCTGTGAGGGTAAGAGCCTGTTATTTATTTATTTAAAAATTAAGCGTATTTTCCCCCACCAAACTCGACTTTATCAGCCACTGCGGTCGGTCTCTTCTTAAAGGTCGTGGGGGAAGAACCCATCTTAAGTGGTATACGCCAAGCGTAAGTGTGCCAACCAGCTGAGGCTTCCTTCTTATATCCCATATACCTAACCCTGACCGGCCAGCTAAACCATTAGATTATTGCATGAAAAGCAACAACGTTTGCAATAAAACTATTTAATGGTAAGGATGTTTTTCTTTTTTCAAGATTTAGGTATTTTTTTCTACCAGGCATGACTGAGAAACAGGTCTTTCGGAAGAAGCCATCATATGCTGCTGGGAGCAAGACTCGCTTCTTACATAATGGTTACCACGAGGAAACACAAGATAAACAAACTAAAAGGATAGTTTGATGGCTTTTTTTTTCTCATTGCTCCAAGAAAGAAACTGTGAGTGTCCATCATTTTGATTCAAGCACTATCCACCTGAAATAATGATTTTAAATCTTGAGACAGCAGACCAATCAGATAGAGCTAAACAGTGAATTTTTTAAAAATATATATTTTACTGATTTACCATTAGTTCACAGTATAAACTTGCAGTTATGTATAAATGTATCATGGGAGGCTCACACTCACCTTGCACTCAAAATCCACCTTTGCGTTAAGAGACACCAGTGATTCAATGTTCTTCATCTGAGATATACTGTCATTGCTATCTTGAATCATCTGTAATAGAAATGAATAAGTGATTAAGACCTGTGTGTGTGTGTGTGTGTGTGTGTGTGTGTGTGTGTGTGTGTGGGTGTCGTGTGTGTATATACCTTCTCCAACAATTTCATGGCTTTAATTGCCTGTGTCTCATCCTCTGTCTTAGGAGCTGTTCTCTTTAAAATATTCTACAGGACACAGAAAGTGCAGGAAAAAAGATAAATACTTTTACTGGTTAACTTAAAAAGTGAAGTAATATGTCACTTGAAAAATACAGCCTGGCTGAAGAGTTAAACCTTTACACATATTTGCTCTGCAGTATTTCTTACTTTCCAGTGTGCCACCTGCCATTTAAAAAAAAATAAAATACTGGGGTATGAATTACCTCCAACCAAAACCCCCATTCCAGCACAGCAGTAAAAGTGACATGATGTGTGTGGTGCTTTTATGTGAATGAGGCACAACACACATGCCGTGGTGTTTACTCTCATCATTTCCATGTACAATTTTATTAATTCTCTTCTATATCCATTTCTTATCAGAGGACCACCTGCTGAATGGAGGGTTTTGGTTGGGGGATTAATCTGCCTCTAACAAATCTGTGGTACTGCTACGCAGAGAAGAGTCCACCCCTGCATTATATATGGACAGCTGGTCCTGTGGTGTTTTTTTTTTTTTTTTCTTTACTGTGCCCATTGGATTACAAATTGCAACAGATAGAGTAAAGTCAGTAATTGTAGCAATGTTGATATTTTGAAATGATTTTATTCCAATAAAGTAATTTATGAGTGTATCTGATAAAATGCTCAAGAAGTGTAGGTACAATAAGTAGGTTTACCTAACAAACCATATATTTTTAGATAATGCAAAACATTCATTCATTCATTCGACAAACTGCTTAATCCTACTAGGGACCTAATATGAGAAGGCTGGAGTCTACCTCAGCCGACTCTAGGCAAAGGCAGGGTTCACCCTGAACAGCTTTCCAGTCCATCCCAGGGCAACACACACTCACACTCACACCTAGGGGCAATTTAGAACAAACCAATTAGCATAATGCGCATGTCTTTTGTACCTGGAGGAAACCCACACAAGCACAAGGAGAACATACAAACTCCACATAGAAATGCCTTCGCCAAACCCGGAACTCAAACCCAGGAAAGTCTTGCTGTGAGGCAGACATGCTAACCACTATGCCGCCCAATGCACAAACAGAATGATGATATTTTTGTGCTGAGGTAAAGATGGACATTTTGATATCATGGACAATGATGATGGTATGGAGGAAAGCCTTATTATTCATTTCTATCATATATTTAATTTATTAAATGATTTATTTTGTATTAACACCATTAAATGATTTTATAGCACAATGTTCTGTGGCTCATTTTTTTTTATATCAGTGTAGTCATTTGTGAGAACAGTATGATTATGTTACAGTAGGTAATTGCAGAGACTCTTACTTATCCAATCCAATTCCAGTGAAATCCAAGATAAGAGAAGCAATGACCTAGAGAATTACACTTGCAGTGGATGATTTAAAGAGATAGCGTACCTGTACTAGCAGTTTAAGACGAGTAATTCTCTGGAATGGGAGGATGAGAAAGGAGCGTAAGGGAAGTCTCTGGCACTTGGGACTTTGCTCCAATTTTTCCACTATCTGGCGAAATCCAGTATTCTCATTCCTGTAAAAGGGACCATGGGGTTAGAGAGTACGAGGGATTTACAATGAAAGATTAGGGTGACAGTGGCAAAGAAGTAAAAAACAAAAAACAACAATGTTATGATGGTTATTTGTGTGGTAATCTGGGGAAACCCTTTATATAATTACATTTGGATATTTAGTATTAAATGTTTTATATTCAGGGTGTCCCAACAGCCTCCATACATACATACATACATACATACAGTGTTCATTTTTGGGGCTGAGAACCAGAGTGGTCTAACCAACAGAAAGCTGCTTTTGAGAAAAATGCAATATACAAAAAAAATCTGGGATAATGCTCACGATATGATTCCAGGTCATAAGGAAGATGAAGGGAACTCTTTTTTTTTGACATTTAACAGCAGATGCAAATGAACCAGGGCATTGGTGGCTTGGTGGTTAAGGTGCTGGCTTACTGATCCGAAGGTTCAAGCCCCACTATCAACGAGATGTCACTGCTGTCCCCCAAGTGCAGCTAACTGGGTTATCAAAGGCCAGCCATGTCTCTCACTGTCTGTGGTGAGA
>JBCNYH010000001.1:26999233-27014534 GCA_039654325.1 Tandanus tandanus
TCTATCTATCTATCTGTCTGTCTGTCTGTCTGTCTGTCTGTCTGTCTGTCTGTCTGTCTGTCTGTCTGTCTGTCTGTTTGACCTAACTACACTGGATATAGAAGATCTCCACAACCTGTTAAAATGTAAGGGTTTTCTGATGTTAAAACATGAGACCAAGATCAATCATTTCAGAACCTTGTCCACCTTTAATGTGACCTATAACTCATACAATTCAAGTGACACACAAACAAAGCTTTTAGAGGTGGAAATAAAAATACAAATAATAATAATTTAAAAAACTTAAAAATAGAAATAGCCTGGTTGCATGAATATGCCCACCTTTAAAATAATACTTTATTGAATCACCTTTTGATTTTATGACAGCATTTTTTTTCCTTTTGTTTTTTTTTTTTTTTTTTGACAGTGTATTTTTGAGTGGGAGTCAGCATAGCACATTATGACTGGGTAATCTTTTCACACTCCTCCTTGGAAAGCGCTCCAAAGCTCCCTTTTCTGGTCACCCCACAGAGGATCCAAAACTTTCATCTTCTTCAAGTGAAGCCATTCTTTTTTTCTGTTTGGATGTATATTTTGGGTCATTGCACTAAGAGGCAACATTGCTCTTAATCTTTAGCTTTTTATCTGAGGCCTGAAGGTTTTGTGCCAAAATTAACTGGTATTTTGGAAATGTTAATAATTCCCTCTACCCTGATTAATGCCCCAGTTCCAGATAACGAAAAACAGCCCCAAATCATGATGCAGCCACCACCGTGCTTATCCTGGGTATGGTGTTCTTTTGGTGTTGTGCAGGTTTTTTTTGTTTGTTTGTTTTTTTGTTTTTGTCTCATCACCACATTTGTTCCACACCTTTCTGAGAGAATTAGTTAAAGTCTAAATCTAAAGATCAGTCAGTATTTGATCACCTCCAGGACCAGTTTTGTTTTTTCATCAGTTTTGGCTGGATATCCGGTTCTTTGTATTGTGCAATATTTTCTCCACTGTTGATGATTATCTTCACTGTCTTTCATTGTATATGTAATGCTTTGCAAATTTGTTTGAACCCTTCTCTTAACTGATACATTTCAACAGTGAGATCATTTTTCCTTGCCACCGTCTCCGCGGGCTTGCTCATTGGGGATGTGTAGAATTTATAGAGAAATGTTTATATTCTTTATCAAATTTATTTTTACTATGTAAAGCTGCTCTGTGACAATGTCAGTTGTAAAAAGTAATATACAAATAACACTGAATTGAATCGAATTTTGCTTTTTGTGCACATTAGAGTTAATAAGAGTCACTTTAATTGGTGGCAGATGTGTACTGACTACTATTTAACATGTTTGATTGTGATTGGTTAATTCTGAACACAGCCACATCCCTAGTTATAAGAGGTTGTGCACACTTATGAAGTCGCATTTAGGTCCCACCTTCCTCCCCCACCAAACCCCCCAACACACACACACACTCTAAAGTTTTCAGTTCGTTTTCAATTGATTGAAGGTTGAAAGGTGGAAAACATTCTGAAAAAAATGTATCTTGGTCACGTTTTTTACACCTGGCATTTTAACAGGGTGCAAAAACTTTTTATATCCACTGTACCTACCTAGGAGCAATAAGGTGGTGCAGTGGTTAGCACTTCCGTCTCACAGCAAAAGGGTCTGGGTTTGATTCCCGAACTCAGGTACTTCGGTTTCCTCCCACAGTCCGAAAACATGCACAGTAGGCTAATTGGCTGTCCCAAATTGCACCAAGTGTGAGTGTGAGTGTGAATGGTTGTATGTGTGTTGGTCCTGCAATGGCCTGGTGAGCTATTCAGGGTGTACCCTGCCTTTGCCCAGAGTCGGCTGAGATAGGCTCCAGTGTCCCTGTGACCCTAGTAGGATTAAGCGGCTTAGAGAATGAATGAATGAATGTACCTACCTATATAATTGTTTATTTATGTATCTATTTATGCTCGAGACACAGTTATTAAGGGCAGCTAAAGTTAAGCTGGTGCATGTGCTGCATGTGTGTGCAGTACTGTTTATAGTTTGGGCTCAGATTTGCTTCTGATTGGTTGAAATTCCACGCTGGCCTCTCTGCAATGATTTAATTACTTTATCAGTTTGTTTTTCCACTTCCTCGTTTCTCTTTTTCACATTATCTCGACTCTCTGTCTATTTATCATGTCATTTCAATTTTCCATCTTATTTTCCTCTCACCCTCACATTGGCATCTCTCAGCTGTTTCTTTCCTCTCAGTCTTCTATAACCCTTGTTCTTTTATCTGTCTCTCTCTCAGTAGAACCCCTATGGTTACACTGATATTCTGACAGTGGGGTGTGCTGTAGGGGTCGGCTGTTGTTTCGGCACTCCTCTCGGAGGTAAAACACACAATAGCTCCCTTTTACTCTTTCTCTCTTTACTGGTTATTTTCTTATCTAATGTACTAGTCATTTCCCTCTAATCATATTACTTACTGTAATCCTTAACACAATTGGGCTACGTATGTGCTCTGATAGGTACTGTATATAATATACTGTATATGAGTCATTGACATTGCTACCACTCTTCTTATTCATGTCAGGATAACTTCTGAACTGCTTTCTGTTTCTCGTTAATCATCTTCTCAGCTTTCCAAATTCACTCTACCACATGGTCATCTCTGACATTTTAGTCCTTCATTCTTCTTTGTTTTCCTTCTTGTATTCTTATCTGTGTATATTTCTCATGTCTCACTGTTCTCTCCCTCCCCTTCTCCCTTCTTCTTTTTTCCTCTTTCTCCCTTGCAGGTGTTTTGTTCAGTATTGAGGTCACATCCACTTATTTTGCTGTGAGGAATTATTGGAGAGGATACTTTGCTGCTACGTTCAGTGCCTTTATATTCAGAGTGCTGTCTGTGTGGAACAAAGACTCTGGTTGGGCATGCACACAAAACCTTTTTAATGGTGCAATATAAATGCATAATTCACAGCTCACGGAGCAGATGAATGATTTTTATTGATGGGAAGATTCACTGTTTGCTCTTTCGTTATAGTCACAATTACAGCTCTTTTCCGCACAAATTTCCGGATGGACTTTCCATTTGACCTGCAGGAACTGCCAGCATTTGCTGTCATTGGGTGTGTTGAGCATATTACACACAGAACTATTCAATTTAACTGTGAATGTGTAGCTTGCGTTCTATATTTTAACAGGACATTCTCTTGCAAGGATTGTTGGTGTGTAAGAATGAGAGAGAGAGAGAGAGAGAGAGAGAGAGAGAGAGAGAGAGAGAGAGAGAATGTTTAAGCCCTCTTTGAAAGACCCTGTATTTTATAGGATCTCATGTGGATTTCTGGGAGCATTCTTTGTTTATCTGAACAGACAGGTTGTTCTGCTCATGAGAAGACCAACAGCACTCACTCAGTTCCTCACAAAATAGTGAGAGAGCATTTACTATATGCATGAATCATATCTGCTTTACGAATTTTGATATTGTCTCTTTCCCCCTCCTACCCCCTCTCTCTTTGGTCAAAAGTTTTAGAACACACAAATGTATGTGTCAGTGTACCATTAAAGCACAAAACAAAATGAATAGTTGGAGAAAAGAAAAGAAAAGAAGTTGTGGAATTGTTCAGTTCAACACTTTTTAATCTAAATATTTGACTCATTAAAAAGAACCACCTTTTGCAGATACAGTATTACAGCCAAACAGACTTGTGGCATCACTCTGATGATGGAAAGCAAATATTATTCTGGAGTTTCTTAACAACACTGTGTTGCTGAAGTTAATTCAGCAAATTGAACCCCAAATGTATGGTGGCTCAATGGTTAAGGCTCTGTATTACTAATCCGAAAGTTGGTGGTTCAAGCCCTAGTCCAACCAACCTGCCACTTTTGGGTCCTTGAGCAAGGCCCTTAACCTGCAGTTGCTCACTTGTATAAAAAATGATAAATGTAAGTCACTCTGAATAAGGATGTCTGCCAAATTCCATAAATGTAAATGTATTGCACTGTTGGTTGCTTTGTCTTCTCCTTCTGTTTACTTCATCCCAAACTAGCTCAATGAGGTTTAAGTCTGGAAGCTGTACTGAACATTCCATGATTTGAAGTCTACCATCTTTTTCTCTGATTCTATAGTAGTTACCTTTGTTCCTTTTTTAGGTCATTCAATGAACGTGAACTGCATAAATTTCAATGAAACTGGAAAAAACAAAATAAATAAATTAAATAATAGGGGTGTTCTAAAACTTTTGGCTCGTAGCGTATCTAGTTTTAATTGTTTACCTGCATATGGCATGCATCAACATATGGCTTAATTCCTACACTTTTATAGCACTGTTCTTGTGTATTTGTTTTAGCCGGTTGATTTACCCTGGTGTGGTTACTCTCATAATTGCCACCTTCACATTTCCTCCAGGCTTCGGCCAGTTTATGGCTGGTGAGGTATGTTGCTCTGTCTGTGATTCACTCAACAGCTTCAGTGGATTCATAGCCCAGTGGTTTATTTGATGAAATACACTTATATGTGCCGTGTACTTGACCTTGCTTTTTTTTTTTTCTTTTTTCAAATTTGAAAACCTGCCACTTTCTCTGCCATGTGTAGCTGATGCCAAGAGAGTGTATCAACTCTCTGTTTGATAACTTGACCTGGACAAAAGTCAAGGATTTCAACACAGACTCTGGCCTGGGCCGCTCCGCTGCCTGGTTCCATTCAGAAGTCAGCATTTTCATCATCCTTCTTCTCTTTTTTATTATGAAGGTACACAAAATCACATACATTATGTGCTAACAAAAAAAAACCACAACAATTTGTGTTATTTAATATTTCATATCTTTGTTAGAGCTTGTATTAAAAGGCAAAGGTAACATAGGCCTTATTCTTTATATTGCTCTGTGATCAGTTTTGGATGTCTGCAGTATCAACAACAATGCCAATCCCCTCTGGTGCCTTCATGCCTGTCTTTATACTTGGTCCGTAAGTCTTAATAAGATAGCTCGTAGTAAGATAGGTTTGAAGACCTGAATCCTGTATTTATGATGTTTAATGTTAAATGGTTAGGAGCTGCATTTGGCCGGTTGGTGGGAGAGATCATGGCCACACTTTTTCCGAATGGTATTCTCTTTGATGGCATTGTTTACAGAATCCTACCTGGAGGCTATGCTGTAATTGGTCAGTAAATATTCAACATATTCTCCTTAGTTCGTCATATGTAGCGCAGTGTTTTGGTCACATTTATGTTAATGTCTGAATGTCTAGGTGCCGCAGCAATGACCGGTGCAGTCACACACACAGTTTCAACAGCAGTGATCTGCTTTGAGTTGACCGGGCAGATCTCCCACATTCTTCCCATGATGGTGGCAGTGATCTTGGCTAACATGGTAGCACAGGGCCTGCAGCCATCCCTCTATGACTCCATAATCCAGGTCAAAAAGCTCCCCTATCTCCCAGAGCTTGGGTTTGGCCACATCAGGTATTCATACCTACCGAAAAACATCTCACTGCTCTGTCCAGTATGACAACACTGAATTTGTTTTTTTATTTCTGACCTCTGCCTTTCTTTCAGTAAGTATAATATCTGTGTGGAGGACATCATGGTGAAGAAGGTGAAGTTTTTGTCTCCTCAGATCACGTACCGTGAACTTCTTCACCTTTTGCAGACCACTACCCTCAAAACCATCCCAGTGGTTGATTCAAAAGGTGTGTGTGTGTGTGTGTGTGTGTGAGAGAGAGAGAGATAAATTGAACATGTTGAAAACACAGTTAAGTGAAATAAACTTAAAGTTATATATTAAAGTTTATATTCTGAGGTTATGATTTAATGCGTTGATATAAATATTGTACCTGCTTATATACCCAATACTGAAGAATGATGGTGTGCTGTACAGTGCAGAATATAGAGCTAGAATATAGTGCGGTGGTGGCACAGTGGGTAAGGCTCTGGATTACTAATCCAAAGGTTGGTGGTTCAAACCCCAGTTCCACCAACCTACCACTGTTGGTCCTTCAGCAAGGTTCTTAACCCTCAATTGCTCAGTTGTATAAAAAAAGATAAATGTAAGTCACTCTGAATAAGGTGTCTACCAATGCCGCAAATGTAGAGTTAAGTGTATACCATCTGTATATATATTTAAAAGAAGTTGTGCATATTAATAAAGACATTTAAGTGAATATACCATGGAGAATAACGTAACATTTTTAACCTTAGAGTCAATGATTTTGCTGGGCTCTATTGAGAGGTGTGAGCTTCAAGCAGCCTGTGACTGGTGGCTATCAGCAGAGAGACGGATTACCAACCAAGGTCAGGCAATGCGCAGTCCAGGGTCAATGGTCAGCTGGGAGTCTTTCAATTTGGTAGATGAAGATGGCGGAGAGGAGGGCAAGGAAAAGGTGAGACTGGGGGTCATAATGGATTCCCACCGTGCTGTCTATGGCCCAACTTCAATGTGATTAAATTTAAATGAGGACCTGGGTTAATTCCACTATTTCCAGGTGTTGCTAAATTTATCTACTGCTTCTGACCAGTATTTTTCCAGGCTGATTCTGCATCTTGTGTTTGAAGAAATGTTTTTTTTACAGATACATCCTCAATACCACTGCATATAAATATTAAATACTTTCAAGAAATGAAAGGGGGTATTTTAATGATGACTACAGGTATAAAGCCATATTATATTTAAAACAAGAAATAAATAGAAAAAATAACCCTAGGGAAACATGTTTGTCCTGCTCTAAATTAATTACCACCCAGAAATGAGAGTTTTATTTCAGAGAAGATGAAATAAAAATGTTATTGCTAGTGTCATCCAGTGAAAGTTATCCTGTCCCAACTGGGCTTCTGTTACATTTAGAAATCAGGAGGAGATATGTTTATAGTTAACTTGAGTGTGGATCTTTGGTTGTTTGCTGCACCATAAACCCATTTGCAGGAAAACACAGTCTCTGAGGAGCACAACGGCCCACTGGACACTGCGGGGGATCCCACCAGTCATGCAGGACCTGGGGAATCTGGCTCAGGTGTGGAATTTGTATCTCTTACCTACAATAATTATGAATAGAATTGTCAGATGGCATTTTTTTAAAACAGAGGGTTAGATATACAGTACATTAAAGATTTCCTGGAATATGCAAACCATATGCAGGTCATGTTCTTTCCTCAAGTGTCCTAGATCCACTTCCAAATACACAACAGGCCCTTTTCTCTAGTACCATTGTTCCTCTTGAAAATGCAACACAGGCTCTTACCTCTAATCCCATAGTTTGCCTTCTCAGTGCATGACAGATTCTATCCTCTAGCCCCCTCTTTTACTTTTTCCAAATGCACTGCTTGCCCATTTCTCTAGCAATCTTATTCCATTTTCAAATTCACTGCAGGCCTTTAGTTTTCTTACCCAATGCATTACTGGCCCTTTTCTGTCATTTCCCAGTGACTCTTCCCAATCGGACCAGCCTGATGAATTGTTATTGTATACTTTATGCAATTTTTTCACCAGGGAAATTATTGCCTCTGCATTTAACCCATCTGAAGTGAGCACACACACACACACACACACACACACACACACACACACACACACACACACACACACACACACACACACACACTTCAGCCATGAAGGTGCAGCTCACTCCTCCTGCTGCCACAGATTTTCCCTGACAGTTCGGTAATCGAACCAGTGACCTTTAGGTCCCAAACCTGCTTCTCTAACCATTAGGCCATGACTGCCCCCAAATTTGGCTGATATTATTTTATTTGGGTGGTATGAAACAGGCAGGATGTGTGGATTTGCTTTAGAGTCTCAGTCGAAAACTTCATGTCTGAACTGATGTTATGATTAATCACAGGTGTATTCGGGTTCATGAGGAGCGCACTTCATCGCCTGTTATCAAACTCATCCTCATCGCAGCAGGCTGAGTCACAGGTGCAGCTCACACATACATAATAATCAATTAAGGAGGGTAGACTTTCTCGGAAACAGGACTACACTGGCCTGGATGATCATTTCACTATCAAATGGTGGAGCTACCTAATTACTTTATTCCCTTTGGATATTAGATTTACTTGATAAGCCGAAGTCTTTACCGTATCACTGTTACACTAGGTGGAGACAAATTCTTCCATTTTCTTTTATTGCATCTTCTGCAGCACTTCTGCCATATTTAGGCATTTGAAGCTTTCTAGGCCACTGAACCACTGTTTCTCTGACTAAGCAATTCATTTGTCATATTTGTCATCAATTACACTGTATCGTATTTATAGCTGTGAAGTATAAAAAAAAAGATTCTTATTTTCAACATGAATTTATAAAGCCATCGTTTTTATGTTCTTGTTCTTACTGTCCTCTGACTTGTTTTATTTTTTATCTTTATGTTTTTTCCCTCAGGATGCACTGCCCGCTCCTGTAACAGAAAACATGACTCCAGATGAGGTAAACAGAATGACTGTTTGATTTCTTTCTCTCTTTTCTGCATAACCCAATCAGTCATTATGACATCATGGCTGATACAGCTTCTGATTGGCTATTATAGATCAAAGCTTGGGAGGATGCTGAGCTGGATAAGCCGATCGATATTGATCAGATTCGCATCGATCCCTCTCCGTTTCAGCTGGTGGAAAGAACATCGCTGCATAAGGTAGCTTCATGGAACCCTGATACTGACTATAATACAGAACAGAAGCTACACTAATAATATATTTGTTGTGACTAACAACAAGACACTGGTTGATTACACGTTTCCCAGACCTCTGTAGAAAGAAAGGCAATTTATTTTTCTCAGATGACAAGAAGCATTAGTGGCTGTTTATATAGCACATGGTACAGATTTTAATGCATCCTGGGGCAGTAGTGGCTCACTGGCTAAAGCTCTGGGCTGCTGATCAGAAGGTCAGAGGTTCAAGTACCAGTCCTACTAAGTTGCCACTGTTGGGTCCTTGAGCAAGACCCTTAATCCACAACTGCTTAGATGTATGTGATAACAATGTAAGTTGTTCCGGCTAAGCGTGTCTGCCTAATGCTGTAAATGTCAATATTTTTTTTCCCCTCTCTTGCTCTTTCAGACACACACACTCTTCTCTCTTCTGGGTCTCAGTCATGCCTATGTCACTAGCATCGGTAAGCTAGTGGGGGTCGTAGCACTTAAAGAGGTGAGTCACTTTAAAATCCTCTGACTTTTTCCTCTTTGTTTAAAAGTATGATTCTGCTGTTTATGTATGCCATGGGTGTTATAGTGGGCAGCGTCGTTGCCTGACAGCTCCTGGGTCCCTGGTGTGATGGTGAGCTCAATAGCTATAGAGCATTCTTTGGGCTGTTTCATGGTCAGGGTTGTATTTTTTTAATTATACAAGGGACCCCTTTAAGTAGGCACTTGCATACTTTATGACTGTCTCTTGTTTATTGTTGTATAGAGGAAGAGTATTTCCAGCTACACTAGTGAAAGCTTTTCTCAATTCCGATAAAATAGTGTTATCAGAGGAAAATATTGCTCAAATTTTGACCAAGTACAGAATTCAATTCTCTCCACTATAATAAAAATAGTAGCTTTTACATGATAAGATTCTGAATTGCACTCCTAATTACTAACTGACTTTAACTTTTGGAGGGGCATTTTCATACAATCTAGAAAGATGTTCTGCTGTTTGTAAGCTCTATTTATAATCTAAGTGGCTTTGTCGGGATCCTGTGTCCGTCAAAAATGTCTTCTCCGGAAAGTAGACATTACATATGGAGGGCAGAAGTGCTTTTTTTCAGATATTAATTGCTTTTTCTAAAGCAGCATAGTACTGTATAGCTTGCTGAAAAATATAATTGTGATTGGATGTGAAATTCTTTCTGTACAGAGATCCACATCAGCTTGATATGCATGTCTGTCAAAAAGTGTCTTCTCCGGAAAACCACACTGATTGTCACTGTTGCTGTTGTTACTGCAGTTAATGATATATACAACTAATGTTGCATGAAACTTGCTCAGATAATGAGTTTAGTGAGCTTTTAAGCACTTCCTCCTTCCATACTTTGGACCAAATTTGGTGCAGTTAACCAGCTTCTTCAAAAACCCACAACAACAGAAACTGTGACAGTTAAGTATTCTTAATGCTATGAATTCTTCACAATTCTGATACACTACAAGCAGATTAACTTATTCTAGAGAACCTGTACCTGTTTTACTTTCACCCAGTGTAATTTAGACACCATTAGACCTGTAGCTCTGATACTTCACACAAAATATTCTAGTCTCATAAGGTATTGACTGGTAACAAGACACCATGAAAAACTAGGAGTTTTATTTTTGAGCTACTGTGAACCCTAAAAGTACACCCTGGTTGTAAAACAGCCCTTTCTCCTCATGTTTGTGTAGGTTTTCTCCAGATTTTTTAATTTTATCTCTCTGTCCAGTAGCATGCAGGATTGGCTACTCTTAATTTCGTCCCTTGGTGTGAATAAATCTGTAAATGATGCCCAATACTAGAATGTTGTCCTATCTGGGGTAATTTCCCCCACCATCTGCCCAGTGTTCCATGAATAACCTATGGAGAACTGCAACTCTTACCAGGATAAAGCGTTTACTGAAGATGAACGAATAAACGAAATTTCATTGTAATGAATAAAATGTAATCCATATGTTTATGCACCAATGGGAACTATGTTTCTACCACAGCTTCAGAAGGCCATTGAAGGTTCAACCCGCACTGGTGTGCGTCTGCGTCCCCCTCTGGCCAGTTTCAGAGATGCCAGCCGTAAAGCCAAAGACCACCCCCACCCACCCTCTGCCCCCTCTTCTCCCACCCGAGACAGAGAGCTCTGGAACGAGGAAGAAAAGAAAAAAATGAAAGATGGTGCAGATTCCAAATTGGCCGAGTCCAGAGAAACAGAGTGCAAGATCAGTGTAGACAGCAACAGCAGAAGTTCAGATAATTTAGCTCAGGGACAGCTGCCCTCAGCTTCCTCTCCATCTTCTTCTATTCCTCTCACATCCCTCCGTCCTCTGCCTGGGCAGGAGACAAATGGAGAGCGAGAGAGTGACGATGAACTAGTATGAGGACTGTCATTTTTTTTCCTTCCACAAACTTAACCCTCTGTAGGGTCTCTGTTAGGACTCTGGTGAGCTTTGGCTGCAGATGGGCTAAAACAATATAATATGTGATGTGATTTTTTTTTTTTTTTTTTTTACACTTTTATACATCTGACACAGATCCCTTTCCTCCCATGCTAAAGTTTTTCCCCACCTGTCTCAGGACATTGTGTATCAGCCCACCCTCAGCCTGTCTCACTGTCTGTGTATCCTCTTATGTTATTGAGAAGCAGGTGCTTGAACATGAGATCTAATCAGCATGTTTAGTATTTCCATTAACTAGATGATCCATTTAATTTCCTTCCAGATTATTTAATCTTTAGATTTTTGTTTCTCTTATTACACTGTTTGATTATGATTCAGCTTGTTATTATTAAATGATTATTATGGAATTATAACCAGTGTCCTCAAAATGTGATTTATATTTTTTCCTGTGGATTAAAAAAAAAATTATTTTTTTGTTAATGACCTTGCTTCATTTTGATCTTAAAGAAAACATTGCAAAAATAAATAAATAAATAAATTTAAAATAAAAAAATACATTAAAAAAGATTCATAAAAAAAAATCCAATACAGAATTATTTCTTCTTTCTTTATTTGTTCATTTTTCATATGGGCAGGGGTGTAGAATAGGACAGGGTATTTGTCTATGTTGGGGAGGGTTTTTTTTTGTTGTTTTTTTTTTCAAATCTCGTGCAGGAAAAAGGAGGAGAGAGAGAGAGAGAGTGAGACAGAGAGCGAGAGAAAAGTGAAAGCAAACTGGAAGAACCATGTCATTAGACCCTTCAGACAAGCATGCATAGATATAGGCATCACAGATTGAATTCTCACTTACACTTATTCAAATTAGTCCATATCCAAATAAAATCCGAATGAATTCATATCTGTCTGTTTACAAGATATGTGAATCAGAGTTCTGAAAAATGATTGGACCTTCACATAGATTACTTAAGCAAGATCTGTGGATGAAGTTCACTTTGTGTTGTGAAAGGAAAACCCGGGTTAGACAGAGAGACAGACAGAGAGAGAGAGAGAGAGAGAGAGAGAGAGAGAGAGAGCGCAGCTGAGAAATAAACAGAAAACAGCTAGACACAAAAATAGAGAGAAAATGTAAATAGAACTGTTTATAGAGTCATGCTGTGTTCTTTTGAAAGATGGCAGTAGAGTCATACAAAAACATTTTAAAATCACAAACAGGTCACGAACAGTAAGAACCAAAGAAATACATTTGGTTTGTGATTATTACTATATTCATCCATATTTCTTATCTTACATAATATTGTAATGAAATTCCTAGCAGGAAATGACATCACTCTTCTGGTTATGAGGATGTGGTTGTAAGTTTGATATAATTAGCTTTTGATGACTTGTATGAAGTTTTCTCTAAACTTCAGTTAATAATTTAAGGTTCTACAAAGTGAACTAACATAGAACATGAACTGAATTTGACCTGAATGAATTCAAATGTCGATCTGTCAAAAAAAAAAAAAAAATTCACCCCAAAGGTTGGAATATATGTACACAGCTGACCTAACGTCCTTCTTTCCTTCACAAATATTTGTTCAGTAGGTAAAAGATGACAGAGCAGTGAATTAAGAGAAATTCACCCACTTCCTGAAGAGTGACGTCATTTCCGCCAAATGTGTCTACATCCCTAAATGGTAAAGAAGTCCTCTCCCAAAATAATTATTAAATAAATAAATGAGCACATATCATTAATGTAGTGCTCCAATCTGCTAGGCACTAAGACTGAACAACTTTGGAAGCTCAGAAGCTGAGTCTTATAAGAACACTATAACAAGCACTGACAAAAATGAAAGCCTTAGAAACAACGGCTTTTATGTCACTACTGTCAGGAGTGTTTAATGTCTGCGTTACCTGCGTATAACGCTAATGTTATGAAGTTATGTAGTAGTGGAGCCTTAGCAAGCAGAAGATTGAAGAAAATGCCACAAAGCTGTACAGACACGTACGCATACTTTCACACACACTCAGGAAAAACCTTCCGAAGTTGCCAGACTCCATGCCTGTCTCAGGAGCTCCACAGAATCACATGTGCTCGATCATATACTGGAGGGAGGGCTCATAATTCTGTACAAAAATAATCCTTGTCCCAACATTGCATAAATAATCAATCAATAAATGATCTTTCAAGTCGATAAACAATGTTATATCTTATTGTATTTGGTTTTCACATAATCTTCAGAAGTCAACTGAAGTGTTCTTCAAAAACAAATCAAACATTCAATCAAAAAAAGAAAGAAAGAAAGAAAGAATCAAATATGTCCAGGATATGCAGCGGTCCTGGATGTTGTCAATCTCTTCTCCTTGATGGATCGCACCCTGCAAGAGTGAGTGAAGGAGAAAAACCACTGTGTCTTCCTTTCCGCTCATACACACACATAACCACCGATCACGCACTCAGGATGCAGTGAGTCCAGCCAGAGCTACTGTGTTAGTAACAGTAACCATGACGAACAGGAAGACACCTAGTCCATTCTTATTGGCCTGAGTTCTTCATGAGGTCACTTCCTATTCATTCTGAAGCCAGATTCCAGTTTCCAGATAATATGTCCGTATTTCTGTTTTTTTTTTTTTTAAATTGTTATTATTATTATTTACATATATTGATCTGTAGGACAATTCCTTGCGTCTGTAGTGTACAGTACAGGCTTTAAATGTCCAGCAGTAAATCAAGTTGTGTAAAAACAGAAGTCAGGACACACAGTATAAAAATAAAGACATAACCGAACGGGGTTAACAGTATTTACATCTATGTAATTGAAAGTGTCTTAAATGAATATGTATTGGGTTTTGTTGTTGGGGTTGTTGTTGTTGTTTCTTTTTTGCCAGTGATGCAGCATTCACTCATACGCTTGTTTGCTTTCATATCTTGTAGTCTGCTGAGATTTTTTTATATTGCCGATTCCGGTCAATTTCAAAGACATTTCATGAACATGAAAAGTCACTGAGCACAAGTGCAAATAAACCACATCCATCAAATTCCATTCAGTCTTCTGACATTCAGTCAGGTGTAAAGCTGCATTCAGAGGAGACTCCTGTTCCTCTCAGAATGGTACCAAAATCCAAAAGGCTGTGAAACTCAGTGCCTCAATCACTCAGCCAAGCAGAGCCTTGCAAAACTCGTATGTGAGCGCTTGTATCAGTGACAAGGCCAGAGTAGAAAGGTTCAGTGCAAATAACTATACAGTGCTGTATGGATGTCACATCACACTGACTGAGAGCATGCATTCCAAAGGTGACACAGAGAAGGAAGCCCACTACGATACAATCTCCTGCAGCAGTGTGTGTACGTACGCCCTTTGTGTGTTCGTTAATATGCTTATAGCTTCTAATGTTTCCTAGACAAAGGGATTATCACACAAAATTTTACGCGCTTTAAATAGTTTTCCCCGACATAACTCATGTTAGGACATGGGTACATTTATCAACCTTCACAACCTTATCGAAACTGTTCAAAAATATATTCTTATTGAATTTAGTTCTGCTCAAAATGTGCCTATGTTAGCATTTTAAAATCCTGACATAGATATATTTAAGAAGGTACAGGTCTATCTTAAACTGCTGTGCAGGATTTTTGACCCTATGACCACATGGAGCAAATTGTTGAATTGTTTTAAGAATGTGGGGGTTATTAAAACAGCTCATACATTTACAGTGAAAAGTAAGTGTGTAAGTGTGTGAGAGAGAGAGGGAGAGATAGTGAGAGCGAAAGTGTGTGTAAGTGTGTGAGAGAGGGAGAGAGAAAGAGCAAAAGTGTGTGTGTGTGTGTGTGTGAGTGAGAGAGAGAGAGAAAGTGCGTGTGTAAGTGTGTAAGAGAGAGAAATAGACAGAGAGAGCAAAAGTGTGTGTGTAAGTGTGAGAGAGAGGGACTGAGTGAGAGCGAAAGTGTGTCTGTATAAGTGTGTGAGAGAGAGTGGGAGAGAGAGCGAAAGTGTAAGTATGTGAGACAGAGAGAGAGAGAGAGAGAGAGAGAGAGAGAGAGAGAGAGAGAGAAAGTGTGTGTAAGTGTGTAAGAGAGAGGGAGAGAGAGGGAGAGCGAAAGTGTGTGTGTCTAAGTGTGTGAGAGAGAGTGAAAATGATGAATAAAATAGAAAATTATGTTGTAGAATTACTATGATGCTCTGACTGCATTAGTGTGTGTGTGTGTGTGTGTGTGTGTGTGTGTGTGTGTGTGTGTGTGTGTGTGTGTGAGAGAGAGAGAGAGCGAGCGCGAAAATGTGTATGTGTGTACGAGAGAGTTAAAGAGGGAGAGAGAGTGCGAGCA